>QRDG01000202.1:592866-851532 GCA_012064385.1 Puccinellia tenuiflora | reverse complement strand
CCACAGATCGACTACAAAAGTTAATGGAGGCGTCCACGCGATCCTGTTCCTCCTATCCATTGACTGCGGCGGTTCCCCCGGTCCATCGTCGCCGGAATGAGGAGTGGTGCATGGTACCGTCCAACAATTCCACAACCTACAGAAAAGTAGCCGGTTCAATCCACTTGGGCAGGACCCAACGTGTATTTAGTCGGGGTACTGGAACTCAACCCACGGGACATGGGTTTATCGTATTACAGGAAATAAATAGCAATGGTAGATCACATGAAATAATAGGCATGCGATATGACATGTGAGATGCAAACTAACGTTCAAGCGGGCAACAAATATTGCAAACAAGGCATTGACAACTTGGAAACAGATGGTTGGGGGCTGATGGCTTGCCTTCAGCAATAGGTTCAACTTCCACCTCAAAAGGATTGTTGGAATCTATTAGAGAAAAGAAAATAGGTATTAAAACCTCTCCAAAAGTTACTCAAAAATTGCCCAAGAAAATGAGATTCAAATCATCGCAAAATCAGTTGTCATTGGAAAGAAAAATCTCAAAACAAAAAACTACTGAAAAAGATTCACGTTTTTCTGATTATTTTTGAGTGAGATATACTCTTTCAAAGATAACCCTAGAATCTGCCCTTTTCAAAAACAGAAACAAAAAAGAAAAACGTTCGGAAAAGTTCAAAATCCTGACGACCGGGTCCCACTGGTCAGTGGCTGCTGGGCCGAACCGGTACGTGCGCCAGAGAAAAAAAAAGAAGGTAACAGAGGGGAGGATGGGGTCGCCGGCACGACGTGCTCACCGGCGGCGGCTCCTGGTAGCTACGGCGACAGGTAGGGGAGGGGGATGAAGTGGAGAGGCTCGGGGAGAGGGTCTGCAGGCTGTCGGCACACTCTCAGATGGCGGGAAGGCTCGGAGCAGTGGCGGCATCGCCGACCGTAGTGGCCATGCGGGGGTCGAGGATGAAGACGACGTCCTTGGCCACCAATCACTCCGGCGTGGTTGCATTGGGTTCAGGGTGGCCCAGGGAGGCTAGGGGTGGAGGGAATCGAAGGGACGGGGCTGCACGGTGGGAAATTTGGTCGGAGCACGTGCGGCTAGGGCAAGCTTGCCGCCGCGATGGGGGGCTCCTCGGGATGCAATAGGCGAGGGGGAGGCTACTGGGAGGTGGGGAGGAGTGGTGCGGTGCTTGGACTCGGCCGGGGGTCTCTTTTATAGCCTCCCGAGGGGGTGGTCGTCACGGGAGCACGGTGAGGTGGCGGGGTGAGCTGTCCCGGGCGGCAGCGGCGAGACGACGGCCATGGCGTCGTCGGTGTAGCAATGAGGCCTTGCTGTCGACAAGAAATCCGCGACAGTGGATAGGGACGGGGCATCGTGGCACGGGCGGACGGTGAGGCGCTCAGGCGGCCGTGGCGTGTCGACGGACATCCCGTCGATGGTGTAGAAGCGGCGCGTCGCCATGCGGGGTGGAGCACTAGCTGGACGACGGGATTCGTGGGGCGGTGGATAGGCATGAGCGGCAGTGCTGGTCACTGGTGAGGGGAGGGTCCCGCGATGGTGCTGTGCACGCGGCGCGTCGTCTAGCGGACGACGGGGCACGGGAGGGAGGGAGGAGGCGACGTGTGGCGGCTGGGGTCGAGGGAGAGGTGGGGAAGTAGGGACGCATGAGGGGAAGCTGCAGGAGGGCTGACGGCGGCGACCATAAACTGGCGGCGCCGCCGGGCATGTCCATGCCGGCCATGGCCACGGTCCAGGCCATGCCGACATCGGCATTAGGATGATTTACTCATCCCGGGTGTCTAAATTGAAAACTGATCGCGTCACTTGGTGCCAAATTGAATTTCCCACAACTTTGCAGAACAAAGTTTTCCGAAAATCCAAACTTAGTCTGTACAAAAATTTCGTCGAACACTTCTGGTCAAAAAGGGAAACATGTTTTGATGCCTTAAATCAAAAGATATTTGTACAGAAAAAATACCTGAGGTAGATATTGGTTAGGAGCATCTACCTTGGGGTTTTTAAATTTTTTGGAAAAGGTCTAGTAGGGTTTAAAAAATACTTGGGTTTTTGGGTAGAAAACAAATCAGGGAAAATGTCCAATCTTTTCTCAACAAGTCACCCAATATTTTTGCATAAATGGGTTCTACGCTAGCTGGGGATCACTCTGGAATTTTTGTGGAATTTTTGAAGTCACCCTCAGCACACTTCCTTTGGAAAGCTAGGGTTTTGGCCCTTTTGCATTTAAGAAAAGATAAATATTTTGAGAATCTTGGGGGTTTTGGAAATGTAGGAGAAAATAGAGGTGCCAAGATCAGGAGATCCAAATCCAAATCCAAATTTTTGGTTTTGATAAAGAAAATTTTATAGGGCCAAAATTCGGGATGTTACATTGAGTGAAAATTATCATGTAGGAAGTGTTAAAAGTGCAGCTTAATCTTGTAGACCGTTGTCTTCAACCGCAACAGTGGTACTGCCGCTAGAGGCGGCGGTACTGCCGCTGGTGCGCAACCGAAGGTATGTATGGCGGCACCAGTGGCGGTATTACTGCCGTAGTGCAACGCCGAGAGATCAAAGGAAAACACAGGTGATGGCGGTACTACCGCCGGTAACAGCGGTACTACCGCCCCCTGGAACCGAGAAAGCTGCAGAGCCTGAAACTGAATAACTTTTGCTAGGAAACTCCAATTGAGGCAAATCCAATTTTATTGGAAAGAGGACGACAAGAGCTACCCAACAAACAGTAGAAATATTGAAACCAAGCAAGGGAAATTTTGCTAAAAAATGGAAGATTGAAACCTTCCGCACGGATGGACCGGCAAAATCTCCAAAACCGAAAACGCAAGAGAAGATGCATACGAAATCTGTTTTCGGTGAACTTGGCCTTGTCATGACAAGCACGACAAGCACCAAGACCACACCACGATAAGTGCCAAATAAGAACCAATAAAGATGACACCAAGGATGCAAAGGTTTGAGCTCTCTACGACGATACGATCACGATACTCGCTCGAGAGCCCCTCTTGATAGTACGGCTATCTATCCTATAACCCGGTCTCTCAACTAACATCATGAGACCGGTAAAATAGAAACCCTATCAAGATAATACCTTTTCCTTGCACATAATCTACTTGAGCTAGATGATGACGATCTTTGTCTTCTCAAGATGGACCACCTTTCATGATTGCGCTCCGCTCGGTGAAGACTCGCAATGTGCTCCCCCATACACCAAGATGGGAGAGGCACTATTTGACATATCTTCACTTGGCCTTTATCTTGATGACGATCACCACGTGACGCCATCCTCCATGGGCTACATAGGATATCCCTTTCGTTGCATGCTCATGGAGAAATGCCTAACCACACATAGAGATACAAGCACATAGATCATGGGTTAGTTCACAAGGCTATATTGACAATTGCTTACCATACCATGGGATCATACGATCCCTCATGGTACATCCCTAGCCTTGTGAGTTGATCAACTTGCACTTAGCCTTGATCAACATAAACTCTTCTTCTTTTAGCCTTGACTCCAACATATGGAGTTCAAACATTGTTATGGACCAAACCTACAAGTATAGCTCAAAGCACACATTAGTCCTTAAGGATTGTCACTAATTACCAAAACCACACATGGGGGAAACCATGCTCTTTCAATATCCCCTATTTTGGTAATTAGTGACAATCCCTTTTTAAGAGGGTTTATACAATGAATTAAGCGTACTTGCAAGACAAACAAGCAAGCACGCAAGAGCATAAAGGCAAATGCTTAAGAACCAAACAAAAGCATAAAACCAAATTCCCTTAAACCCTCTAAAGTTCCCCCCATTGGAATCTATTGCCGAAATGGGAGGAAAAATTTAGAAGGCCAATATAATATGAGTTCCTCCATAAGGTGTGCATTTCTCATGATATGAGTGAAATCACATATTCAATGACGAATAGCTAGAGGAAATCAAACTATATTGGAGGATCTAAAGATTGCAAATAAGATGACATCCCTTTTTAAACATCTCCACAATGGGAGAAAAGCAATTGAAGAGATCCGAAAAGAGTATTCTAAATGAAAATGGAGAAGCTCCCCAATGTTCATGCACTATTGACGAGTGCAAAAATATGGAATCCTCACTCCCCCAAAATCATCTAGAACATACAACAAGTGCAAGAGTGCATAAAAAAACATAGCACATAGCACTTGCACCAAAGATATGATTGAGCCATAAGAAAATACCAATTTAAAGGATTCAACATAAGAGGCCCAACCAAGACACAAAGACGATCTTTAAATAAAGAGTATGTTCACAAGCTCAAGGATACCAATTGGAAACTAAAACCAATTGAAAAAGCCAAAAGCTAGTAGGAACATGTAGAGCCAATAAAAATCAACATGCTCACCATGATAAGCATGAAGTCAAAGATCTTTGATAAAAAATGAGTGCGTAGAGAAGCAAATAAAGATAAGACGAGCACTCACGAGATATTTTCTTTTTGAAGCCACCAAAGAATCAAAGATAATAATCAAGGTGACTTGAAAAGAAGAAAGGATACCAATTGAAAAAGTTACCTCTCTCATATGTATAGGTTTCTAAGTAGATAAATCATTCATGATATACACCCACAAAGAAACATGTACATTCGAAATGGTTAGAGAAGAACAAAACAAGGCATCCAAAGGGAAGTCATAAATACACAAATAAGATTATTGCTTATAAGCATAGCACATAGCTCAAATTTATCTTATTGTATATAGATGAACTTCAAACACATCAAAGACATCACACATATCACTAAGGGAACAAGAGATAGTGGAGACGCTTTGAGATAAGGCAACAAGTATCACAAAGAGGATAGGACACGCTCCACATAAATATGTGCATATAGATATGAAATTGAATTTCATGCACATCTTAGCCGATTTAGGATTTGGTGGAGTATACCCTATATATTGTAACAAAAAGACAAGCATGCCATAAGATATATATATATATATATTAATAGATATGCATGCAAAGACTTTCTAGAACCAAAAAGATACAATTTGGACACAAACACCAAGTAAACCAAAAGTAGGCACACCAAGGTGTGGCATGAAAATGTTATCCAAATTATATCAAAATCCAAATCAACACATGATCAAGGAAAAATCAAAACAACCAATGATTGATTCCAACACATCAACACATGAAGTGAGGTATCAATAGGAATCAAATCAAACAACACATGCAAGACAAGACGCCAATTGAAAATAGGATACCCGCAAGAGGCAAAGATACCAAGAGAAGAGTATTACTTGAAAGACATCAAGTAAAATAAAATCAAGAAACAAGGTATCAAAGCTCCCATAAGAGATACCAATTGAAACAAATATCTATGGATGAGATATAAAATTTCGATAGATACAGTTGAAGGTACCTAAGCAAGATCAATGAGCGTAGAAGATAAGATAAAAAGATAAATGCTCATTGGGTTTTCTAATTTAAGAAGATAAGAGACAAAACAAGAAATGAGAAAGCAAACTCCCAAAAGAGAGCAAGGTTACAACAAAAAACCAAGCACTCTTTATATTTTTCAAGATGGCACAAATCCTATAAGAAAAAAAAAGTTTATCTTCCACAAACACAGAAGATATAGATTAAATGCCAATTGAAAGGATCAAATGTCAATTGATAAGATAGTGTTCTAAATAATAAATAAAAGCTCCCCCAAGATTCGTGCATTATCTTTAGGATTTGCATTTGAATACAAAACACACACACAAGGGATCATTACTCCTCATATGCCATTTAAAGCACTAACAAGATCAATAAGACATAAAGGTCCACAAGAGGCAAGGAAGACAAAGGGAGTCGAAGAAAATACTTGGCAAGAGATGAGGCAAATAATAGCAAAGGCCAACGAAGGATAATCACAAATATTCTATCACGAACATGAATATCAATTGTCCAAGGACAATGAGTAAAAGGAAATATTTTCCGGGTGATAGAGATATTCAAGAATATCCTCGTAAGATAAATCATATGGCAAAAGATAAGAATTAAAGCAATACCATATTTGATAGAGTTTGTTGGTAGCTCCAACTATTCGAACCAACCGGCAAAGCCATGGTTAAAATAATATGGAGCGAATGATTTCTCAAATAGCATATGGAAATACATATTTGAGGAAAACCACACCAAGCAAAACTCAAGAAAACAAGATCCAAAAGAAAACCAAATAGAAGCACTCAATAAAATTGGAACTTGTTCGAGCAAACATTCCACATAGGAATAGGATAATTTACAATATCAAATCCAAGTGGCAAAACCTCAAATGTTCACGTTTTCTAGAATTGTAATAGGCACATAGCTTATTACTCCCCCATAACGTGATGATCCATTTCTTTCTAACAAGAGGCAACTAAAAACCAACTAGAGAAATTAATGGACATTATAGAATTTGAATTTCTCATGAATGATACATACCACATAGAGACTAGATAATCTTGCTATATCAATACTATGTGGTGTACATCATGAATACACATTTTTGGGATTGTGAAGTGCACAAAGCAAGTCACTCACCCAAAATTGGTATAGTACATTAATCTCCCAAAAGAGCCAAATAAAATCAACACAAGATCCAGTAAAAGGCTCAACACAAAGTTTACACATACATGATACACAACTAACGTACACATACTTGATTTCTCAAGATAAGTAAGAAAGAAGCACATCATATACAAACACATGCTAGGAACAAAACTAACACATGCAAGGGGGCAAGTAACTTTCAATGTAAATGAGTTAAGTACAAGTTACCGCAAGGAGGAACATTGGGTATAAGATAGATATATGATAATCCAATAGACTTGGCTTGAGGAAATATAACTATGAAGATCCCTTAATTCTTCATAAGGTAGCCAAGTGTCCAATGTCATCCAACACAACCTATTGATCAAGTTTGAGCTTGTTGGTCCCCAACAAAGTTGGGTCCTAAGATGTTAGTCACAATAGGTTTGGGTACCCAAATGGTTCTTTTCTTGACACCACTTTGATCACCCACATATTTGGCAAACACATTGCCAGCCCTATCCTTCATAAGAGAATAAACATCTTCAATTAGAATTAGGTTGGATAGGGTACCGTTAGTGTATGAAGAAGCTACGTGGCCCTTCTCACGGCATAGGTAGCAACACCGACTCTTCCCTTTCTTCTTAATAGGCTCCTCAACTTGAGGAGCAATAGCATGAGTCTTCTTAGGAGGTGGCCTTTGTTCAACTCGTGGTTGAGCATGAGATTGAACAAGAGGCCGCTTCCCTAGTTGCTTCTCATTGAGAGGCTTCTTCTTCATAGGGCAATCTCTAACATGGTGCCCTTCGATCTTGCACTTGAAGCAAGTAATCTTGGCTGAATTCTTGACTTGTTCTTGGACCTTCTTCTTATCAATCTTGGACTTGTTCTTGTTGTTGGAGTTGAATCCAAGTCCACTCTTGTCATTGGGGGATTGTTGCACACTCAACATGTTGTCAAGTGTGGACTTCCCTTTATGACTCTTTTCCAAGCCTTTCTTCAAAGAAGTGGCTTGGGCCTTGTGCTCATTTCTTTCCCCTACATGGTTAGTGACAACACAAGCACTAGAGGAAGTAGATGCATCATTGTTAGAGCAACAAGGAATGGAAAGTAATTCATCACAAGATGTACCAACATTGTGAGTGGATGAACTACTAGAACTAGCACATGGCAATATTCTACTAGAAATTGTGCCATTGTCCACGTGGGGCTCACTAGATGTTACCTTGGTAGTGATGGCCTCATGAGCTAACTTTAGCCGATCATGGGATACTAGAAGATCATCATGAGAGCTAAATAGCTCCTTATGACTTTCTTCCAATTTCCCATAATTGCTAATTAGCAAATCAAGTTGAACCCTTAGCTCAACATTCTCCTTTAAAATGGATGCTTCACAAGAAATAGAGTTAGTAGCACAAGCATCATCATTAATAGCAATAAGAGAACAAGTATGAAGCTCTTTTAGCATTTGAGCTTGGATTTGACCATGATACTTAGTGAGATTAGCGAGAGAACCCTCCAAGGACTTGAATTCCTTTTGAAGCTTCTCACTAGCCTCATGAAGTCTAACATTTTCAACAACAAGCTCACCATTTTTAGTTTTTAATATTTTAGCAAGAGCTTGAGCATGATCATGTTCTTTTCTTAGTTTGGACATCTCTAGATTATTAGTCTCCTCAAGATTAACAAGAGTTTCCTCAAGAGTCGACCTACGACCTTGCTCTTCTTCAAGAGCAATAGAGATGTCCGCAATCTCATTGGCATAATCACGCTCACGAGCTTCCATTTTCTCAATGGTGTCTTCATACTCATCAATAATATTTTTACTTTCATCAACAATAGACATGATGTTTAAGAAAGTAGAGGAAGCATTATCTTTTTTACGAAGAGCATGAAGGACAAAAATTTTCGTCTTATCTAAGAGATCATCATTATCAACATTATCATTATTATCATCATCATCATTACTTGTAGATTTAGCCATAAGGCAAAAGATAGTTGATGAAGATGAACCATTAGTTGATGCATCACTTAGATTCACATCTTGTTTCATAAAGAGTTGGATTTCCTCTACATTGTTAGGAACACAACAACTAGAGGAAACACAAGCATTTTGATCATGGCAACAAGATATAGCTAGCATATCATCATGAGATTTATTCATGCAATTTCTACATGATATGCAAGGACTATCAACACAAGCATGTAAAGCATTTATAGTGCTAGAAGTGTTTAAGTCCTTAGATGAAGCATTGCAATGAGATAGAGACAAAGGATCATCAATAGTGAACTCACTATAGACATTGCAATGACCATCACTACTCACCATGTCATTAGTTTGTGGCTTACCACATATAGGTGGAGTAGACGAAGTTGAGAACTCATCACGTCCGGAGGTGTAAGGAGAACAATCATCCTCATCAATCTTGGACTTGCCATATTCATCTTGAAGCTTCGTCCATAGCTCATGAGCATTTCCATAAGGCATGATTGACCCGAGAACTATGTCACTCAAAACATGGACAATTGCATTAGATACTAGAGAATCAAGATAAGAGATTTCCTCATCCTCTAAAGACAACTTTTGGGAGTCCTTTGGAGGAAGAAATCCCATATCTAAAATTCTCTCTATATTTGGACTTATGTCCCTAAAAATATTAAGCATGCGAATTTTCCAAACAACATAATTTGTGCCATCGAATATAAAAGTGGGATCGTGCACTAATTCCCTAAACGACATCTTTGCTCTCTAGGCAGTGAAGCCTAATAAGGAGAGACCTTGCTCTGATACCAATTGAAAGAACGAGATGTCGCCTAGAGGGGGGGTGAATAGGCGCTTTAAAACTTTTACGCTTAGGGCTTGAATAAATGCGGAATAAAAGTAACGTTTAATTTATCAAGCACAAAACCTAATATACTAGGATCACCTATATGCACCAACAACTTATGCTAGGCAAGTTAACAACAAGGATAACAAGACATAGTACTTCAAGCTCGATGGATATCACAAGGTAAATGCATAAGTAAAGGGGTTTGGTTATAGAGATAACCGACACAAGTGGAGACGGAGGTTTGTTTCCCATAGTTCCTTCCCAATGGAAGTACGTCTACGTTGGAGAGGTGTGGAGGCTCCTTGGCCCTCCTACAAGCACGTTCGTGCTCACCCTATTCTCCATGAGCTCCTCCCGTGGGGAATACCCGATGGGGGATTTGCTCATCCACTATGAGGTCGTCTTGAGGGCGTTGACCAAACCCGTACAATGAGGTCTTCTTGACGGCGGTGACCAAACCCGTACAATTGCCCGAGCCTACCTCCACACAATAGGAGGCTCCCGTAGCACACACAACCGTCTAGGGTGCACAATGCACCCACGAGGCACAAACTCTTGGGAGCCCTATGCACCCAAGAGTAACAAGCTTCTTGAACTTCAATCCCATGTATCACTATGGGGAACTCAAACCGATGCACCAAATGCAATGGCAAGAACACACTAAGTGGTCAAGTCCTTCTCTCCGAAATCCAACCAAAGCAACTAATGCTAGGGAGGGATCTGAGAGGAAGAACGAAGGAGGAACACAAAGGAACTCCAAGATCTAGATCTAAAGGGTTCCCCTCACTTAGAGGAGAGATGGCTTGGTGAAGTGGTAGATCTAAATATCCTCTCTCTTTTCCCTCTAAAAGGAGGCAAGAATCATGGAGGGATGGAGAGGAAGCAAGCTCTCAAAAAGGTCAACAATGGAGGAGAGAGAGAGTGCAAAGAGTTAAGCAACCATTGGGGAAGAAGGCCCCCTTAAATAGGTTTCCCCAAAAACCAACCGTTGGGGGGCAGAATCGCGCAGGGGCGGTACTGCCGTCCCATGAGATTCAGCCAGCCAACGGCTAGCAAAAGAGCCCGTACTGGCAGTACTGCCGCCAGAGGCGGCGGTACTACCGCGGGCGCGCAACAGAAGGCAGCTTTCGCGGCACTAGTGGCGGTACCACTGGCGGTACCGCGAGCTCCAGGAGAGCACGGGAACCGCAACAGTGGCACTGCCGCTAGAGGCGGCGGTACCTCCGCTGGTGCGCAACCGAAGGTATGTATGGCGGCACCAGTGGCGGTACTACTGCCGTAGTGCAACGCTGAGAGATCAAAGGAAAACACAGGTGATGGCGGTACTACCGCCGGTAACGGTGGTACTACCGCCCCCTGGAACAGAGAAAGCTGCAGAGCCTGAAACTGAATAACTTTTGCTAGAAACTCCGATCGAGGTAAATCCAATTTTGTTGGAAAGAGGATGACAAGAGCTACCCAACTTTTGCTTCAAGTTTCTCTTCTACTTCTTTGATGTACTTTTGGGTGTTGTGTAGTATACATCAGATACTTTCTTCAAGTTCTACGTTGGTCTTCCATGCAACACTTATGACGGATTCGAAGAATATCATGTGAATCATCAGTCTTCACTCTTTAGGGACTTGATCATCATGAGTCATTTGTTGATGGTTTTCATTGGTAGGTCATCTAAGGAAGCTTTTGGAGATGAAGTGGGTGAGAATACAAGAAGTTCAAAACGCAAACATCTTTGTGATTAAAAACTGAATTAGATAGGTAAGATAGAATTTTCATCCTAAGGTCTTCCTATTTCTAATCCAATCCTAGGGTTACGAACCTATGGTCAACACAATGCTCTGATACCATCTGTAGTGACCTCACCTGAAAAGGTGCCAATCCCTGTGCTTATCTGTGCTAGTCCCTGGATCAATCGCTAGCACACACAGTTTAAGATGTAATATCAAGAAACAAAGGTCTTTATTACATCGCATGATCCAGTATTACATAAAGATTTACAAATTGCATAGCACTAAGCTAGCTGGAATATCAGAGTTTACAACGAACAACATAACAGCATGGAGTCCTTCGTCTTCATGTGCCACAGGCGAGCATGTTGAGGATAGACTCGTAACCCCTAACGTTTCCTTTCTCATCGTCTGAAAACCTGCAACATGAAACGTTGCAGCCCGAAGGGTCAATACATTTGGAATAGTATTGGAAAATGACACTTTGGTGGACTCAAGTGGCAACCTAACACCTACATGAATATTTGCCTGGTAGAGCTCAGGCAAAAATGCATAAAGCCAGTTTTATTCTATATTTGATAAATCATTTTAAAACTTTGTACGGTCATCATGGCTAAACCACCATGAAGTTTGATAAGGTCATCATGGCTAAACCACCATGTGAACCTAAAATATTTACACTCTGCAGAGGTTGATCTTCAGTCGGGCGCAATCGCAGAGTGTGCAAGACCCCCGTCGGGCGCAATCACTAAGCGTGCAAGTCCCCAACAAAATTGTGTGCAAAACCCCAGTCGAGCGCAATCGCTTAGTGTGCAAGACCCCCGTCGGGCGCAATCACTGAGCGTGCAAGTCCTCATATGGGTGCAATCACAAGTGTACTCTCAGGTGACAACCACAACATGACAAGTTAAACCACGAGTCACATGGCCCTGAGTAGCCACTCAACAGAAACCAAGCAATTGGCTAAGCACTCACACATACGCATTTTATTAAAGAGCTGCAATAGTGAACCTATGTCTCTCTAATAGGATAGCAAAACATAATTTCTCTACACATGCATTTCTACGAAAATATTCATAAAACATGCATACTACAAAAAGTACTACAATGCATAGGAAAAACTAGGACATTTATGATTGGTGTGTCACTTGCCTTTTTGGTAGTCGAAGATCGTTCACTTCTCACAACAAAACATGTAGCTCTCCGTTTAAGCTATAAGATAAAAGAATAGCACAACATAAACAAACCATTCATAAAATCAACCAAACAAACAATACAATTTGCAAGTTTGGTTATTCAATGTATTTTACTCTTTATCTATTTTAAGATCATTGGGATAGAAGATACGGCATGAGGCAAGGCTTGCAAGATATGACAATTGAGACATTGAATTACAAGGTCAAATACTTAGAAAGGAATGGATCATTAACTTTATTGGAAAGGATTGATATGCTAAACAAGCATGGATAGAATTTGGAATGGCTCATATGAATAGAATCACATAGGTCTTAAATAGTGCATCTGAAATCCTATTAAGTAAAGTGTGACAACACTTAACAAATTAGTACGAGCTACACATGGGTTTGGTGATGAACTATTGATATGTTAAATTACTCAAACAACTCATTTGCCATTCGAATAATTAAACAAGGAAGGAATATGACTAAGATAGGAGTGATATTGGATCATCAAAGATAGAGTTGATAGATAGATTTCATATGAACCACATACCACATTGGGTATAGTGTGACAACACTCACCATTTAGCACAAAAGTACACATTGGTGTGGGTATGAACAAATGATACGTTGAATTACTCAAATGACTCATCTGTCATTTGAATAACTAAACTAGGCCAATCAGATTAGATAGGATCGGTAATGAAATAAGATATAAGTGTCTAGATGGGATTGGTGGATATGTATGATCACATGATTCTTGTAAAAGAATCGTAGCAAATAGAATTGTGTTGACAATGAAATTACTCAATCCACATAATTGAATTTGAATACTTTTAGAATTGTTCAAGTACTTTGAGAAGTGTTGCTACTGGATTGAGAATAGATTTTTGTGACGTTGTGCAAAGAGAATTATCCAAAAAGGATTTATAGAACTAAAGGTATGACCAAAACAGTCATTACCCCATGTCAAGATTTCAAACGTTTTACAACTGTTAAAAGCTTGAAACTAATGATGGGAGTGTGTTCTACACATTTTTCTGAATCCAGTGGTACCTTATTTATAAATTTTGGACTTATAGATCTCCGGATACGAAATATATAATTCGCGGCATAAAATGTCCGAAATGATGAAAATTCGGAAATTTGGAAAACTAATATCACCGGATAGGAAATTTGATTACGAACTCAACGCCAGAAGAATCGTTTTAAACAGAGTTTCAAAATTCAAAATATAAATTTTAGAAGTTGTTAATATGGGATGAGCTAGCACATGATCGATTGATCGATCTGAATAGAATACCTCCGTTACGTGTTGATTGGGTTAACATGGACCTTCAGATTAAGATCTAACGGCCTACGGTGTGTCCGGCTTGATGTAAACTATGCTTTAGAGAAGACATTCAGACTTAGGCACGAGGGGCTTACCGGCGGTGGCAGTGTTCGAGATGCTCGGCACTGCTGCGCTGCGCCCAGGAAAGTGACGACGTGGTCGCTCCCGTGGTCTCCGACGGGCAAAAAGACAGGCGACGAGACGCGGGGCTTCAAGGCGACCTCGATGACCTGCTCGGTGACGACTCCGGCTTCCTTGGGCGTCGGGCGAAGTAGCTCCAGGCGACAGCGACCTTCGGTCTCGATCTTGTCATCGCCTCGCTTCAGGAAGGGAAACATGATTCAAAATATGCGCAAGAGAATCGCAGAGAGATAGGAAAATAAATCAGAGGCTGGGACCTTGTATGCTCGTCGGAATCAACGACATGGACGCCATGGCTTCGGTGGCCGCGCCCCAGAAAGGGAAACAAAACGATGCAGCACCATGTCCCTGAGATAGGCAGTGATGAGAGGAGTTCATGAATAAAAGGATTCGATCTAGAACTTCATGTACGGGACATACCGGTCCAATGAATCTCTCCAAGACCTAGAGCAAGTCGTGGAGGGCACGGGCAGTAGAGAGGTCCTCGGGGAAAAATTTGTGAACCAAAGTGAGAGAGGAGGAAGAGAGGCTCAAAGTGACGCGCTCAGATCTTCGGGGAATGGACTGAGGTGGGAGATCGGGAGATGAATGCCGACGGGTGGCATTCGGTGCACCTGGACGGTTTGAGAGATTAAGGAATCTAAATGGAGTTTTAATTCCCTGAATTGGTGCGTAGTTAAGTGGGGAGTAATTTCCGTGTTGAAGTTGAATGCAAACCGTCGATGGAATTCATGGAAAGAGGAGGAGAAAATTTGGCTCCATGGCTGTGTACGTTTATGTAGTTGTACGTGAGGAGGAAGACGACCAGATCGCTGGCCTCGCTCGCTAGCGGTTGTGGGCTGGCTGCTATGCTTTGGGCTGGTTGGCCTGGTTGGGTCGGCCCAGTCGATTTTTTTAATCCTCTTCTATTTTCTGTTTTATTTATTGGAATAAACTTCAAAACAAAAACTGGCTCAAAATTGTTTCAAAACATTTCCTTAAATTACGATTAAAATATCAGTGCAACTTTACTTCAAAGTAGATCTCTTTTGCACTGATTTGGTTTCAAAATAAATATTAAAATTCCAAAATGTTAGGATAGACCAATAGGATCTTTTTAGGCATATTTTGCAAGGTAGGGATTTCTAGGATTTTGTTTTCTCAAATGAAAATATTGGGGATAAAAGTTTAACCTTGGTTTCATAATAATTTAAAAACGAATTTTGGAAGCTCCATTTGAACAGTTATTCTGTATAATTTTTAAAAGTTTCAATTCCTTGTGAATTTCAAACCAAGACAAGCAATTACAAGCATTTGAATTAATTTTTTGATTTCCAAAATTTGGAAAATTTAGGGATGTTACACCCTCACTTAGAGGAGAGATGGCTTGGTGAAGTGGTAGATCTAAATATCCTCTCTCTTTCCCTCTAAAAGGAGGCAAGAATCATGGAGGGATGGAGAGAAAGCAAGCTCTCAAAAAGGTCAACAATGGAGGAGAGAGAGAGTGCAAAGAGTTAAGCAACCATTGGGGAAGAAGGCCCCCTTAAATAGGTTGCCCCAAAATCCAACCGTTGGGGGGCAGAATCGCGCAGGGGCGGTACTGCCGCCCCACGAGATTCAGCCAGCCAACGGCTAGCAAAAGAGCCCGCACTGGCGGTACTGCCGCCAGAGGCGGCGGTACTACCGCGGGCGCGCAACAGAAGGCAGCTTTGGCGGCACTAGTGGCGGTACCACGAGCTCCAGGAGAGCACGGGAACCGCAACAGCGGCACTGCCGCTAGAGGCGGCGGTACCTCCGCTGGTGCGCAACCGAAGGTATGTATGGCGGCACCAGTGGCGGTACTACTGCCGTAGTGCAACGCCGAGAGATCAAAGGGAAAAAACACAGGTGATGGCGGTACTACCGCCGGTAACGGCGGTACTACCGCCCCCTGGAACAGAGAAAGCTGCAGAGCCTGAAACTGAATAACTTTTGCTAGAAACTCCGATCGAGGTAAATCCAATTTTGTTGGAAAGAGGACGACAAGAGCTACCCAACAAAAATCAGAAATATTGAAACCAAGCAAGGGAGATTTTGCTAAAAAATGGAAGAGTGAAACCTTCCGCACGGATGGATCGGCAAAATCTCCAAAACTGAAAACGCAATAGAAGATGCATATGAAATCCGTTTTCGGTGAACTTGGCCTTGTCATGACAAGCACGACAAGCACCAAGACCACACCACGATAAGAGGCAAATAAGAACCAATAAAGATGACACGAAGGATGCAAAGGTTTGAGCTCTCTACGACGATACGATCATGATACTCGCTCGAGAGCCTCTCTTGATAGTACGGCTATCTATCCTATAACCCGGTCTCTCAACTAACATCATGAGACCGGTAAAATAGAAACCCTATCATGATCATACCTTTGCCTTGCGCGTAATCCACTTGATATAGATGGTGACAATCTTTGTCTTCTCAAGATGGACCACCTTTCTTGATTGTGCTTCGCTCGGTGAAGACTCGCAACGTGCTCCCCCATACACCAAGATGGGAGAGGCACTCTTCGACATATCTTCACTTGGCCTTTATCTTGATGACGATCACCACGTGACGCCATACTCCATGGGCTACATAGGATATCCCTTTCGTTGCATACTCATGGAGAAATGCCTAACCACACATAGAGGTACAAGCACATAGATCATGGGTTAGTTCACAAGCCTATATTGACAATTTCTTACCATACCATGGGATCATACGATCCCTCATGGTACATCCCTAGCCTTGTGAGTTGATCAACTTGCACTTAGCCTTGATCAACATAAACTCTTCTTCTTTTAGCCTTGACTCCAACATATGGAGTTCAAATATTTCTATGGACCAAACCTACAAGTATAGCTCAAAGCACACATTAGTCCTTAAGGATTGTCATTAATTACCAAAACCACACATGGGGGCAACCATGCTCTTTCATAGGGTTTTGGCCCTTTTTGCATTTAAAGAAAAGATAAATATTTTGAGAATCTTGGGGGTTTTGGAAATGTAGGAGAAAATAGAGGTGCCAAGATCAGAAGATCCAAATCCAAATCCAAATTTTTGGTTTTGATAAAGAAAATTTTATAGGGCCAAAATTCGGGATGTTACAAACCTTCCCCCCTTAAATTGAATCTCGTCCCCGAGATTCGAGTTGCTCATGGAAATGGGTACAGTTTCCTGGCATCTAACAGATCCTTTAGTCTCTTGGTAGCTGCCCCTTCGGTGTGTTTACCCCTTTGTACCATATAGGACCATGTGACTTTGCTTAAGGGTGCAGTGTTCTGACTTATCCAAACCTAATGGGAAATTCCTTACACATATTTTTGGTGGCTTAGCTCCAGGTCCAGGGGAGAACGGGAAAAGGTGCTTTGCAACAAAATCCTTGGAAGATGCAAGAGTGGAAGGCTCCGGTTTCGAATAAAATTCGCGCAGGTTTAGTGTTGATAGTTCACATACCCAGCATCACTTCTGAATCTTCGTAGGTCTCTTCGGTGGACATGTGGTGGACACGAGCGACTTGGGGGCATGGCTTGATTGTTCTGGCGGGAGGGTTGTTGAGGTTGCTATTATTGTTACTGCCATCCTTGCTCTGGATCAATGGCCAATCAGCTATGTAGTGCCCCTTGTTGCCACACTTGAAGCAGGAGTTATCTCTTTTGCAGTCATCCACGAGTGGACGCTTGTGGTAGAACTCGTTCTGAGGGTATACTTACTTTCTGGGTGGGGTCCAGGTAGTGGGAGGTGCAGGGGCCTGTGAGTTGGGTGGCCAGGTACGTGGCTTCTTCTGGCTGGTGCTTGCGAGACTCAAACTTCTTCTTATGGGAGTCATAGATGGTGCGTTGTTCCCTCTCGGAAATTAGTGCGGTGTTCACCATGGCTTGAAAATCCGGGAACTGCAGAACGCTGAGCTGAGTTTTGATAGCCTGGTGCATTCCATGGAGAAATTTGTCCTTCTTCTTCTCACCTGTGTTGACGTCTTCAGGGGCATAGCGGGCAAGGTCGTTGAACTTGGTCAGGTACTCACTTACGGTTGAGCTGCCCTGAGTGAGTGCTAGAAGTTCCTGCTGCTTCATCTTCATGAGGCTTGAGGGTATGTAGGCTTTACGGAAGATCTCTTGGAATTCTGTCCAGGTGACAGTGGTTCCATCTCCTCTCATATCTTTCTGATTGTCCCAGCACACGTTGGCTGGTCCTTCGAGGTAGTGGGTGGTGACGGGTACCTTGTCCTGCTCGTCAACACGAGCGATCTCTAACTTCTTCTCCATGGTACAGAGCCAATCATTTGCTTCGAGTGGGTTGGTTGCCTGCAAGAACTTGGGTGGCTGAGTACGTTGGAAGTCTTGCATCTTGGAGCGGGTCGGGCGAGGGGCGTTCTGTACTTGCATGTAGGTGACAAACTCCCTCATGATCTGAGTCATGTGTAGCTGGTGGCGCCCATCCATCATCAACAATAGCTGGCTTGGAGTTGGTTCCGGTGGGGGTGGAGTTGGCGGCTGTGGGGGCATTAGGTCCATGCCGGCTTGTCGGGCTGAACGGCGGATTGGGGTTCCTTGGCTGCCACTTGTACCTGTGTTGGGCCTCATCCTGGTTGGTTGAACGTGGAGTTGGCGTGTCCCATGAGCATCCATAAGGGGTAAAAGAAATGCAACACCCGAGAAGATCCAAATAAAAGCAAGAGACAAACCAAGGCGTTTTTATACAATGGAGAGTTGGGTTACACAACACATGACACACTGTATTATACAAGATACAAGCCATTACCACTACTTTACTCTAGCATGTGTCACACTATGCGGTCGTCGACTACGATACATAACTAGGACACAAGTGCTATTGCTCCTGAGGCTAGCGCCTAGAACTACATCTCGAGGGGAGTAGCAAGTGCGATGATGTCGACGCCGTTGATGCTCCTTCCCATCGTTCTGGGGGCGTACGAGGGGAAGGGTGTGCCAATGTCGACGCGGCGATACTGGGCCTGAGGTCCCCGAGTATATCCGGTGGTGAAGCGTGGCCTGAAGCGAGGAGTGGTGCTAGAACTACGGAACGGGGTGGCTCGAGCGGTAGTGAGAGCGAGTCTCCCTCTAAGCTGGTCAAGGGTAAGGGGGAGGTGGGCTGGGTATGGAGGGATCTAATGATAAGGGCTAGGTCCTGGGGCTCTTATTGCCTCGGCTGCAGTCATGCCACTGTGAAGCATAGGTAGCTGAAGAAGAGTGTCATGCAGATACTGGTGGAGGTAGGAAGTGTACTGGAGTAGGGCGGTGAGCTCTGGAGAGGGATTCTATGGGCTAGGAAAGAGGACATCCCTGTTGCTCAAATCCAACCTCGGGAGGTATACATAGCGGTTGCACTTCCTCATGATGGGATCGTGGGTGCGGAGGAGAATGATGGCATCTGCGGCGGCTTCCTGGATGGCTCGGGCCGCCTGGTGGGTGATGCCGGAGGAGAGGGCATACGTGTGTCCACGGGCCATGGGCGAGGCGCACAAGTAGACGGTGGCGACAAACTCAGAGTGAGTCCCACTAGAACGGGAGGCGAGTACGCGATATGTCGGAGGAGGAGAGGTTGGGTAGAGGTGTGCCCAAATCTCCCGGAAGAATTGCGGCAGGCCAGGAACGATCAAGGCGGGGGTTTCTACGGGTAGCTCGAAATTCATCTGTACCAGAGGTAGAAGCCAAAGAGGTGAGTTGCAGGGTTAGAAAAACACAAAAAGATAGAGAAACAGTTAAAAGCAAGCAAAGCAACGTTCGCTGTCTATGGCTCTCCGTTGGAACTAGGGTATCCTACGGGCAGTTAGGCTCTGATAACAAGCTCTGTGGCACCCCGATCCGAGGGATCGAGTTACCCCATATACCAGTCCCAGAAGCACTGAGTATATGACAACTTGATAACCAAACATAACTTTATTACGGTCTCGAGGGTACATTACATGGGTCTCATTACAAGGCTGCGCCCTAGCGCACACAACAGTTTGTACATTATTTATCGAACATAACTCCTTCAGAGGGCGTCAGCGGAATGGCGGAAGCGTGTGACGAAGAGGGCCTAACTCCACGGGGCTCTGCCTGGATACCGCATCTAGTTCTCGTATAAGGGGTACTCGGCGACGGGGATAGGAGAATCTGGCCACATGAAAAGCCAGGTGAGTACATGGAATGTACTCGCAAGACATCAATCCACAATCAACCGTAACCAACGATCCTATATGGCATGGCATGGGTGCAGTGGGGTAAGGTGCGAGTCCAAGCTTAACGGTTGGACTTAACTTACCTACTTACCTGTGACGAAAACTGTGGATTAAGAGAACGAGTCTCATTTCCACACAACAACATTCTCAACAGTTAGGTTCTCAAGCTTGGCCAACTCTGGTCCAACTCGAGGCTCAACTTTTGACCAACTATGGTCCACTTTTCAGCTCATTCAACTTTAGCCAATTCTGACCACTTAGTGAGTTTGTTTCTCCGTGTTCGACTGTACTGACTCTAGTGTGACTGGACCCAACACCGATCATTAGGTAGGAACAATACTAGATTCTAGATTTGACACTCTCGAGAGGTTGCAACTTTTATCCACATGTTGGGGTCTAAGCTTGTACCACCGGTACCGAATTACTACACCCATCATGGCGACAGCACAAACATATTCCCCCGTAGCTGTCCGCTCTACCAAGACACTCCTTGTATAGCTACCGACTAACCACTCGGGCTAAGTCTTATGACGAAGTGAATCCGGCAGGTCCCCAACTCATGAGCAACGCCTAGCTCCGGAACCTTCACAAGACTAGCCCCGACCACAACTATGCAGTAACCGACTAGACTTGCCAAGTGGGTAGCATCAAAAGAGACTTGATAGGCTACTAAGCTACGGTCCGCCCATTTTAACGACGCATGGTTGTGCGGGTGGCATTTGGCGAGTGGCACTATATGACTCAATCTAGCCGACGGAGGTGATTACTCACTTAGCATGTTTCATACTTAGTGACCAAACAAGTAACAAACATTAGTCCACAGGTTATAATGAGCAATAATAATCACATAATAATCCAGCAAAGATGAATAAATTCAACCAGGCGATGGCGGAGATACCTCCGACCAGTGACAGCCACAGGTCGAGTAAAAAAAATTAAGACAGCACAATCAACCGGGCGATGGCGGAGATACCTCCGACCAGTGACAGCCACAGGTCGAGTAAAAGAAAGTAAAACAGCACAGTTGGTTAGCATCAACCAGGCGATGGCGGAGATACCTCCGACCAGTGACAGCCACAGATCGACTACAAAAGTTAGTGGAGGCGTCCACGCAATCCCGTTCCTCCATTCCATTGACTGCAGCGGTTCCCCGAGTCCATCGTCGCCGGAATGGGGAGTGGTGCATGGTACCGTCCAATGCAACGCCACAACTCTACAGAAAAGTAGCCGGTTCAATCCACTTGGGCAGGACCCAACGTGTATTTAGTCGGGGTACCGGAACTCAACCCACGGGACATGGGTTTATCGTATTACAGGAAATAAATAGCAATGGTAGATCACATGAAATAATAGGCATGCGATATGACATGTGAGATGCAAACTAACGTTCGAGCGGGCAAAAAATATTGCAAACAAGGAATTGACAACTTGGAAACATATGGTTGGGGGCTGATGGCTTGCCTTCAGCAACAGGTTCAACTTCCACCTCAAAAGGATTGTTGGAATCTATTAGAGAAAATGAAATAGGTATTAAAACCTCTCCAAAAGTTACTCAAAAATTCCCCAAGAAAATAAGATTCAAATCCTCCAAGAAATAGGTCATTGGATAGAAAATTTCAAAACAAAACTAATGGAAAAAGATTCACATTTTTCTGATTATTTTTGAGTGAGATATACACTTTCAAAGATAACCCTAGAATCTGCCCTTTTCCTGCTGGGCCGAACCGGTACGCACGCCTGAGAAAAAAAGAAGGTAACAGAGGGGAGGACGTGGTCGCCGGCACAACGTGCTCACCGACGGCGGCTCCTGGTGGCTACGGCGACAGGGAGGGGAGGGGGATGAAGCGGAGAGGCTCGGGGAGAGGGTCTGCAGGCTGTCGGCGTGCTCTCGGACGGCGGGAAGGCTCAGAGCAGTGGCGGCGTTGCCGACCACAGTGGCCGTGCGGGAGTCGAGGATGAAGACGACGTCCTGATGTCTACTACACACTTCTATTCTTGTAGACTTGTTGGGCCTCCAAGCGCAGAGGTTCGTAGGACAGCGGCAAATTTCCCATAAGTGAGTAACCCAAGGTTTATCGAATCCATGGGAGGTAGAGGTCAAAGATATCCCTCTCAAGTAACCCTGCAATTAAGATACAAGAAGTCTCTTGTGTCTCCAACACACCTAATACAATTGTCAGTTGTATAGGTGCACTAGTTTGGCGAAGAGATGGTAAAATGCAAGTGATATGGATGGTAAAAGGTGATTTTGTAATTCTGTAATAAAAATGGCAGCAAGCAAACAAGTGACAAAAGTGACTAAAAACGGTGTATGAATGCTTGGAAACAAGGCCTAGGCTTCATACTTTCACAAGTGACTACTCTCAAAATCATCAACATAATTAAACACATGATAGTTCCCACAAAAATACATGCATGGTAGATGTTACTCGGAGATAATTCTTTTGTGGATCAAATAGGATGAGAATTGCGTAAGGCTACGAAAAGCACACCTTAAAGTCCGTATTCCACATCTATGGACACTTCATGCTGTCACTATCCGCATCCAAAGATAGTACTAACAAACACCACAACCTATTTCTTGAATAGTCTCTTTCTTCAATAACACAAGCATCAAGAAACCTCATGATCTATTCAATCCAACAAATAAAGAACAAACTCATGATGAAGATCCTTCCAATCTATTATCCATAGAGTCACACACGGCACCCATCCTGTCACCGAGGTACCATGATCACAACGGTGGCTCCGGAAATTGTACTAAATAACACCACTTGAGCAACATCATATCCATTACACATAGGGAAACATCATGTATTCAACTACACTAACAAAGCTCATGATCGCAACGAAGATCACATCATGGGAGAGAGAGATAACCACATAGCTACTTGTATAAGCCTCAGCCCCGGTGAGGGACTACTCCCTCCTCATCGCGGGAAGCAGCGGTGTCGATGGAGATGGCTCCGGCGGTCGATCCCCCCTCCGGCAGGGTGCCGGAACAGCTTCAGATTGGACCCCGAACTAGGGTTTTTGGTGACGGCACGTCGGGGTCGAGTTTCTGGAAAATAATGGCCGCCCCCTCGATTTTAGGTCAAAAGGGATTTTATAGGCGTCGGAGGGGGCCGAGGCGGTGCCCAGAGGGCAGGGGCGGGCCCCACCCGCGGGTCAAGGTGGGGTCGCGGCTGCTACCCGCCCCTGGCCCCTGGGTGGCCCCCAGGTCGCCCTTTGATCTGCGTGTGTCTTCCGTCGCATAAAAAATCTCCGTAAATTTTGAGGGCAATCCTACGGTATTTCCTGTTGTGACTTTTCTGAAATACAAAAACAGGGAACTGACACTTGGCATTTTGTTAATAGGTTAGTCCGATAAAATGCATAAAAATGATATAATTGATAGTAAAACATGTGACAATATCACAAAACTAGCATGGATCACTCAAAAATTATAGGTACGTTTGAGACGTATCAGCATCCCCAAGCTTAACTCCTACTCGTCCTCGAGTAGGTAAGTGATAACAAATAATTTTTGACGATGCATGCGACCAACACATTCTTGATCAAGATAGTGATGCAAATCAAAGGATGTGAATGAAGAGATACAAAACAATTGTCTATAATTGATAGCAAGAAAGCAATGAATAAACAAGTTGAATCATTCAAGGGAAACCTTTCATAAATAGTATGTCAAAGAAATGAAAGCAATGTGATCCACATACTTGATTAATTCTCAAAGGTAACAATTCCATGACAAAAGTGTTTGAGAATCAAAACAAAGAAGATGTAAGTTTTAGCAAAAGCTTCAACTTCCAACGGTAAAGTCAATATAAAGATTCATGTTTAATCTGACAATGCAATATGATCAATGATACCCAGGGTCAATGCTAGATGTTTGCTTTGGTAGAGATAGAAGGAAGAGGAAAACTGACTCAACATTAAAAGTAAAAGAAAGGCCCTTCGCAGAGGGAAGCAGGGATTAGTCATGTGCTAGATCTTTTTATTTTATTAACAGAAGTAAAACAATTTTGAGACATGCATGCTTTCGTCAACGACTTCACAACAGAGAAGCTATCTAGTACCCCATAACAAGCAAGGCTTTTACACTTGTGAGAGTAGCTGGTTTTTAGAGGAGCGAGTACGCTCTTCTTTCTCCTTGGTTTCACCAATGTCCAATGTTTGAGCTGATTTATCAGATTTGCATTGCGCGGAGGAGAATGGTGAGTTATATTTATATTTTGCTTAAGCTGCTCTCGGGTTGATTCAAGTGAAAACGTAATCCATCGACACCGGGTGAAAGGGGGGAAATGACCTTGCTCGTCACAAGTTATATCTAGCTCTCTACTGCTCCCTCATGACCTTAAAAACAGAGGCACAAAAAGGAGTATTTTGAATTTTTAAAGTTAGCACATGACAAATTTACTTGGAATGGCAGGAAATACCAAGCATAGGTAGATATGGTGGACTCAGCTGGCAAGATAGTTTGGCTTTAGGATTTGGATGCACGAGTGAACCATACACTCAGTACGAATTTTTGGGCTTAGCAAAGAAGGTATTTAAAGCGAACATCTAAAATTAACCGGTAACATAGTAGCATAAGACATTTATCAATCATAACCATAAAAGCTCCACACCGTCTCCAATGTTGACCAAACAATTCTTTTGATGGAAAGATTAGCTTAAAGAACTAACAACTACGAAACACCACACAGTTTCAAGTTTTCAACAATATTTCTTTACTAATCAATTCCACTCAAATAACCAGCAAGTTTAAGCATTCATCTTAATATCTCAAAACAAATGAGAAGTATCAATTATCCACACAATGATCTACAATACTATGCAGGATTTCATTACATTCCAATATCGCATGAATAGCATTTCACCGTTCTAACACATTAACCAAGAAACCATAGAAACTCTCCAACAAATATAAGTGAAGAACAAGAGAGTTTGACATCAACAACTAGCAGCTCTAAACAAGATAGAAGCTAAAAGCGAGAGCTTACTAGCAAACAGATAGTAGCTAAGAATAGTCAACAAGATATAAGCAAAGCAAAGGAGTATTCAAACGAAAAAGCGGAGCGTGTCTCTCTCCCACACAAACAAAGCAAGGATCCAACAAGTATATGACCAGCAAACAAACAAACAAAACTGAAAGTAAAAAGACGCTCCAAGCATAGCACATAATATGTAAAGTGATAAAAATGAAGTTCAACGAAGACGACCTTATGATAGTCGATGAAGATGAGGGGATGCCTTGGGCATCCACAAGCTTTGAATCTTGATAATTCTTGATATTCAGAGGGGGTGCCATGGGGGCATCCCAAGCTTGAGCTTTGATCCATCCTCGATTTCTTCATATTCCTCTCCTTTGAAACTTAAAAACTCCCTTCACACAAAACTTCTCATAATTTGATTAGAGGGTTAGTGCTCATAAATTAAAATACACATATGTTCAACTCATGACAAATTGCAAACCAACTTCATTAGACATTAGCTACTGTTTACTAAGCCTCAATGTGGCACTCTACCCCTAGAGTATCACATATGACGATGGTAAAGAGACAATGCAAAATAAAAGTAGAATCTGTCAAAATCTGAACAGTCTGTAAAGATCGAATTTCGCGAGGCACTTCTGCAGCTCAAATAAAAAAACTTAAAACTAACGAAAGATACATAAAAGTATCAGGCTTGCTGTCTAAAATTATCATAAAAATATAAAATTATGGCGATTTTAGGATTTTCGTGCAACAGGCGCACAAAATCTGTTTTTGGACAGCAACACAATACCTCGCACTTTCAATGCATCAGAGGCTAAACTTGGCACAAAAAACCAAAAGAAAACATACAATGAAATTGCTACAGAGGCAACAACTTCATGACTCAAGAAAAACAAAAACAAACTCAAGAAAAGAAAACATGGGTTGCCTCCTAACAAGCGCTTTTCTTTTAAGCCTTTTAGCTAGGCATGATAATTTTAATGACGCTCTCATAAGAATAAGAGTTGGAACGCAAAAGAGAGCATCATGAAGCAAATATCAAACACATTTAAGTCTAACTCTCTTCCTATGCATAGGCATCTTGTAAGAAAATAAATCATTGGAGCATAAAGCATTAAGCATAGGAGGCAAAGCAAGTGCAACATTAAAACCTTCAACATAAAGAGGGGAAACTTCATAAGATGAAAATTTATATAACCACGTTTCCCTCTCTCATAATAACTTTCAGTAGAATCATAATAAAACTTAATAACATAACCATCACCTAAAGTATTTTTCTCATGATTTCACATGCATAAAAGTATTATTATTACTCTCCACATAAGTAAAATCCTTCCCATTAATAATAGTGGGAGTAAAACTATCATAGCCATCATTGTAATCATCATAAATAGGAGGCATAGTATAATCAAAGAAAAATTCCTGCTCAAAGCTTGGGGACTAAAAAGATCATATTCATCAAAACCAGCTTCCCCAAGCTTAGAATTTTCCATAGCATTAGCAATAATGGTGTCCAAAGAATTCATGCTAATAACATTGCTACTATAATGATTATTATGCAAATAAAGTTCCATATGTTTTTTAATTTTCTCTTCAAAAGCATCATGACCAATTTTAGATAAATTTTATAAAGCTCTCTAATTTTTTTGTTGTTTTCCATTAAACCGAACTAGTGAAGTAAAAACAAGAAACAAAAAGATTTAATTGCAGATCTAAAGAAGATACCTTCAAGCACTCACCTCCCCAACAACAATGCTAGAAATTAGCTTCGTCGTCGGAGTGTGAGTACCGTTTACCTTACCTCCCCGGCAACAGCGCCAGAAATTAGCTTGATGTCTACTACACACTTCTATTCTTGTAGACTTGTTGGGCCTCCAAGCGCAGAGGTTTGTAGGACAAGCGGCAAATTTCCCTTAAGTAAGTAACCCAAGGTTTATCGAATCCACGAGAGGTAGAGGTCAAAGATATCCCTCTCAAGCAACCCTGCAATTAAGATACAAGAAGTCTCTTGTGTCCCCAACACACCTAATACAATTGTCAGTTGTATAGGTGCACTAGTTCGGCGAAGAGATGGTAAAATGCAAGTGATATGGATGGTAAAAGGTGATTTTGTAATTCTGTAATAAAAATGGCAGCAAGCAAACAAGTGAAAAAAGTGACTAAAACGGTGTATCAATGCTTGGAAACAAGGCCTAGGCTTCATACTTTCACTAGTGACTACTCTCAACATCATTAACATAATTAAACACATGATAGTTCCCACAAAAATACATGCATGGTAGATGTTACTCGGAGATAATTCTTTTGTGGATCAAATAGGATGAGAATTGCGTAGGGCTACGAAAAGCACACCTTAAAGTTCGTATTCCACATCTATGGACACTTCATGCTGTCACTATCCGCATCAAAAGATAGTACTAACAAACACCACAACCTATTTCTTGAATAGTCTCTTTCTTCAATAACACAAGCATCAAGAAACCTCATGATCTATTCAATCCAACAAATAAAGAACAAACTCATGATGAAGATCCTTCCAATCTATTATCCATAGAGTCACACACGGCACCCATCCTGTCACCCGGGGTACCATGATCACAACGGTGGCTCCGGAAATTGTACTAAATAACACCACTTGAGCAACATCATATCCATTACACATAGGGAAACATCATGTATTCAACTACACTAACAAAGCTCATGATTACAATGAAGATCACATCATGGGAGAGAGAGATAACCACATAGCTACTTGTATAAGCCTCAGCCCCGATGAGGGACTACTCCCTCCTCATCGCGGGAAGCAGCGGTGTCGATGGAGATGGCTCCGGCGGTCGATCCCCCCTCCGGCAGGGTGTCGGAACAGCTTCAGATTCGACCCCAAACTAGGGTTTTCGGAGATGGCGCGTCGGGGTCGAGTTTCTGGAAAATAATGGCCGCCCCCTCGGTTTTAGGTCAAAAGGGATTTTATAGGCGTCGGAGGGGGCCGAGGCGGTGCCCAGAGGGCAGGGGCGGACCCCACCCGCGGGTCAAGGTGGGGCCGCGGCTGCTACCCGCCCCTGGTTGGCCCCCCAGGTCGCCCTTTGGTCTACGTGTGTCTTCCGTCGCATAAAAAATCTCCGCAAATTTTGAGGGCAATCCAACGATATTTCCTGTTGTGACTTTTCTGAAATACAAAACAGGGAACTGACACTTGGCATCGTGTTAATAGGTTAGTTCGATAAAATGCATAAAAATGATATAATTGATAGTAAAAACATGTGACAATATCACAAAACTAGCATGGATCACTAAAAATTATAGATACGTTTGAGACGTATCACGTCCTCGGCCACCAATCACTCCGCCGTGGGTGGCATTGGGTTCAGGGTGGCCCAGGGAGGCTAGGGGTGGAGGGAATCGAAGGGAGGGGGCTGCACGGCGGTAAATTTGGCCGGAGCACATGCGGCTAGGGAAAGCTTGCCGTCGGCGATGGGGGGCTCCTCGGGATGCAATAGGCGAGGGCGAGGCTACTGGAGGTGGGGAGGAGCGGTGCGGTGCTTGGACTCGGCCGGGGGTCTCTTTTATAGCCTCCCGGGGGAGTGGTCGTCACGGGAGCACGGTGAGGTGGCGGGGTGAGCTGTCCCGGGCGGCAGCGGCGAGACGACGGCCATGGTGTCGTTGGTGTAGCAACGAGGCCTTGTTGTCGACCAGAAATCCGCGGCAGTGGATAGGGACGGGCATCATGGCACGGGCGGACGGTGAGGCGCTCAGGCGGCCGTGGCGTGTCGACGGGCATCCCGTCGATGGTGTAGAAGCGGCGCGTCGCCGTGCGGGGTGGAGCACTAGCTGGACGACGGGATTTGCGGGGCGGTGGATAGGCACAAGCGGCAGTGCTGGTCACTGGTGAGGGGAGGGTCCTGCGGCGGTGCTGTGCGCGCGACGCGTCATCTAGCAGACGGCGGCGCACGGGAGGGAGGGAGGAGGCGACGTGTGGCGGCTGGGGTCGAGGGAGAGGTGGGGAAGCAGGGACGCGCGAGGGGAAGCTGCGGGAGGGCTGACGGCGGCGACCATAAACTGGCGGCGCCACCGTGCATGTCCATGCCGGCCGTGGCCACGGTCCAGGCCATGCCAACATCGGCATTAGGATGATTTACTCATCCTGGGTGTCTAAATTGAAAACTGATTACGTCACTTGGTGCCAAATTGAATTTCCCACAACTTTGCAGAACAAAGTTTTCCCAAAATCCAAACTTAGTCTGTACAAAAATTTCATCGAACACTTCTGGTCAAAAAGGGAAAACATGTTTTGAGGCCTTAAATCAAAAGATATTTGTACAGGAAAAATACCTGAGGTAGATATTGGTTAGGAACATCTACCTTGGGGTTTTTATAATTTTTGGAAAAGGATTAGTAGGGTTTCAAAAATACTTGGGTTTTTCGACAGAAAACAAATCAGGGAAAATGTCCAATATTTTCTTAACAAGTAACCCAATATTTTTGCATAAATGGGTTCTACCCTAGCTGGGGATCACTCTGGAATTTTTAGGGAATTTTTGAAGTCACCCTCGGCACACTTCCTTTGGAAAGCTAGGGTTTTGGCCCTTTTTGCATTTAAAGAAAAGATAAATATTTTGAGAATCTTGGGGGTTTTGGAAATGTAGGAGAAAATAGAGGTGCCAAGATCAGAAGATCCAAATCCAAATCCAAATTTTTTGTTTGACAAAGAAAATTTTATAGGGCCAAAATTCGGGATGTTACATTGAGTGAAAATTATCATGTAGGAAGTGTTAAAAGTGCTGCTTAATCTTGTAGACCGTTGTCTTGAATCTTTGATACTTGTCAATTGTTTAGAGATGTGAAGTAGATTAATGCTTAAACTTGTGGATCATCTAGTAAGAATATGTTAGTAAAGAACTGTCGTAAAGCTTTATAATTGTGGTGCTTCTCCTGCTTGGTAGCTCTCAAAGTCTAGATATTCTTTTTGCAAAGAGTTGGTTTGGGTAACAAGGTAGACAATGTAAAGTCTAGTGGTTATTCATGATGTATATCTGTAGTCATTCATTGAACCAAGTTGATGTTATGTGTTTGCTTGATATCCTGCTAAGCCCAAAAATTCCATCTGAGAGGGAATACTTCTTGTGCATCCAACTCCCTGAGCCAAATATCTTTGCCATTTGTGTCCATCATACGTACCTACATGTGGTATTTCCCTGCCACTCCAAGTAAAATTTTCATGCGCTATCTTTAAAACTTTCAAAATCCTCCTTTTTGTACCTCTGTTTTTAAGCTCATGAGGAAGGAGTAGGAAGCTAGATATAACCTATGACAAGCAAGGTCATTTCCCCCTTTTCACTCGGTGTTGATGGTTCACGTCCTTACTTGAATTTGACCAGAGAGCGGCGTAAGCAAAATATAAATATAACTCACCATTCTCCTCCGCACAATGAAAACCTGAGAAATAAGTCAAAACATCGGTTAGTGGTGAAACAAAGGAGAAAGAGGAGTGACCTCATTCTTCTAAAACTAGACACTCTCAAAAGTCTAAAAGACTTGCTTGAAATCGGGGATGATGGTCGGTGATGGTAGCGTTGGGTTGTGCCCCAAGTGAAGGTGTGGATGTAGTAAGTAGAAGTTTTCCCTCGTTAACGAACCGAGATTTATCGAACCAGTAGGATTTTGAAATCAACAAGAAAGTGAATGTTGAAGATCTCTGGCACTTAATATTCAACAGACGTGGCCCTGCACACACTCAACCAATTACTTTGCCCCCAATGACGGAAAGGTTGTCAATCTTTCCGGTCTCGCAGAAAACAAAGCGGTTAATTGTATAGTGAAATAAATGAAAATATGAAAGTGGAACAGAGGAGTAATGATGATGAAAAGTGATGAGTAAAGGTTGCAATCAATGTAAAAAGATAGACCGGGGGCCATGGATTCACTAGTGGAGTCTCTCAAGTAATAAAACACTCATATGATGGTAAACAAATTACAGCTAGCCAATTGACAAGATTATAACACAAACTTAATCTAGCTATGACATAGAGAACATGATAATATTTATGTAGGCATCACGACAATGAACAAAGACCGTCGAGTCCAACTGCATCTTTGTCTAAAAAGTCCACCGTGGGATCGCTATCCAGCCTGTCACCCAACGTATTAAGTTGCAAGCAACATACATTTCCATTAAGTAAAGCGCATGAAGTAAGCAATACTAATATCAAAAGAGATATTAACACCGCCATTGGATCAAGGGGGCATCCATCGGAAGGCCGGGAAGCATTGCCTCCAACTATATAAAGAGATAAAACCCTAGTTTTGGGGTCAGCCACCAAAAGCCAGGAATTTGCCTCCCCCTTGGCCCTCATCTACAAGGGGGAGGGCTCCTCTACAGAACCAAGAAGTCATGGAGGAAGGGGGTTAGGGGGCGGCGCTCCCCCTTGGCCGGCCGGCCGCCGCCGGCGCCGCCTCCGCCTTGCCCTTTCCTCCATGGCTGCCGCCTTCACCGCCATCTCCATCGCCAAATTCCTCCATATCTACAGCGGTCCACTCTCTCACAAACCTCTGTAATACCCTATGTAAACATGGTGTTTGATGCTATAAAATATTATCCTATGATCTATGTCATGTTTATGCAGTTCCTTGTTGTCTTATGGTTGAATTATTGAATGTATTTGGTTGATTCGAGTTGTATGTTGATATGGTACAGTCTTATGGTGCCCACTATATAGTTGCGCGCGTGGATAACATCATAGGATTTGTAGTATGTGAAGAAGGCCGGGGGGTAGGGCTGTCGGAGTGACAGAAACCTAAGCCCCATCCCGGTTTTTGACATTGTATGGGATAAAGAGTACCTTATGATCTTAATGCTATGGTTGGGTTTTTACCTTAATGAATGTTAGTAGTTGCGGATGCTTGCTAATGTTCCAATCATATAGTACATGTAATCACAAGTAGTTGAGAACGTGTATGCTTTGCCTCTCTCACATAGAAAACTGCATCAAAGACGATGAACCGAATAACTTTACTAATTAATTATGAACAATTCCGCCACGCCTTCCACCACTTTTCCACACTCATGGTTCTGTTATTTATGGTCTTTTAGTATACTTTATTGCTATAGCAACTAACTTTTATTTTCTTGTTCTTTATTATATTGCAAAGTTATCCTTTCATACCCATTTTATTCCTATAGTTTTATTTCCTAGATAGAGCAAATGTTCGGTGTGCGTAGAGTTGTGTCAATGGTTGATAGAACTTGAGAGAATACTTATCCTACCTTTAGCTCCTCGTTGGGTTCAACACTCTTATTTATCGAAAAGGCTACATACGATCCCCTACACTTGTGGGTTATCAAGACTTTTTCTGGCACCGTTGCCGGGGAGCAATAGCGTGGGATGAATATTCTTGTGTGCACTTGTTTGCTTTATCTCTAAGTAATTTTTACTTTCAGTTATAAGTTGTTTTCTATCTTAGTATGAATAGGGAGCACGAATTACCAAAAAAATTAGTTGTACTTGTTATCTAATTTTTTTTCAAAAAGAGAAGTGATTGGAAAAAGGTGCAATGGTTAAGTGGGGGTCGACCTTGAACACTTGTGTTCATGCCTATGAAACCAAAGCAAATATTTTCATGGAAGCTTCTCAGCTAGAAACATGTATATATTGTGTATATATCACTGTAATATAAAAATAAATGTATTTATGACCTCTAGTTTATTTATGATGCAAGTTTGTTGCTTTGCTGTCCAGAAATAGATTCTGTGCGCCTGTTGCGTGAAATTCCTAAAATCATCAGAATTTATCTTTTTCTGATATTTTTAGACAGCAAGCCTGATACTTTTATCTATCTTTAGTTAGTTTTGAGTTTTCTGATTTAAGCTACAGAAGTTCCTCTAAAAATTCGATCTTCACAAACTTTCCAGTTTTTGACAGATTGTTGTCTTTATTTAGTATTGTGCTTATACTCGATGTTTATAATCTTTATTTGATCAATAGAAGTTATAAATTGATTAGTATACAATAGATAATATTGAATTGAGGTCTTACAACTTGCCGATGCTTGGACATGAGTGGATTTTATTTAATGAGCACTAACCCTACTAATGAGTTTTGTGAAGTTTTATGTGGATGTAGTCTATAAGATCGACTCAATATGGTGATATGAGACGAACGATAAGGTACAACAACTCAACCTTGGGGATGCCCAGGGGCACCCCAAGAACATATTCAAGAAGATACAAACATTTAAGCTTGGGGATGCCCGAGCCATCCCTTCTTATTCATCAACAAATATCAGGTTGTCTCGTTCATGATCTATATTACTCATATTGTCCTTATATAATAATTGTATGCATGTGGACTTTTGTAAAAAAAAAAATTGTGACAGCTATATTATTAAAATTTGCTTATGATGCTACTGAAAGTTATTATGAGAGAGGAAAACATGGTTCTAAATATCTCATAGTATTTAGTTTCCTCTCTTTATGTTGAAAGTTTTGAAGTTGCATTTGTTTTACCCTCTTATGCTAGTCACATTATGTTTCAATGATTTATTTTCTTACAAGATTCCTATGCATAGGAAGAAGGTTAGATTTAAATGTGTTTGATATTTGCTCCTTGATGCTCTCCTTATTATTTCAACTCTTAATCTTATGAGAGTATCATTAAAATAAGCCTAGCTAAAAGGCATTAAAGAAAAGCGCTCATGGGAGGCAGCCCATTTTATTTTTACTTTCTGTTTCTTTTTGTTTTTCTTTGTGTTTGGGTGTTGTTGTGTATGTAGCAACTCCCTTCTATCCTTTCTGTTTTGGGTTTTGTGCCAAGAATAGCCTCTAATGAGAGGAAAGTTAAAATTTTGAGTTGCTGTCCAGAAACAGATTTCTGTCTGTCACCATACGAAATTCTAAAAAATCACAGAACGTGATATGGGTCTGACAAATTTTGACAGTAAGCATCAGGGTTTTGTCTAACTTTCATTAGTATAAAGTTTTCTGATTTGAGGTGTCCCAGTATCCCAAACAAATCATCTTTACATTCTGCTCTGTTTTTGACAGATTCTGTCATTGTTCTTACATCGCTTCTTTTACGGGCAAAGCGGAGTTCTTTTGATCCCGGAGCATCACTTAGATCTTTGTGGCAGTAGCTAATATTTAGGAACAAGTTCATTTAATTTGTTAAGTGAGAACTGAAGGTGGATTATTTTGTTTGAGAACTAACCCTCTAATGAAGTTTATTAGAAGTTTTGTGTGAAGGAAGTTTTCGAGTATTCAAGAGCGAGGTGATGAAGGAAGATCAAGAAGGAATAAAAGCTCAATATTGGTGAGGTTCCCACGGACCTCCTCTGAAATATACCAGAAGTCACAAGCGTCTAAGTTTGGGGATGCCCAAGGCATCCCCTTCTTCATCGACAATCATCAGTTTTCACCCGTGGTACTATATTTTTATTGATTTACATATTATGTGCTATTCTTGGAGCGTCGGTTTGTTTTTACTTTCCGTTTTTTTGTTTTTTTGCTCTCTGGTCTTTTAGTTTTCCAAAAATAAAGTACCAAGTTTTACCTATTTGGTTTTAGTTGATGCATAATTAAAAAGTGGTTTTTCTGTTTTCAGTATTTGCTGTTCACTGCCCGATTTTTCATGTTTAACTAGAAGCTCGGAATGTCACAAAATTTCTACAGAGAAAGTATCTACTAATCCTCTGTGCTCAAAAATTGGCGAAAATTTCAGAGACGTTTAAGTTTACTTAAAAATTATGTTTTCTAGCTGCTGTTTTTCTGGACAGATTCTGACTTTTGTTGCAAAAGTGGCCTCTTTGCATTTTCATTTGATTCTTTTTGGATCTCATCCATTATTTTAAAGTTGTCCACTTAAGCAACCTCCCTGTAACTTGAAAACAAAATTTGTTTTAGTTTAATGTCAACACTTTGAAAATGTTATCTTTAGTATACTAATGTCTAACCGTAGAAAAAGAATGGGAGAGTTTTTGTGTTGAAGTTTTTTCACAGGGAATGAAGGAACATCAAATTGAGAAATATCCAAGATTGGTCAAAACCATAAGCTTGGGGATGCCTTTGCATCCCTCTACATCAACAACCTCTCGGTTTGCAAACCTTCAAACTTTGTTTATTGAACAACATAGAAACTTGCATAAACTTGGAGCGTTTGTATCTTAATTTATTATCTATTATATCTTTGTGTTAGCATCATGCACCATCACAATAATGAGCTGATTGTTATATCTTTTATTTATACCCTTTCTAGAGAGTTGATTGGAGTTTTATTTGGTTGGTTAGTTATTTGTTTAAACTTAAAAATGATGTGTGTATAATGTTGCTTCGTAGTTCATGTTTTCTAATGGTTAGTCTCAACTAGCTAAGAGGGTATAATATGTTATTTTGATGTTAACATGCGTTATTTTGTTCATAATGTGGAATGGTGAAGTGGGATCCTCCTCCAAAAGATTTATTCGGATTGACTTGGCACATGTTCACACATATTGAAACACTAAAAATACAGTCTGTTATGCCTTGACGGTTTATTGTACTTTAGAATTGAATAACCTCTCTTATATTTTATTCATTAAGTATTTTGTCGCAAAGCATGATTATGACAGTAATGCTCAAATTTGGTCGCTTTCCCATCTTTTGCTAGCCTCCACTTGCACTGGGTGTAATGGTCCATCTGTGCATCCAAATTCCTTAAGCCAAAGTATTCCAGCTGAGTCCACCATATCTACCTATGCATGGTATTTCTTGCCATTCCAAGTAAATTTGTCATGTGCTACCTTTAAAATATTCAAAATACTCCTTTTGTGACTCTGTTTTTAAGCTCATGAGGGAGCAGTAGAGAGCTTGATGAGTACATGGCCAGTATAGATACGTGCATACGTGACGTGGACTACAACAAGACGCTGCAACACCATCCGGCGGGCGATTTCGTGGACGCCTACATTCGTTCATGTGTGCATGCATCGCCATGGGCGTGTACACATGCAGCTACATGCAAATACTTCTGGTGTACACATGCAGCTAATACGTACAAGTACGTTTGGTGGTGGGCCCTATTGCATGTGATGATGGCAGGCCCATGTGCACCAACGCGAGAAAACAAGGAGGAGGCCCAAGGCGTACGTGTACGTGAAGAGTTTCCGGCCGGCCGCCAATAAATAGAGACGTCAATCTAGGGTTTTTATTTAGGTTTTGTTTAGAGAAAGTTTAGCCTCTTTGCTACTTTTATTTGTCTACGCTCGTAGCGGCTAGTGCGACCGTCCAGACATCCTATCGGAACCTCAACTTTCATCTCTTTGAGATTATTGTTCATCTAGCATATCCGCAATTTCAGATTGCTTACGCTATTGTTTTCTTGCTTGTTCTTCGATTTGCACGCAGGAAAAGTCCTTCGTGGACAGGTTGATCGCGCCGTTGGCTCGGTTGATAACATCTTGGAGTTGGTTCAGCGATTGCCGTGGATATCAGTCGTGTACGGTTTTTCCTGTACGGTTGGTAGCCGAATCGTGAGAGTCAAATCCTCCAGAAATCGTAGTTATCCTCTCCCATCGAAAGATCGGGAACCCCGGTTTACATCAGAGCTAGATATAACTTGTGACCAGCAAGGTCATTTCCCCCTTTCACCCGGTGTCGATGGATTACGTCTTCACTTGAATCAACCCGAGAGCAGCTTAAGCAAAATATAAATATAACTCACCATTCTCCTCCACACAATGCAAATCTGAGAAATTAGCTCAAACATTGGATAGTGGTGAAACCAAGGAGAAAGAGGAATGTACTCGTTCCTCTAAACCTGCTGCTCTCACAAGTCTAAAAGCCTTGCTTATCATAGGGGACTAGCTAGTTTCTTTGCTGTGAAATCGTTGATGAAAGCATGCATATCTCAAAATTGTTTTACTTCTGTTCTATAAAAAATAAAAAGCTCTAGCACATGACTAATCCCTGCTTCCCTCTGCGAAGGGCCCTTCTTTTATGTTTATGTTGAGTCGTCATCCTTCTTTGAGCACCATCTTATAGAGCATTGCTGTCATTCTGAGCATAATGTGCTTTGTCCCAAAGTCTTAATGAGTGGAGCATGTTTGAGATTCTATATCATTTCTGAAAAACTTTACTCCTAGTCTCTGTTTAATATCTCAAGAGGTGCCCGACATTTATGTTTTGCTCTACTAAAGGGGCAAGCGAGAGACCACTCTACCATGCTTTATTATGATCATTATAATCTTGTTAATGTTTATAATTTCATATTATTAACTCCTAATTCGTCGTTATCTTTTCATTAGCTAACACAATTGCTTAAGTTTTATTATCTATATAGTATTTGTCATGCATTTGTTGAAGACATGATCCTAGCATTCAACATAAAAAATTATTTTGTTATCATTTACCTACTCGAGGATGAGTAGGAATTAAGCTTGGGGATGTTGATACGTGTCAAACGTATCTATAATTTTTGATTATTTAATGCCACTTTTATACCATTGACACTTGTTTTCATACTAAGTTTATGATTTAATTTGACTAATCTATTAATAGTTACAAAATTGCACAATGTTCTTGTTTTATACTTTGATGTGTAGGAATCACTTGGAAATTGGCAAAAACGCAAAAGGAGCCTTGTTGGAGGCAGACTCTGACTTTCCTGAAATCTGTCCTCCTCACAGATTTCAGAGATCATCAGTTTGAGACCTGAAGACGACGTCAACTGAAGATCTCACAATGGCAAAGTTGTGGGAAATCTCCATAGCTTTCATTTAAGCCTAAGAACAGCCCAATCGGAGGTCCGTAGCTCCGGGAATCCGCGTTTTACTGAAGGCCAAATATCTGATTACGGGATTCCGGAAGTTGATGATGTGATTGACTCCAACTCTTACCAAACTTGGAGGATTCGACCAAGACACGACTTTGGGACCTCAATAAGGATATGAGGGGTCCCTAGGAAGGTTCTAGAGGTGCCCAAGAGCCATTGGATCAAGGGGCCATCCATCGGAGGGCCGGGAAGCATTGCCTCCAACTATATAAAGAGAGGAAACCCTAGTTTTGGGGGCAGCCACCAAAATCCACGAATTTTCCTCCCCCTTGGCCCTCATCTACAAGGGGGAGGGTTCCTCTACAGCACCAAGAAGTCATGAAGGAATGGGATTAGGGGGCGGCGCTCCCCCTTGTCCGGCCGGCCGGCGCCGCCGCCGGCGCCGCCTCCGCCTTGCCCTTTCCTCCATGGCCGCCGCCTTCACCGCCATATCCATCGCCAATTACTCCATAGCTACAGCGGTCCACTCTCTCACAAACCTCTGTAATCCCCTATGTAAACATGGTGTTTGATGCTATAAAATATTATCCTATGATCTATGTCATGTTTATGTAGTTCCTTGTTGTCTTATGGTTGAATTATTGAATGTATTTGGTTGATTCGAGTTGTATGTTGATATGGTACAGTCCTATGATGCCCATTATATACTTGCGCGCGTGGATAACATCATATGGTTTGTAGTATGTGAAGAAGGCCGGGGGGTAGGGCTGCCGGAGTGACAGAAACCTAAGCCCCATCCCGGTTTTTGACATTGTATGGGATAAAGAGGACCTTATGATCTTAATGCTATGGTTGGGTTTTTACCTTAATGAATGTTAGTAGTTGCGGATGCTTGCTAATGTTCCAATCATATAGTACATGTAATCACAAGTAGTTGAGAACGTGTATGCTTTGCCTCTCTCACATAGAAAACTGCATCGAAAACGATGAACCGAATAACTTTACTAATTAATTATGAACAATTCCGCCACGCCTTCCACCACTTTTCCACACTCATGGTTCTGTTATTTATGGTCTTTTAGTATACTTTATTGCTGCAGCAACTAACTTTTACTTTCTTGTTCTTTATTATATTGCAAAGCTATCCTTTCATACCCGTTTTATTCCTATAGTTTTATTTCCTAGATAGAGCAAACGTTCGGTGTGCGTACAGTCGTGTCAATGGTTGATAGAACTTGAGAGAATACTTATCCTACCTTTAGCTCCTCGTTGGGTTCGACACTCTTATTTATCGAAAAGGCTACATACGATCCCCTACACTTGTGGGTTATCACACCCTCGCCCTTAGACGTTTCTGTCACTCGTGCCCAGGAACAAAAGGGGGCATGAACCCACTATCTAGCATAAATACTCCCTCTTGGAGATACGCACAATCACTTGGCCAAAGTAACCACGCACATCGGAGAGCATGCAAGAACATAAATCAACATATAAGAATAATGCACAATCTGATCATAACTTCATAATCCATCAGATCCCAGCAAACACATCACATAGCATTAGAATAATCGATCTTGATCATGTTAGGCAGTTCACAAGATCATAATATATGAAGCACAAGGGAGAGAGACTACCATCTAGCTACTACCATTTACCCGTAGTCCAAGGTGGGACTACTCACAAATCATCCCGGAGGAAGGCATGGCGATGAAGAGCCCTCCGGGATCGATCTCCCCTATGACAGGGTGCCGGGATCAGCTTCAGAATCACCCCCGAACTAGGGTTTATGGTGGCGGTGCCTTGGGGTGACTTCTCTGGAAAATAATGGCCGCCTCGACGTTTTTGGGATTAATCTGATTTTATAGGCGTCGGAGGGGGCCGAGGGGACCCACCTGGAGCAGGGGCGGGTCCCACCCGCCGCCCTAGGGAAGGCCATGGCTGGGGGTCGTCCCTGCCCTGTGGGTGGCCCCAGGGCTGCCCTCTGGACCGAAACTCCATCTTGGCGAATAAAAAATCCTCGTAAATTTTCAGCGCATTCCGAGAATATTTCCTGTGGTAAGTTTCCGAAATGAAAAGACAGCAGAAACAAGAAAGTGACACTAGGCATCTTGTCAATAGGTTAGTCCGACAAAATGTATAAAAATGATGTAATAAGATAGTAGAAACATGTGACAACATCAGAAAACTAGCATGGATCGATTAAAAATTATAGATACATTTGACATGTATCAGGGGACTAGCTAGTTTCTTTACTGTGAAGTCGTTGACGAAAGCATGCATATCTCAAAACGGTTTTCTTCTGTAAAAAAAAAAAGCTCTAGCACATGACTAATCCCTGCTTCCCTCTGCGAAGGGTCTTTTTTTTTTTTTACTTTTTTGTTGAGTCAGTCTTACTCTTCCTTATTAACTCCTCAAGCAATCATTTGGTGTCAACTTTGGTTCATGTTTTACTTCATGTTATCTTTGTGTCTAACTGTGAAAACTTTGTATTGACTTTATCTTGAGATAAACAAGTTGCAAGTTGAAGCTTTTTGCTGAAAACTTAAATCTTCTTTTGTGTTGGCCAAACCCATTTGTTGAACTAATATTGCTTTGTGAGATATCAATCATTGTCAAGTGTTATACTTTTAAATCTTGAAAGTACTCTTTTCTTGTAAATTCTTGCTTAGATGTTACACCTGGTTGATCATTGTTTGTTTCATTCAATGAACCTTTGTTTTGGATCAATGCATTCAGTTCATATGCTTTACATGATTACATGATCAAGATTGTGTTGGTAGCATGTCACTTCAAAAATTATTTTGTTATTACTTACCTACTCGAGGACGAGCAGGAGTTAAGCTTGGGGATGCTGATAGGTCTCCGACGTATCTATAATTTTTGATGTTCCATGCTTGATTATATATCAGTGCCACATGTTTTTATAATGTTTTTATATCATTTTGGCATGATTTATGGAACTAACCTATTAACAAGATGCCCAGTGCCAGTTCCTGTTTTCTACTGTCTTTTTATTTCAGAAAAGTTGTTCTGTGAAGTTTCTCGGAATGCGCTGAAAATTTACGGGAATTATTTCCAAGCATAAAGAAGTCCGAAGCCAGGAGGGCGCCCGAAGGGGAGGCACCCAGCCTCCAGACGCCCCCCAGGCGCGGCCCCAGGGTGGGGCCGCGCCTGGGTCCCACCTGGTGCCCTCCGGCACCGTCTTGAGTTGCCCTTTCGCCTATAAAATCGTCTTCGACCCGAAAACCCTAAGTACCCGATCATATTTCCCAGAAGACGTCCGAGGCCGCCGCCATCGCCAACCCTAGTTCGGGAGGGTTCTGCAGCTCTTCTCGGCACCCCGCCGGAGTGGGGAATCGACACTGGAGGCATCTACACCACCATGCCTGCCTCCGGAGTGATGCGTGAGTAGTCCACCATAGGACTACGGGTCCATAGCAGTAGCTAGATGGTTGTCTCTCCTCCTTGTACTCCATTGCTTAGATCTTGTGAGTTGCCTATCATTATCAAGATCATATTATTTGTAACAACTACATGATTGTGTTTACATGGATCCGATGAATTGTGGAAGTCATTACTTTTGTTCATCTATGTGTTGTGTTTTATCTATGATCTTGCACGCTCTCCGATGCTAGTGGATGCTTCGGCCAATTAATTATTAGAGTTGTATGAGTGAGTATTTATGCTAGATAGTGGGTTCATGCCTCTCTTTGTCTGAGCTCGGGTTGACAGAAACGATTGAGACTAGAGATGTGTTGTTGCCACTAGGGAGAAAACAGCGGTGTGATTTCCTTGTGTTATTTACATTGCTTACATTATACACTTTTATTATTGCAATGATCTGTTGCTTGCAACTTAATACTTTTGGGTGACATGCTGGATAGCGATCCCGGAGTGGATTATTAGTCATAGATGCAGCTGGATAACGATCTATGTATTTTGACGTAATGCCCATATTAGATGAAACGGTGAACTATATTGTTTTATGATAGCCTTGCTGTGTGCCCACAATTCTGTCAATTGACATGCTGTAATTTGTTTACCCATCATGTATGTCTTTTGGAGAGACACCGCTAGTGATCTGTGGACCCCGGTCCTATTTTCCTACATTGTTTACAACCGTTTTAATAGCTTTTCATCATCATTTGCTCGCTGGTCATATTTCACTCTCATCATATTTTACATCTGCACAATTAATCCTTTGTGACCGGCAAGCCGGAGAGATTGACAACCTCTCTGTTTCGTTGAGGCAAAGTACTTGTTTGTGATTGTGTGTAGGTCCGCGTTAATATATAAGCGCCAGAGTAGATTGACACTTCGCTAAGCCTTCTCCAAGTCCTACTGGATCTAACAACCATGGTTTTGTAATCAAGGGAAACTGCTGCTCTACTGCATCATACCTTCCTCTTGGGGTTCCCCAGCGAACCTGTGATCACGTCATAAGCAGCGGGTGCCGCCGCTGTCGGACAAGGCGTGTCCATGAGGCGAAGTGTGCCCCACTTGCTGACGTAGAAGCGTAGCTCGCCAAAGCTCACATCGATGCCCGAGTGCAGATCCGCGAAAGCCGGAAGCATGACCGGCGAGTGCGGATTGAACCCCAGAGAATCGAAGAAGATCGACTGTTGCAGAGTCAGCGAGCTGCCGATTGTTGGTGATGAGGTCGCCGAATCCGTAGATCCAGCACCAGTCTTTCCCACAGACGGCGCCAATTGACGTGGGGTTACCACGCTAAATCCCTCAGATGTCATCCTTGGGTTTCGAGAGGAAGGGAAGAAAGCTGTGATGCTGGTGGAATCGTCGGTTGACAAGCAAGATTTACCCAGGTTCAGGCCCCCGAAGGTAAAAGCCCTACATCCTGCTTGTCTGGTATTGATCGGAGATGTGACAAGGGAGCTACAATGGCGAGATCGCTAGATGCAATCTTGCTAGGGTTTTCTGGTGATTGGGGTGAACGTACCCTAGGTCGGCGGCCCTCCCAACCCTTATGTAGTGGGGCTGGGTCCCGGGAGTTCGCTACCGACTAGGTTTACAGCTTAGGAAAATTACAACCGACGTAAGCTCCTTGTTTCCTGGGTTGTTTCCTTCGGTATAGGCCTTCTCCTTGGGCTTGTCCCTATGGGTCGTAGCTTGTTTGCGCACCAGGTGTCTCGACCGTGGTACACTCGAAGGGTACAGCCACGTCAGTGGAGGTTCTCCGCGGACAGGGCTTCGCCAAGCTGTGCACACGAGAGAGAGGAGGTGGAGAGGGTGGGTGCGGCTAGGGTTGTAGGGCAGCCCTCCCCTGCGCCTCCACCCCTCCTTATATAGGTGAGGGGACTGGGGGTGCGCCCCTCCCTTCTAGGGCCGGCGGCCAAGGGGTGGCTTGCCCCCCAAGGCGCCCCCTATTAGGGTTAGGGTTCCCCCGTAGGGCCAGCCGCATGGGCCCTTTGGGTGATGGTGCGGCTAGCTCATGTGGGCTGCTGCACCTCCCCATGGCCCATGTCGACCCTATGGACAGGTGAGTCCCACTCTGAAACCTTCCGAAACCTTTTAGAACTTTTTCGGTACCCTGCCGAAAAATTTCCGAACTTTTCCGGAACCTGAAAACCACTTTCCTTATATGAAACTTTATCTCCGGATTCTTTCGGAGCTCCTCGTGATATCTAGGATCTAATCCGAGACTTCGAATCATTATTCGTTTACACCATCTAATATCTCAACGTAAGCCCTAGCTACACCGAAGCGTTAAGTGTGTGACCCTACGGGTTCGAGAACATGTAGACATGATGTAATCAATAACCAATAGCGGGGCCGGGATGTCCATATTGATTCCTACATATTCAACGAAGTTCTTTATCGGTTGAACCACAATGTCGGAGATTCAATTAACCCCATATACGATTCACTTTGTCTCACGATATATCACTTGCCCGGGATTCGATTGTCGGTATCGCCATACCTAGTTTAATCTCATCACGGCGAGTTCTCTTTACTCGTTTACATAGAATAGGATCCCCGTGACAAAACACCTTAGTCACATGCTTACAAGATTTAGGATGTTATACTACCGAGAGGGCCCAGAGATATCTTCTCCGTCACATGGAGGGACAAATTCCAGTCTTGATTCCTTAAAACCATCTTCATAATCACCCGGTTACGAATTGACGTTTGATATCCAAGTGTTTCACTTATGTACAAAGTTGAAATGAAATTTATGGTGCCCTGTACAAAATAAACAACTATTGCGACCAAATTTGTGGTGCCTGAACAAAATGGCATGGTGCGTTGAAGATGCCCTTATGGTCGTCGTGTGTCGGACAAGAATTACATAATACTGCTATGTAGCTCCAGTCCTTGAGTAGATGTTGCGCGTAGGGCTGGAATTCGAGCCGAGCCGAGCCGGCTCGGCTCGACTCGCTCAAACTCGCTCAACAAACGAGCGAGCTCAGCTCGGCTCGTTTAGCAGTCGAGTCCAGAAGTTGAGCTCGGCTCGACTCGGTGAAGCTCGCGAGCTACTCGCGAGTAGCTCGGTAAAAACAGGGACGGGGACGAGCGGCGCGGACGAGGTGACGGCCGGCCGGCGCGGACGAGGTGACGGCAGGGACGGGCACAGGCGGGCCTCGACGCGGACGATGTTGGGCTCGCGGTGGAGGATGACGGCCGCGGCGGGGAGGAGCCGGCGGACGAGGTCCGCGGAGAGCACCGAGGGGAGCTTGTCGGGCGGGAGGCTCCGCGAGCACCAGTCCAGCGTGGCGGTGAAGTCCGCCACCCAGTCCCGCCCGCGTCAGCACGCCGTCCTCGGGCCACTCGACCGGCAGGGGCGGCGCGACCGGAGAGGGGGAGGGTGGAGGTGGGGGCTCGGCGGCGCCGTCAGGGTCCGACATGGCGCGGACGGCGGCTGCCTGGCGGTGGGCTCGCGCGGGCGGAGGAAGCTGGCCCGCGAGGAGAGCGTCCGGCGGGGTGGAGCTCGGGCGCGAGCGACGAGGAGGTCGCCAGGTCGGGGATGTGGGGTTGGTGCGGCCGTGCGGGAGCAGCTCGGGAGGAAGATAAGGAAGAGGGGAAAAAAGGGGGAATCGGGGCTAACCCTAATAGCAGAATAGGCCACTTGGGCTAGTTGGCCACTTGGGCTAGTTTAGAGACAAGAAAAAAAAAACAAAAAAACAGAGTTCTATTTTTTGAGCGAGCTAAACGAGCTAAACGAGTACTCGCTAGCTCGGCTCGTTTAGCTCGAACTCGTTAGTATAAAAATTGAGAAGCTCGGCTCGGCTCGTTTAACTCGCGAGTCGAGTCGAGTTGCGACTCGAGTGCGACTCGCTCATTTAACTCGCGAGTTTTCGCGTTTTAAATCCAGCCCTAGTTGCGCGGCAGCGTGACCACCATGCGTATGCTGTCGGAGCAGACGCTGCTCGATCGACAATGGGCTATTCCATCACCCGGTACCGGAATGATTCGACGACGGCGATCCTCACCAGGGTCACTGTCCGTCCGCAAGCAAAGCTGAAGCGAACGGCTGGGGCGGCCCCGAACGAAAACTCATCCCCAGCTCCTGGCCAGTACCTCGCTGACACATCACCTGAGGCGATAGTGGCGGCCACGCCGACGCCGACGCCGCCAGCCACGTCCTCCTCTCCAAGTTTACCCATTCCGCGCACCCCACCGAACATGGCCAACGCTCTCGCTGACATGTGGCTCTAACTACCACGCCGCGAGCCTCTTCGCGTCAAAGTCGGCGCAGCTGTATCTCTCTGGCCTTATTCCCTTCGCTTCTCTCTCTCCTCTTCTCATCATTCGCCCTGTACAGAATTTTGTCCACGCTTCCGTTCTTCGCTTTGCTTTCCTTTCCTCCGCTTTCGGTTCCTGTTCGTTCGTGCGCATACTTTTTCATTCGCGTGCGTACAAATAATCGCCGATTTTTTGAAAAGGGAGGCAAGGAATCCCCCCGGTTCGGAAAGATTCTCCGCTGCCCCTCTTCCCCGCTCACCGACCGGCCGATTCTTATCCAGCCCGATCCAATTCGTCTCTGTGGTGCTGCGGGGTGCCGGGATCGGGGCGCCTCCAGCGGTTCCTTCCCAATTTGGTCTCCGGACGATCGGAATCGATCCGGGGCTGCAGCTCAGCTCCGAGTGGGGGGAGCCGGAATTGGAACCATATCCCGGGGATTCCTCCACTGTTCCGATCTGATCTTCCGCTCCACTGGCCTGCTGCGGCAGCTAAAAATGCTCCCTGCTCGCCCGCTAGCCTACTTTCGCTGCTGATCTCCTTCCGCCTCGCTCTTCCCTTCCGGATCGTTGCATGATCCCCATCGATTCGGGACCAAAACCGCCAAATTTCCGGATCGTGCTGCTATCATATCGTCGTCGCTGCTGTGGCGGCGGATCCATGGCTGGGGACAAGTCGCCGCGCGCGTTCTCCATGGAGGAGCTGCCGGGCCACCTCATCGGGGAGGTCCTGACCTCCGGCAGGCTCGCCGCCGCGGACCTCGCCAGGCTCGAGCTCACCTGCCGCGCCCTTCGTCCTCTCGCCGAGCACGCCGCCTCGCGCCTCTGCGCCGCACGCACGGCGTTCGCCGTCTTGGGGCCCGCCGACCGCGGGGAGCTCCTCGACAGGTGTGGGGGGAGCTGGAAGAAGGTGCTCAGGTTCCTGCAGTGTGTCGAGCAGTCCTCGGACACCGTCGCGACCTCGTCTGGCAACGTGAGGATCCTTTTAACTTTTTTTCTTTTTTCATTCACAATGCAACCTTAGTTGACTTGGGAGTATTACTACCTAGAGATCTTACTATGTTATTAGCCCACTCGAGATGATTGCGTTCGCTGGGTTTACATTTCCCCATCTTCGGGATGGACTAGCGATACGTCTTTTCTTGCATGTTTCAGGGTATTCGGAGTGCCCAAAGTTAGATGCAAAAACTAATTCATGATGAGAAACTTCGTAACGTTTCTGTTCTATACACTTTTATGAAGTACAATGCTGCCATGAACACGACATGGATTGAGAATATGCAGAATCATTTCGAAATGGTTTATTATGATGGCCTCTTGGTAAATCCTTTTGCTATTGTGCTAAAGTCGTTACACTGTGATTGAAAGCCTTTCCTATTATTGATGGAAAGCACACTGGATTTGACTATGTATTAGGTTGTTTTGGAGGGGGGCAAAAGTGCTCATTTGGATTCGACATTTTCAGCCTTCTGCCTTATGATTTTAATAGTATTTGAGCTTGTTGTGACTGTCACTTTTGGTATGTTTGTAAGTAAACAAATTAGCTAAGGAAATTACTAGACTTGATTTGACTCATGTATTATGTTGTTTTTGAGAGCGGGCACAAGTGCTCATTTGGATTCAACATTTTCAGCCTTCTGCCTTACGATTTTAATAATACGTTGAGCTTGTTATGGCTCACTTTTGTTATCTTTGTCAGTAGGTAAACAAATTTGCTAAGGAAATTACTTCTTTTTCTAAAAAACCTGTTTTTATTTAATGGCAATGATGTCTTGGAATGACACTGGAATAGTTACAATTTTCTGATAGCATACCCTAACTGCCTTTTTATGTATGTGAACATGTTGTATGTTTCCAGATGCAAGTAGCGACAGGGAGATATCACACGCTATTAGTCCATGACTCTTCTGTCTATTCTTGTGGGTCCAGCTTGTGTGGTGTCCTAGGGCATGGTCCTGATACTACACAGTGTGTGGCATTCAGTCGGGTTTCCTTCCCGTCCCTTGCCCGTGTTGTTAACATCTCCGCCTTTCACAACCATGCCGCGTTCGTTACAGAGTCTGGGGAGGTAATTGATGCTCTCCTTCATGGATGCTATGTACTGATTAACAATATAATTTTGTTACATGTTACTAGTTGTTCTAAAGTTTTTTTTTTTGTCTAAATAGGTCTTCACATGTGGAGATAATTCATCATCTTGCTGTGGTCACGGTGATGTAGGGCGAACTATATTTCGGCCAACCCAAATAGAAGCCCTTAAAGGGATTTCCTGCAAGCAGGTAGGGCCATTTATCTTCATGACTGCTTTATTTTCCATCTTATGTTATACCATGCTGGTTGTTTCTCTCTCCCACACGTAAAGTTATATTCTTTACCCAAGCACTCAATTTACAGTGGAATATTTGATCTTGATGCCAACCAATGTTCTAAGTAGCTTGTTATAGTTGTGCGGTAGCTGTTGTGGACCCCATAACACTAAACTGCAGGTCAATATTCGGCTATAATAGCGAGAGCCAGCAGGTGCTATAGCGTAGCTATTGGCCTTAGATTATAGCTTGTGCTACTCCTGCTCGCATGGCACTTTGGCCCTCGCAATGTCCAAACGGCATGCTCTGGCTGGAGATTTCCCGTTGACGGTCAATGTACCATGCAAGCAGGTCAGAGGTGACCTGGGCGGCTGGGCTGGTTAGGGACCGTGTTGAATGACTTATAATTTGTTTGGGACCTGAATCAGCAGTTTTGTATAATTACTACTCCTAGCTTGACAGTTGCCACTTGACACACCCCAATAGTTTTAGGCCCTCTTCTGCATTCCACTCCATATTCGTATGATTTTAATGGAGCTGACTTATATATATACATATCCAATGTCCACACGGCATGCTCTGGCTGGAGATTTCCCGTGTTGACGGTCAATGTACCATGCGAGCAGGTTAGAGGTGACCTGGGCGTCTGGGCTGGTTAGGGACCGTGTTACAACAACAACAACAACAAAGCCTTTCAGTCCCAAACAAGTTGGGGTAGGCTAGAGTTGAAACCCATAAGATCTCGAAACCAAGTCATGGTTCTGGCACGTGGATAGCTAACTTCCACGCACCCCTGTCCATGGCTAGTTCTTTAGTGATGTTCCAATCCTTCAGGTCTCTCTTAACGGACTCATCCCATGTTAAGTTTGGTCTACCACGACCTCTCTTAACATTCTCAGCCCGCTTTATCCTTCCAATATGCACCGCCGCTTCTAGAGGCCTACGTTGTATATGTCCAAACCATCTTAGACGGTGTTGGACAAGCTTCTCTTCAATCGGTGCTACGCCAACTCTTTCACGTATATCATCATTCCGCACCCGATCCTTTCTTGTGTGGCCACACATCCATCTCAACATGCGCATCTCTGCTACACCTAGTTTTTGGATATGTCGCCTCTTGGTTGGCCAACATTCTGCGCCATACAAGATTGCAGGACGGATCGCCGTCCTATAGAACCTGCCTTTTAGCTTTTGTAGCACTCTTCTGTCACAGAGGACGCCAGAAGCTTGGCGCCACTTCATCCAACCAGCCTTGATCCGATGACTCACATCTTCATCAATATCACCATCCTTCTGCAACATAGACCCTAAATATCGAAAGGTGTCTTTCTCCGGTACCACCTGCCCATCAAGACTAACCTCTTCCTCCTCCTCCTCCTCCTCCTGCCTAGTAGTACTAAAACTGCACCTCATGTACTCAGTTTTAGTTCTACTAAGCCTAAAGCCTTTCGATTCTAGAGTCCGCCTCCACAACTCTAACTTCCTATTAACCCCCGCCCGGCTATCATCGACTAGCACCACATCATCCGCAAAGAGCATACACCATGGGATATCTCCTTGTATATCCCCTGTGACCTCATCCATCACCAAAGTAAAAAGATAAGGGCTCAAAGCTGAACCTTGGTGCAGTCCTATTTTAATTGGAAAGTCATCGGTGTCGCCATCACTTGTTCGAACACTTGTCACAACATTATCGTACATATCCTTAATGAGGGTGATGTACTTTGTTGGGACTTTGTGTTTCTCCAAGGCCCACCACATGACATTCCGTGGTATCCTATCATAGGCCTTTTCCAAGTCAATGAACACCATATGGAGATCCTTCTTTTGCTCCCTGTATCTCTCCATGAGTTGTCGTACCGAGAAGATGGCTTCCATGGTAGACCTTCCAGGCATGAAACCAAATTGATTTTTGGTCACGCTTGTCAATCTTCTTAAGCGATGCTCAATGACTCTCTCCCATAGCTTCATTGTATGGCTCATCAGCTTGATTCCACGGTAATTAGTGCAACTTTGAAAATCTCCCTTGTTCTTGAAGATTGGCACTAACGTACTCCGTCTCCATTCTTCGGGCATCTTGTTTGCCCGAAAAATGAGGTTGAAAAGCTTAGTTAGCCATACTATCGCTATGTCTCCGAGGCCTCTCCATACTTCAATGGGAATACCATCAGGGCCCATCGCCTTGCCTCCTTTCATCCTCTTCAAAGCCTCCCTCACCTCAGACTCCTGGATACGTCGGACAAAGCGTCTACTGGTATCATCAAAGGAGTCGTCCAGCTGGATGGTAGAGCTCTCCTTCTCTCCATTAAAGAGGTTGTCGAAGTACTCTCGCCATCTACGCTTGATCTCTTCATCCTTCACAAGAAGTTGATCCGCTCCATCCTTGATGCATTTGACTTGGTTGACATCCCTCGTCTTCCTCTCCCGGATCTTGGCCATCTTATAGATGTCCCTTTCGCCTTCCTTCGTGCTTAAACGCTGGTAGAGGTCCTCATACGCCCGACCCCTTGCCTCGCTCACCGCTCGCTTCACGGCCTTCTTTGCCCCCTTGTACTTGTCCATGTTGGCAGCACTCCTGTCTAGATATAGGCATCTGAAACAGTCCTTCTTCTCCTTAATAGCCTTCTGGACCTCAACGTTCCACCACCAGGTATCCTTAGCATCGCTTCTCCTTCCCCTGGTCACTCCAAACTCCTCTGAAGCCACCTTCCGAATGCAACTCGCCATCCTCATCCACATATTGTTTGCATCGCCTCCTTCCTCCCAAGGGGCCTCCCTAACAACCCTCTCCTTGAAAGTCTGGGCTGCCTCCCCCTTTAGCTTCCACCACTTCGTTCTAGCGACTTTGGCGTGCTTGTCCCGCTGGATACGAATCCGAAAGCGGAAGTCAGCCACCACCAGCTTATGTTGAGGGACCACACTCTCCAGGTATCATCTTACAATCAAGGCAAGCTCGTCTGTCTTCTCTTCTAGAGAGGACAAAATCAATCTGGCTAGAGTGTTGCCCACTACTGAAAGTCACTAGGTGGGATTCTCTCTTCCTAAAGAGGGTGTTAGCTACGACCATGTCGTAGGCTAAAGCGAAGCTTAAGACGTCTTCTCCTTCTTGGTTCCGGATACCATAGCCAAAGCCACCATGAACCCCTTCAAAACCTGTGTTAGATGCACCCACGTGGCCATTGAGGTCTCCTCCTATGAAGAGCTTCTCACCAAAAGGTACACCCCTAACCAAGTCCTCGAGGCCTTCCCAGAACTCTCTCTTGGTGCTCTCGTTGTGGCCTACCTGCGGGGCATACGCACTGATAACATTGAGGACTAAGTCCCCAACAACCAGCTTGACTAGGATAATCCGGTCCCCTTGTCTCTTGACTTCCACCATCCTTGAGGCTCTTGTTAATCAAGATGCCTACTCCATTTTTGTTCGAAGTTGTCCCCGTGTACCATAGCTTGAAGCCGGTATCCTCCACCTCCTTCGCCTTCTGTCCCTTCCATTTGGTCTCTTGGACACAAAGGACATCAACACGCCTCCTTATCGCCGTATCAACTAACTCCCGTAACTTACCGGTTAGGGACCCTACGTTCCAACTACCTAAGCGGATCCTCCTAGGCTCGGCTAACTTCCTTACCCTTCGCACTCGTCGAGTCAAGTGCAAAGACCCTTGCTCATTTTTCACTACACCCGGGCGTCGATGTAGCGCGCCACTAAGGATGCGACGACCCGATCTTTGCTCACTTAACACCGTATCCAGATCACGACACGGCGCGCCACCAAGGGGGTGGCGGCCCGGCCCTTGCCTATTTGACACCACACCCGGGTTCCGATATGGCGCGTCGCTAAGAGGGTTACGCCCCAACGAGGTTCTTTTGGGTTTCATCTCCATAAGAGTAGCTGAGTTTTGACGTTGGCTCGCCAAGCCTATCACAACCCTCCTCCTTTATCCGGGCTTGGGACCGGCTATGTTGAGACAACATGGTTAGGGACCGTGTTGAATGACTTAAATTTGTTTGGGACCTGAATCAGCAGTTTTGTATAATTACTACTTGCTTGACAGTTGCCACTTGACACACCCCCAATAGTTTTAGGCCCTCTTCTGCATTCCACTCCATATTCGTATGATTTTAATGGAGCTGACTTATATATATACACATGGAATTTTTATTGCTTAAGATGCTGCAAGGGATAGCTTTCACGATTGATATTATAGCTTTTTTGGGGCCCTTGCATGCCAGAAAGATACGAATATAACAATTTAAAACAATGATGCCAACTGAATGAATATACGAATAAATTCCCCAACTGGCCAACTTTGATGCCGCAAGATTGTTGTTGATCCATCTACTACTTTTTAGTCCTCGCACGTGGATGTGTCTGTAGCATCTCGCAAGTCAGCTTCACATGTTTTATCCCTTTCCTCTTGCTTAACCACCTGATCCCTTTCTTTCACTGTTGGTACTTATCATTTTGAGTTACATGTTTAATCAACACGTTTGCTGTCCTGTGGGATTTGTATGTTCTTTTATCCATTATTATTTCCTTTGTGTGTGCTTAAATTGCGTCATTTTAGCTCCTATTTTCAGATTGTTCCATAAAATGGTTAGCTCTTGTTACAAGTGCTTAATATCAGTTCCTCATTTGTTTGTGATGCAGTCTTAGTTTCATCTTGTTATTTTCACAGGTCGCTACTGGTCTAAGTTTTACTGTCATTCTTACAAGGAACGGGCAAGTGTATACATTTGGAAGCAACACACATGGCCAACTTGGTCATGGTGACACTATAGACAGGGCTGCTCCGAAAATTGTTGAATTATTTGAAGGCACCAGTCCAGTGGTGCAAGTTGCAGCTGGTGCAAGCTATACATTTGCTGTGACAGATGATGGGACGGTTCATTCTTTTGGGTCTTGTACTAACTTCTGCCTTGGACATGGTGATCAGCATAATGAACTTCTTCCACGTGCAATCCAATCATTTAAGAAGAGGAACATTCATGTAGTTCGTGTATCTGCTGGAGATGAGCATGCTGTGGCTCTTGATGCACTGGGACATGTGAGTATATCGTTCAAAGAACTTTCAGCTATCTGTTGTGACTGTTAACAACTCTCCAGACAGAACTAAAAGTCTGTTTTTTCTCTCCAGGTCTATACGTGGGGTAGAGGCTACTGTGGAGCATTAGGTCATGGTGATGAAAATGATAAAACTAGCCCAGAATTGATTGCCAGTCTCAAGGGTCAAGTTGCTGTACAGGTCTGTTGTTTGTACCAAACTTTCCTCCTGGCTTCTTTAAAGCATAAAGGAAGAATTTTCTTATGTGTTGTCTAGATTTGAATGACTTATCTTACTGTGGTATTTTTCTGGAAGGAAAAAGTTCCAAAGTGATTTGAGGTTGCCTGTTGCAGTTAAACTAACATTAATTCAACCCACCTGTAAAGAAAGGAATTGCTATGCTTGGTTTTAAGTTCGTGCACAGTAGTATGCGATTGAATTGCCGGTTGTAATGGAAATATCTTTATCTCATACTTCTACATAATATAATTACCAGTTTTCATGTGTAAAAGCGCTTGTGTTCCTGAATTTTGACAGGTATGTGCAAGAAAGAGAAAGACCTTTGTTCTCACTGATGAAGGCTCAGTTATTGCATTTGGATGGATGGGCTTTGGGAGTTTAGGGTTTCCTGACCGAGGGTCATCTGACAAAGTGATGCAGCCTCGTGTTCTTGACAGCCTACGTGGCCACTATGTCTCCCAAATAAGCACTGGACTATACCACACTGTTGCAGTGACAAATAAAGGTATCGTGTTTGGTTTTGGGGACAATGAGCGAGCCCAACTCGGGCAGGAATACATTCGTGGGTGCTTGAAACCGACAGAGATAATGTTCCACAAAAGTAGTATTGAAGATATAGCCATTGCAGCGCCTATCGGGTAGCAGGTAAATTCAAGGCTGAGATTACCATGTTATAGTCAACAATAATCGGCAATATGTTGTTTCATCTCAGCAACTGTATTTTATACTTAGACTTTCAGTGTTCTGTGAAAATTTCGGTAAACGAGAGAGGTGCAAAAGTGGAGAACAGTGTTGTAGTTAAAGGAGCATATAGCAAAGTAATATGGCGATGTATTGATTACTTCGACTCGGCAATATGTTATGTATAAAATTACTGTGTGATTAGTTTTTTACATATTGTTTCTTCCTTCTTCGTTTGGCTCCGTCAATTCTTTCAACGCTTTTTTTTTGTGTGGTAAAGTTGCCTGAATGCTTCGAGTCTCCTGGTACTACTGTTACCATGACTTTTACCTGACAAGACTATGAAGTACGGACTGAAACTGCACACTGAAACTCTCAATGTAGACATCAAGTACGGAAACCATTACATCTTCAGAATCAGAAAAACATTACATCTTCAGAATCAAGCGTTTATTGTCGCTTAATATCTCAAACATGGACAAGCTTCATATCAAACTCATGATTCTAGAATCAATCAGGGAGTAGGACTGTAGGAAGAATGTTTCGGGAATTATTATTGACTTGCTCATAGCATCATAGACAAACATGGAAGTGACTGCAGCAAGCAAAAGCATATGAAAAATTAGAAGGGATATGCTCCTTCTAAGCAAAAGCATCCAGTATCAGGAGCATGGACGAGGGGCGGAGGTGGAGAAGAGACGGCGATTGACAGTGGGATATGCTCCTTCTAAGCAAAAGCATCCAGTATCAGGAGCATGGACGAGGGGCGGAGGTGGAGAAGAGACGGCGATTGACGGTGAGGGAGCGGGGGGCGGATTTGGAGATGGCGGCAGCGCCGCCGTGGACCCCATCAGGAGCTCCGTGGAGGTCACGTCGCGGCACACACGCACGCCGTCGACCGCAGCATCGGAGGCCAGATGGGATGCGACACCGTCGAGCCCATCGTCATCGTGAGAGAGACCTTAATTTTGCGGGTTCTGCGGTTGTGCGGTGACTTGGTGGACTACGCGGGCGTACCGCTTGAGCCCGCTAGAGTTGAGATGGTCAGCCGAGCGACATAACATGGGCCTATTTTGCGGGGCGGCGCTGCGGGACGTCCCGCGCCACTTGAAACCCGAGACAACAACATTCTCTGGCACTACAGAAAACTGATGTATTTGGCACAAGCTAGATAGCTGTTATAGCAATATCATTACCTGCACGGTTTGTGGAAGCAACACTAGATGGGATGTCACGAGATAGTGGCGTGAAGAGAATGGAGATGCTCCCCATTATAGCAATATCATTACCTGCACGGTTTGTGGAAGCAACACTAGACGGGTTGTCATGAGATAGTGGCGTGAAGAGAATGGCGATGCTCCCCATTGACACTTAGGAGGACATGAAGCGCAAAATACGAGCACGCTTTGTACCACCACACTACACGTGTGACCTATTCAAGAAGCTACAAGAACTCAAGCAAGGCATCGAAACCGTGGAAGAGCGCTTTATAGAAATGGAAACATCAATGATGGGGTCAAGTCTTGAGAAACCGGAAGAGCATACAATGGCTCGCTTCATGAACGGACTAAACTACCCAATCAAGCGGATTGTAGAGTTCCAACCTTATGCATCACTTGTGGAGCTAGTACACCAAGCCACCAAGGCGGAACGTCAAGTAGCGGATGACTTCAAGTATGCAAAGACCAAGGCCTACTTCGTCGCCAATCCTACACCATCCGCTCAACCCACGACGCAACAAGCTTCCCCAAGCAAACACAAGATCTTCCCCAAGACCTCCAAATGCTTTTAGCCGACCCCAAACTTCATCCTTCAAGCAACCGGTACCGTCAATGCAATCCTCTCAAGCATCTACGGGAAAGTCAAGTGACATCATATGCTTCAAGTGTGGTGGTCTATGCCACAAGTCATTTGAGTGATCCAACAAGAGGGCCATGATCTTCAATGACAACGGGGATTGTGAGTCCATGAGTGAAGGCGAATATGAAGCAATGGCCCAAGTAGCCACACTCCATCATGACGATGAAGAACAAGATACCCAATATTGTGATGGTGACACTCTCCCATCACTTGTTGTCACAAGAGTCTTGACTACCAACATGCATGAAGATGAAGACCAAAGATGCAATTTGTTCCAAATAAGAGCCGGTATATTGGGAAAGTATATCAAGGTCATCATCGATGTGGGAGTTGCCACAACCTTGTAAGCGAAGAATTGTACGAAAAGCTTAACTTGCACCACACCAAGCACCCCCATCCATACCATATGCAATGGCTAAGTGACAATGGGAACGTCAAGATTCATCAAAAGGTCAAGGTCTCCTTCAAGCTAGGCTCTTATGAGGACACGGTTGAGTGTGACGTCGCTCCCATGACGGTGTGCCACCTCCTTCTTAGACGTCCATGGCAGTTCGACAAGGGTGCCATGCATGATGGACGTACAAATCAATAGAGCTTCAAGTGTAATGACAAGAACTTCGTCCATCGCCCCATGACTCCAAGCCAAGTGATTGCCGACAACTCAAGAATATTGCAAGGGCTCAACAAGCAAAAGCTTCTAGTGAGATGAATGGTGATAAAAAGAACCACCATCACGCGAGTGAGAGCCACAAGCCAAAACATGAGCGGAAAAATGAAGAGAGTTGCCTATGCACGGTGTAGTTTTGCTAACCTACAAAAGTGATATGAGGGAAGTGAGAACAAACCCATCCATCCTCCATTTTGTGCTTTTGTACAAAGGAGATGGGAAAAAAACTAACGACTTAACCAAAGTTCCTCCCTCTATATTGTCTCTTTTGAAAGAATTCGAAGATGTCTTCTCGGATGAGCTACCTCCCGGACTCTCGCCTCTACTTGGAATCGAGCACCGCATCGACCTCATCCCCTATGCTACTCTTCCCAATAGAGCTCCTTACCGCACCAACCCCGAGGAGACAAAAGAGATTGAGCGCCAAATTCAATACCTCCTCGCCAAGGGATATGTACGTGAAAACTTGAGGCCGTGTGCCATGCCGGTAATCCTCATCCCCAAGCAAGATGACACACTATTGCCGCTCTGAAAGGATACTGATGTCGCCTAGAGGGGGGTGGGGGAGTGAATAGGCGATTTAAAATAATTACGGTTTAGGCTTGAATAAATGCGGAATAAAACTAACGTTTAATTTATCAAGTATAAAACTTAAACAAGCTAGGTTTACCAATGTGCACTAACAACTTATGCTAGGAAATATAAACAAATGAGTGATAGCAAGCTATATTACTTCAAGCTCGAAGGCTATCACAATATAAATGCATAAGTAAAGCGGTAGGGTATAGAAATAACTGAGGCACGCAGAGCGATAATTTATCCTGAAGTTCACTTCCCAAAGGAAGCTACTCTCCGTTGGAGCGGTGCAGAGTCACAAAGTGATCCCCGAATAGCCGTTAAATGGCACACCATATCTCCTTCGTGCCCCTACCAATGTGGAGTACCACGAGTCACTATGGGACACTTGAAGGTGGTCACCAAACCCATATAAGGTTGGGGCAATCTCCACAACTTGATTGGAGGCTTTCAACAAATCCCACAAGCCACCTGATACGTGTCAAACGTATCTATAATTTTTTATTGTTCCATGCTACTTATATGTCATTGTTACATGTTTTCATTACCTTATTACATCATTTTTAGGCTTCTTGTCGGACTAACCTATTGACAAGATGTCCAGTGCCAGTTCCCTGTTTTTGCTGTTTTCTATTTCAAAAAAGTTACTTCAGGAAATTCTCGGAATTGGACAATAATTTACAAGGATTTTTTATTGACGAAAGGAAGCCAGAGACCGAAGGGCGACCTGGGGGGCCAGCTAGGGGACAGGGGCGGGCTGTGGCCGCTGCCCCACCTGCACCAGCGGGTGGCACCCGCCCCGGCGCCCTGTCCACCGCCTCGGCCCCCTCCGACTCCTACAAATACCCCTTTGACCTAAAATCATCGGGGGCGACGATATTTTCCAGAAACACGACCCAACGCCACCGCCACCTCGAACCCTAGTTCGGGGAGATTCTGAAGTTGCTCCCGGCACGCTGCCGGAGGGGAGATCGATCAAGGAGGGCTCTACATCGCTATGCCTTCCACCGGGATGAAGTGTGAGTAGTTCCACCTTCGACTACGGGTCCATGGCAGTAGCTAGATGGTTGTCTCTCTCCCTTGTGCTTCATGTTTATGGTCTTGTGAGCTGCCCTACATGATCAAGATCGACTATTTGTAATGCTATATGATGTGTTTGCTGGGATCCGATGGATTATGAAGTTATGATTAGATTGTGCATGATTCTTATATGTTAATTTATGTTCTTGCATGCTCTCCGATGTGTGTAGTTGCTTTGGCCAAGTAATTGCGTGTGTCTCCAAGAGAGAGTATTTATGCTAGATAGTTGGTTCATGCCCCCTTTTGTGCCTAGGCACGAGTGAAAAAAACGTCTAAGGACGAGGGTGCTATTGCGACTAAGGGTAAAACAACGATGTTAATGTCTATGTGATTATAAATGTTGCTTACATCATACACTTTACTTAATGCAATTGTCTGTTGCTTGCAACTTAATACCGATGGGTGGCAGACTGGATAGCGATCCCTAGGTGGACTTTTTAGGCAAAGATGCAGTCGGATGGCGGTCTTTGTTCCTTGTTGTGATGCCTACATGAATATTATCATGAACACTTTGATATAGCTAGATTAAGTTTGTGTCATAATTCTGTCAATTGTCCAGCTGTAATTTGTTTACCCTTCATATGAGTATTTTATTTATTGGAGAGACACCGCTAGTGAACCCATGGCCCCCGGTCCATCTTTTTACATTGTTTACAACCTCGTTTACTTGCTTTCCATCATCACTTGCTCACTGGTCCGTTTTCATAAATAATTTCACTACACTATACGTTTAACCGCTTTGTTTTCAGCAGACCAGGAAGATTGACAACCTTCCTGTCGTTTGGGGCAAAGTAATTGTTTGAGTGTGTGCAGGTCCGCGTTCGTCACGGTTAAGCACCAGAGACCGTCGACGTTCACCTCGTTGTTGATTTCAAAGTCCTACTGGTCCGATTAAACCTTGGTTCTTCATTGAGCGAAAACTGCTACTTGCTACATCCACGCCTTTGCTTGGGGCACCACCCAACTCTGCCAGTGCTTGTCAGTATCCATTATCAAGCAGTTTTCTGGCGCCGTTGCCGGGGACTTTGTAGCTGCAGCAAGGGGATTCTCGCACGCCCAATCACTTTACTTTGCTTTTGTCTTGCTTCGTTACTTCTTGTTTTGCTGGTTTACTTGTTTAAAATTTTTAAAACCCCCAAAAATTAGTGTAGTCTTTATTCCTGTTTTGCTTAATTTTATCTTTTGCTTGTTAGCTATGTCTCCTCCTGATTTTGGCATGAAGAAGATTGAGGTTGGAAGTGAGGATATTATTGGTCGAGATAATATTGAAGAATTCCTCACTTTTGTTAGCAAGCTTTTTGCTCATGATAAAAGATCTATAGTCGATTTCACCCATAGTTATGATTCTGCTATCTCTTGTTTGGTGAATCGTCTTGAGCATAGGTTTGTCAATCTTAACCCAATATTGTAGCAAATGTTCCTTAAACTTGATAGCCTGGAGAAAGGGGAAGAAAAAGATCATGTGCTAGAAACCCTCTTCCATGAATTTGATGATATTGTTGTAGAAGCTCGCAAAATATTTGTTCGATATGGTAGACTTGGAACTTATCCCAATGTTCATTATTCATTAGAAGTTAGGGATGCAAATGTGAGAAAGTACACTCGTACTACTGAAAAGAAAGATAATTATCATGTTTCCGTTCCCTTCAAACATCTAGGAATAGCCGATGCTTTAATGGATAATTTTGCTTGGATCTCACCTGAAAATCTTTTTGTTGAAGGAAGCAAGCCTATAAAGGATAATAAGGATGGGTCTCAACCATACATAACGGAGATTGATTGCCTTTGCGAGAAAACTATGGGAGATGATACGGATCAATGTGATCCAATAGGGTTTTTAGGCCCGATCTTTCACGGCGAACCAAGAACAACAACAGAGATAACTTCGATCATTGAGTAGATGAGATCTACTCCACGACACGCAACACACATCCTTACGAATCAGCAAGCAAAACCAGCAATAACTCGATCTCGGCGCCCCATCTAGGGTGAACCTCACGACATAACTTTAATCTCAAAACGATATGGCACCTCCTAAGCTTGATGGTGCATATTTTGCTATTCCTGATTTTGCTATGTTTATATTCCTACCGCGCAAGGAGAAGCCCAAAGATGTGATGGGCAAGTTTCTTGGAACATGGTGCATCATATGTTTAAAGGAGTCCGGTTGGGGACCACCTAGCAGTGTGTTGATGATGGTGGCACACCTACAAAAGATTCTTTTATTTTTGTGTGTTATTTTATTTTCTGTTTAGGAAAGGTGGGTCCGAGTCAAGTTGTTCTAATTTTCCTATTTTCGTTTTGCTTGAGAGTCAAGTTAGGAGAGTCGGCTATACCATTATAAATAGCCGGGGGGTTGTGCACCATTGGAAGGGAGTTGAATTTTCGAGTTGAGAATATAGAGGAAAAGGCCCCATGTTGGGGGACACCAATATCGTTTGTTTTGCTTGCTGATTCGTAAGGATCTGTTGTGCGTGTCGTGGAGTAGATCAAATCTGCTCAACGATCGAGGTTATCTTTTCTGTTCTTGGTTCGCCGTGAAAGATCGGGACTAAAAACCCTTTGGATCACGTTGATCCGTATCATCTTGGTATCAGATTTGTCGGGTTTATCACAGTGAAGTTTGAGATCAATTTGTGTTTCTGCTGGAGATTTTGCTGCCGGGGGCTATTTGCCAAGACACCGGTGTTTGATCTATTGTCTTCGTTGTGGGGCTTTGAGGGATTTTCTCGGCCGCCGGTTTGCTGTTACGTGAAGATTTGCTGAAACTCGAGATCGATCTGCTAACATTAGGACTCCTAATCCAAGTCGTGATCTGTTTGGAGTCTTCCGGAGAGGAGTCCACGTCAGTTACGATTGATCCAGTCGATCTTTGTGCAAGTCCATCGATCCTCGTGCAAGTCCCAAAAGGTGTGAGCACCGATCAGATAAGGCTGGTTCAATTGGTTATTTTGGTGCAGCGTGAAGGGAATTGTTTGCATCGGTTCTCATTGACCGATTGACTACTGCCGCGGATCTGATAAATAAAGAAGTGTAGAGGATTTACATGTGAGCTGCTGGTCGTTCTGTTTGGAGCAAGGTACGTAGTACTAATAGGAGACTAGTTTTGCTATTTGCCTCCGATCATCGCAAACGAAAGCAGAGCTGATTTTTTAATTCGGATCGCTCTGCCTTCCTACGTAAGAAATAATTGGAGTGAGATATTCTGCTGTCAACGCCTGTTTGCTCTATCGTGATGACTTTCGTTTCCACCCGATTTTGTTTTGAGGAGGAAGGTTATAGCATCAGTTTATTTCATACTAAGGTGATTGTACAGGATAGAGCATGTGCCTTAACCATTGGTCACTGGAATTCAATTAATGCTGCAAGTATCGAGATTGTGGAGAAGTTGAAGCTGCCAACTATGCCCCAACCGCATCCTTACATACTGCATTGGGGACGGGACAAACTCACCATTACGCACCAGACCAAGGTCCAATTTTTTTGGGCAAAATATCATATGAAATTTTGTGCGATGTGATTCCGGTGCATATTGTCTCGTGTCATCTACTTCTTGGAAGGCCATGGTGCAGCGCACGGTGCAGTCACTTCATGGATAGCCATTATACCCCCTATAAGTATACAGTCACTTGGGAAAAAACGGAATATAATTTGCTGACCATGAATACAATGACGTACAAGGCTTGGAGAGATGAAAGATTGCAGAATAAGAAGGAGGCCGATGAAAAGCATAGAGAGCTCAAAGAGGCAAAGAAGAGGGAAGCCGAAGCTGCTGCAAACCATGTGGTGGCTGATCGGGCTGCACTTGTTCTTGCGCCGATTCAGTCTACAATTGTGGCCGATGCTGCTGCAATTCCTACTGTTACTGTAGATCATAATGTTGACGTCCATGTGGTCGATGTTCAGCCTGTTTATGACGATGTTGCTGCAGAAGACGACTCGAAACCGAGGACGGTTTCGCCTGAAGGGGGGGAGGATGATATGGCACCTCCTAAGCTTGATGGTGCATATTTTGCTATTCCTGATTTTGCTATGTTTATATTCCTACCGCGCAAGGAAAAGCCCAAAGATGTGATCGGCAAGTTTCTTGGAACATGGTGCATCATATGTTTGAAGGAGTCCGGTTGGGGACCACCTAGCAGTGTGTTGATGATGGTGGCACACCTACAAAAGAGTCTTTTATTTTTGTGTGTTATTTTATTTTCTGTTTAGGAAAGGTGGGTCCGAGTCAAGTTGTTTTAATTTTCCTATTTTCGTTTTGCTTGAGAGTCAAGTTAGGAGAGTCGGCTATACCATTATAAATAGCCGGGGGGTTGTGCACCATTGGAAGGGAGTTGAATTTTCGAGTTGAGAATATACAGGAAAAGGCCCCATGTCGGGGGACACCAATATCGTTTGTTTTGCTTGCTGATTCGTAAGGATCTGTTGTGCGTGTCGTGGAGTAGATCAAATCTGCTCAACGATCGAGGTTATCTTTTCTGTTCTCGATTTGCCGTGAAAGATCGGGACTAAAAACCCTTTGGATCACGTTGATCCGTATCAGGAGAAGGTAAGAAAGGTAATGCGGCTCGTAAAGATGACGATGTTCTTGATTTGTGCTAAGGCCTCCAAAAAGACTTGATATTTTGCATTGCGCCTAGCTAAAAGGCGTTAAAGAAAAGCGCTTGTTGGGAGACAACCCAATTTACGTTCAGTTTGTTTTTACCGTTTTGAGTCATGGAGTTGTTTCTTCTGTAGCAACTTCATTGTATCCTTGTTTTTAGTTTTTGTGTGCCAAGAATTAGCCTCTAATGCTTAGAGAGTGCAAAGTTTTGTTTTGCTGTCCAGAAATAGATTCTGAGTTCCTGTTACAGGAAATTTCGGAAAATCCCAGAACATTATCTTTTTCTAGAATTTTTTTACAGCAAGCCTTATACTTTTATCTATCTTTCATTAATTTTAAGTTTTTTTATTTGAGCCCCGTAAATGCCTCTAAAAAATAGATCTTTACAGACTGTCCAGTTTTGACAGATTCTGCCTTTATTTGTGTTTACCTCTTTTATTGACGTCATTAGTGGTACTTTTGGATGGAGTGCTACCCTTGAGGCTTAGTAAATAGTAGCTAATGCTAAATCAAATTTGTGCAATTTGTCTTAGTGGAACCAAAGTGATTTTTGTTTTATTGGGACTAACCCTCTAATCAGTTTATGGAAAATTTTGTGCGAAGAGAGTTTTTAGGTTCCACGAGAGAAGATGATGAACGAAGTTGAAGGATGGACAAAAGTACAAGCTTGGGGGTGCCCCCATGGCACCTCACTGAACATTCAAGAAGACTAAAGCATCTAATCTTGGGGATTCCCAAGGCATCCCCTCTTCTTCATCGATAACCATCAGGTCGTCTCCGTTGAAACTATGTTTTTATCACTTCTCATATTATGTGCTGTTCTTGGAGCGTCATTTTATTTTGCTTTAAGTTTGTGTTATTTTGTTTGCTGGTCATGTACTTTTTTTGGATCCTTTCTATCTTGTGTGGGAGAGAGACATGCTCCGCTTTTTCATTAGAATACTCCTGTGCTTCGCTTATATTTTGTGGAGTATTCTTAGCTTTGTTTTCTTATCATCTCTTGTGCTTCGCTTGTATCTTTTTAAGATCTGTTAGTTACTGTTATTAGACTCTCTTTTGCTTCACTTATATTTGTTTAGAGAGTTGTTTGTGGTAGCTTGCTTGATTTGTTGGAATGACAAAAATGCCGTGCATGTGGTAGTGGTGTGATGAAAAACTTGTATAGTCGTGTAGATCTTCATGTTTGAATAACTTGAAACTTGCCAATTGTTTTGAGATGTTAAGTGACTTAATGCTTAAACTTGCTAGTTATTTAAGTTAAGGCTAATTAGTGAAGAACTACCGTTAAAGCTTGAATTTATAAAGTTTCGTCATGCTTGTAAGTTCGATAGGAAAGTATTATCATCAAATGAAAGTTTGGTTAACAAGGGAGACAGTGTAGAGTTTTTGTGGTTATGCTTAATGTATGTTCTATAGTCATTCTTGTTCCGGTTGCTGGTGCTTGTTTGCTTTGATAGCTTTGCTAGCCAAAAACTCTGTACTGAGCGAGAATGCTGCTCGTGCATCCAAACTCCTAGAGCAAAATATATTTGCAGCAGTGTCCACCATACCTACCTATACATGGTATTTCGTGCCATTCCAAGTAAATTTGTCATGTGCTACCTTTAAAACTTCAAAACACTCAAATTTGTGTCTCTGTTTTTAGCTCATGGGAAAGTAGTGTGGAAGTTTGTTATATCCTGTGTCAAGCAAGGTCATTTCTCCCCTTTCACCTGGTGAGCATGGATTACGTGCTCACTTAAATTTGCCGAGAGTTGGCAAGGGTTCCCAGCCCGCAAAATATAAATTCAACCAATCATTAATATCTCCTTCACACAATGAATCTGAGAAATCGGTCAAACATTGGTTAGTGATAAACACAGGAGAAAGTGGAATGTACTCGTTCCTCTATGGCAGCCACTCTCACAAGTCTAAAAGCCTTGCTTGGTACAGGGGACTAACGGATTTATTTTCTGTGGATTCGTTGACGAAAGCATGCATATCTCAAAATCATTTTACTTATGTTTAATAAAAATAAAAGCTCTAGCACATGATTAATCCCTGCTTCCCTCTGCGAAGGGCATTTCTTTTACTTTATGTTGAGTCAGTTTTCCTGTTCTTTCTATCTACTCAAAGCAAGCTTGCAACACTGACTCTGGGTGCAGTTGATTATATTGCATCTTTTTGCTTAATCATGATTCTTTATGTTGACTTTATCTATAAGATAAGCATGTTGAAAGTTGAAGCAATGCTGAAACTTGCATCTTCCTTTGTGTGTTGACTTCAAACACTTTTGACAAGAAGATATTACCTTGAAGACTTTCATGTTATGATTAATCTTTATGCTTTCTTGTCTCCAAAGTATTATTCATGAAAGGTTTTATTTGAATGATGCAACTTGTTTATTCATTGTTTGCTTGATTATCAAATATAGACAATTGTTTTGGATCACCTTATTCATATCATAAGCTTTACATTGCTGTTTGATCAAGGTTATGCTAGTAGCATGTCTCATCAAAAATTATTTTTGTTTATCACTTACCTACTCGAGGACGAGTAGGAGTTAAGCTTGGGAATTTTGATACGTGTCAAACGTATCTATGATTTTTTATTGTTCCATGCTACTTATATGTCATTGTTACATGTTTTCATCACCTTATTACATCATTTTTAGGTTTTTTGTCGGACTAATCTATTGACAAGATGCCCAGTGCCACTTTCCTGTTTTTGTTGTTTTCTATTTCAGAAAAGTTACTTCAGGAAATATTCTCGGAATTGGACAATAATTTACAAGGATTTTTTATTCGACGAAAGGAAGCCGGAGACTGAAGGGCGACCTGAGGGGGCCACCCAGGGGCCAGGGGCGGGCTGTGGCCACGACCCCACCTACACCCGCAGGTGGGACCCGCCCCGGCGCCCTGTCCACCGTCTTGGCCCCCTCCGACTCCTACAAATACCCCTTTGACCTAAAATCATCGGGGGCGACGATATTTTCCAGAAACACGAGCCGACACCGCCGCCACCTCGAACCCTAGTTCAGGGAGATTCTAAAGCTGCTCCCGGCACGTTGCTGGAGGGGAGATCGATCTCGGAGGGCTCTACATCGCCATGCCTTCCACCGGGATGAAGTGTGAGTAGTTCCACCTTGGACTACGGGTCCATAGCAGTAGCTAGATGGTTGTGTCTCTCCCTTGTGCTTCATGTTTATGATCTTGTGAGCTGTCATACATGATCAAGATCGACTATTTGTAATGCTATATGATGTGTTTGCTGGGATCCGATGGATTATGAAGTTATGATCAGATTGTGCATGATTCTTATATGTTAATTTATGTTCTTGCATGCTCTCCGATGTGTGTAGTTGCTTTGGCCAAGTAATTGCGTGTGTCTCTACGAGGGAGTATTTATGCTAGATAGTTGGTTCATGCCCCCTTTTGTTCCTGGGCACGAGTGACAGAAACGTCTAAGTACAAGGGTATGCTGTTGCGACTAAGGGTAAAACAACGATGTTTATGTCTACGTGATTATAAATGCTGCTTACATCATACACTTTACTTAATGCAATTGTCTGTTGCTTGCAACTTAATACCGATGGGTGACAGGCTAGATAGCGATCCCTAGGTGGACTTTTTAGACAAAGATGCAGTCGGATGTCGTTCTTTGTTCCTTGTTGTGATTCCTACATGAATATTATCATGAACACTTTGATATAGCTAGATTAAGTTTGTGTCATAATTTTATCAATTGCCCAGCGGTAATTTGTTTACCGTTCATATGAGTATTTTATTTATTGGAGAGACACCGCTAGTGAACCCATGGCCCCCGGTCCATCTTTTTATATTGTTTACAACCTTGTTTACTTGCTTTGCATCATCACTTGCTCACTGGTCCGTTTTCATAAATAATTTCACTACACTATATGTTTAACCACTTTGTTTTCAGCAGACCGGGAAGATTGACAACCTTCCTGCCGTTGGAGGCAAAGTAATAGTTTGAGTGTGTGCAGGTCCGTGTTCGTCACGGTTGAGCGCCAGAGACCATCGACGTTCACCTCATTGTTGATTTCAAAGTCTTACTGATCCGATTAAACCTTGGTTCTTGATACGTGTCAAACGTATCTATAATTTTTGATTGTTTCATGCTACTTTTATACCTTTGACACTTGTTTTCGTACTAAGTTTATGATTTAATTTGACTAACCTATTAATAGTTGAAAAAGTGCACAATGTTCTTGTTTTACACTTTGATGTGTTGCAATCACTTGGAAATTGGCAAAAACGCAAAAGGAGCCTTGTTGGAGGTGGACTCTGACTTTCCTGAAATCTGTCCTCCTCATAGATTTCAGAGATTGACAGTTTGAGACCAGAAGACGACGTCAACTGAAAATCAATTTGCCTGCAACATTGTGGGAAATTTCCATAGCTTTCATTTAAGCCCAAGAACAGCCCAACCGGAGGTCCGTAGCTCCGGGAATCCCCGTTTTACTGAAGGCCAAATATCTGATTACGGGATTCCGAAAGTTGGTGACGTGATTGACTCCAACTCTTACCAAACTTGGAGTATTCGACCAAGCCACGACTTTGGGACCTCATGAGGGGTCCCTAGGAAGGTTCTATAGGTTCCCAAGAGCCATTGGATCAAGGGGCCATCAATCGGAGGGCCGGGAAGCATTGCCTCCACCTATATAAAGAGAGGAAACCCTAGTTTTGGGGGCAGCCACCAAAAGCCACGAATTTGCCTCCCTCTTGGCCCTAATCTACAAGGGGGAGGGCTCCTATACAACACCAAGAAGTCATGGAGGAAGGGGGTTAGGGGGCGGCGCTCCCCCTTGGCCGACCGGCCGCCGCCGGCCGTCCGCGCCGCCTCCGCCTTGCCCTTTCCTCCATGGTCGCCGCCTTCACCGCCATCTCCATCGCCAATTACTCATAGCTACAGCAGTACACTCTCTCACAAACCTCTTTAATCCCCTATGTAAACATGGTGTTTGATGCTATAAAATATTATCCTATGATCTATGTCATGTTTATGTAGTTTCTTGTTGTCTTATGGTTGAATTATTGAATGTATTTGGTTGATTCGAGTTGTATGTTGATATGGTACAGTCCTATAGTGCCCATTATATACTGGCGCGCGTGGATAACATCATAGGGTTTGTAGTATGTGAAGTAGGCCGGGGGTAGGGCTGCCGGAGTCACAGAAACCTAAGCCCCATCCCGGTTTTTGACATTGTATGGGATAAAGAGGACCGTATGATCTTAATGCTATGGTTGGGTTTTACCTTAATGAATGTTAGTAGTTGCGGATGCTTGCTAATGTTCCAATCATATAGTACATGTAATCAAAAGTAGTTGAGAATGTGTATGCTTTGCCTCTCTCACATAGAAAACTGCATCGAAGACGATGAACCGAATAACTTCACTAATTAATTATGAACAATTCTGCCACGCTTTCCACCACTTTTCCACACTCATGATTCTGTTATTTATGGTTTTTTAGTATACTTTATTGCTGCAGCAACTAACTTTTATCTTCTTGTTCTCTATTATATTGCAAAACCATCCTTTGATACCCGTTTTATTCCTATAGTTTTATTTCTTAGATAGAGCAAACATTTGGTGTGCGTAGAGTTGTGTCAATGGTTGATAGAACTTGAGAGAATATTAATCTTACCTTTATCTCCTCGTTGGGTTCGACACGCATTGTAACAGCCCCAGCTTGGTAATGAAAAATACGAAGAATTTTTCCACGTTTTGTTCTCATGTTTGCATCATAGCATCCATATGCAATTGCTATTTCTAACTTTCACTTGGAAACAAATTGAAATGGGGAAGCAAACCTTCCACAACCCTCCACCAAATGAAATTGCTCAACTTAGCAAACCAATAAAATTGAACTTACAAATTGTTCAGGAAGTTCCAAGTGTGCATGTTTTATTCATTTGATGAAGCCATTCCTTATTAAGCAAGGAAATAAAATTGATAATTCAAATTGGCTTAATTCAATTTCTATTTTTGGAACCAAGCTAAGCTTTCCAAAATTTCAAACTAAAATCATGAGGAGCTTCAATGTTAATGTTAGAGCCTCCATGAATATTTTCAGTATTTTTGGAAATGTTTAAGTGCTTCAAATAAATACAAATTGGAAATTATCAAAAATGACTATATTTAAAAACTGTGAACAAAGGTTGGCTAAAACATTTTATTTTGCCTCACCAATTTTTGTGGAGCACCTAAAGGTTAAGTGGAGCCCACAAGAATTTTTGTGGAATTTATAAAAATGGTTTAGGTCCTAAATAAAATCCACTAAACTGCCTCAAGACCTTTTTGCAATTTATAAAAATTGTTGCCAGGGGGTTCCCTGGAAAATTTTCTTTTCCTCTCCACAGTGGCCGACGGCACAGGCGCCATGCCGCCGGCCATGCCGCCGTGCCCCACCCGTGGTCGTCGTCCACTCGTCCCCCGTGGCCAAGACGCCCACGACGAGGACCCCCACCTGCTCCTCACCCCGTTCCCCACTTGCCCGCTCCCTCGCCATGTTCTCTCTCCCCTCCGAGCTCCCGTCGTCCCCACCGTGCTTGCTGAGCTTGCCGCCGACGATTGGGGCCGCCCCGTGCAGATCGACGGGCACCAGCTCCTCCGCCGCATCTCCTTCTCCCTCCCCGCCGGCAGAATCGAACCGGGGAGGCCCGTAGCCGACGCCCGCGTCCGCGACATCTTCCCCGCCTCGGCCGAGCTCCGCCGGCCCAAATCCGTCGCCGCTGGCCAGTCCCTCGCCGCACCACCACGCACGCGTGCTTCCGGGTAAGCTGGCCTCCCTTTCGCGCGTTTCCCCGCTCCCTCTCTGCCTCTCCCGCCGCTGATTTGCCGGCGGCCATCGCCTCGTCGCCGTTGCCGTGCGCCGGCCTGGACCCGGCCAGTCCGACCTGAAGGCCGGACCGCTCGGGCAGGTGCCCGGCCTCGCGCCCGGCCTGGGCCGGCACTGGGCCGGACGCTTCGGCCACCCACCCGGCCGTCTGCCCAGCCTGGGCCGGCCAAAGGCCGGTGCCCTCGGGCGGGTGCCCGACCTGCAACCCGGCCTGGCCGGCTTGAGGCCGGCCTGCCAGGGAAATTCTTTTCCCTTTTTGAAATAAATTTAAATAAGCGATAACTATTTGAGTTTTGATCCAAATTGGACAAATCAAATACCAAAATGTTCAGAAAAACAAACCCTATGTGTTAGAAGCTTTGTAATAGTCTTTTGAAGTTATAATCTTGCTGTTATTTAAGAATTCCTAAAATGGGTTAAATAATACCCAAATTGGAAAAAATCATAACTTATTAAATATTGATCCAAAAATTATGAATAAGATATCAATGTGGTCAACACTTCAAATGCAATCAAACCATGCTAATATCACATCATGATCACAAGTTTGATTATCAATAAGATATTATTTGATGCTATTCATAATTTGATTAAAAGTTTTAAATTCAATTAATTATTTAATTCACTATTTATTCATCGATAATCGGAAAATTGCAAATGAGGTACCAAAATGATCGGAAGAACAAAACCTTTTTAATCATGCCATGTTCATGCATATTATAATGTGATCAGTTATGAACAATTCGACATTAAGTTAAATATGGGGTGTTTTCCAAATAATTGCCCTAATTAATTTGGAGCTCCATTTAATATTGCTATCTAAATTATATGATAATATCAATGCATCAAATTGTCATGTCATCATGTGATTGTTTCTCCTAACATCCCGATGTGGAATGTATTGACGGGCCACAAGGGTAGCATGCTTCGGAACACACCAATGCACGATAACACTTGACTGTCAACTGACAGATAAAGGTCGGACAACAGATTAAGAGTAAGAAAATGGGCTAACAACAATCTCAAGATATTGCAGAAGGCTTTGTTAGCACTCTTCCGACAACTCGTGCTGAAAGGGTTTCACTAACAAGTGTTATTTGGAGGGAAATCACAAACATTGATAGAAAACTCGCGAAGAGCAGTCTTGTCGTGATCCAGATGGTTTCATGACAGAAAGTCTAGCTCAGGCTAGTGACAGAGAAGAGCTTTGTTGCCGCAATTCAATTACGACTACAACCACCAAATTGAAGATTAACTTCAAACATGGCCAACCTAACGTAGGGTTTGACAATTAACATCAGAATTCAACGGGAAAGATCTTGGGTTAAAGATCAGCTTCATGTACTGGGACTCATGAATAGCATAATGCTCACATGGGTGACAACCCTCATAAATCATTACACTAGAGCCCTAGCACAATCCGGGACCTTCGGTTCAAGATCTGGGGATAAAACAAGGGAATTTCTTGACGATCCGCAACATTTCCTTTCTTCGGGCTTTAGAATTGGCAGACGAGCAAAGTTAACCAGTAAATAAAGATAGAACCCAACCCCGTGATCCTAAAGATTTGAATTTGCCGACGATCAGGAGAACCGCTAAATCAAATAGAGATAACATGACTCAGAGTTAGAGCGAGTTGGATAAGGAGTAAAAAGAAACCTAAGAGGGTTTTCACAACTCATTTTTAGGTTATAAATAATTTTTCACGAACACTAGACTCGACAGCGACCAATAGAAAGGGTTTCCTACAGGCAGTCCTGCTCTGATACCAATTTGTAGCGCCCTGACCCCAGAGCTATACAGTGAAACGTTGTGCAACCGGTCATGCTACACAATCAAGGGTTACTGGGGTTACCAATCCCAGGCCAAAACACATTGGCAGGCGTGCTCGGAATACATCATCGGCACACAACACCTCGATCATGCCATAAGCTCGGACATCGCTTTCACGTATAACAAAGAGACCAAGACTGCGGAACAACTGGCACATCACAGACTCTACGACACAAAGATATCATAGTTCAACTCATATAATTGAGAAAGATAGCAAATGACACATCAGAGGTCACTGACCCATCATTACAACAGCGGAAGCAAATTAAAGTTGTCTAAACAACAAGATCCAAATTATGGCCTAAGAGGCCTACAGATAAACATCCCGTGCCAGACTGTTCCAAGACGTCCCAAGCTGCCACCTGGGAACCCCAGACTACTCGTCGAAGTCAACGTAGAACCCACCTTCCAGTTCGGTGGCGTCCTCCTCTGAAACAAATAATAATCAACAAAGCAAGGCTGAGTACGACGTACTCGCAAGAATTAGTAGGGCGATATAGGCCCGATGCTGACGGAGGCTCTAATGTTGTATAATGTAGCTGGTTTTGCATAAAGCTAGTTTTCCATTTTAAAAGACCTCAGGACCCTTTGCATCGTCTACTCAGAATGTTTTCCGAAAAGGGGTAAGAGAGTAAACTTTCATCTTCGGTTCTCATCGAACCTACTTGTAGCCAAAACATCACTCGTCTCCACCAAGGCACTCCCTCGAATCACCCTCGAGGAAATGAACCTTTAACACAAGTTGATTATGCAACCTTTAGCTGCCATATCAATTAGGTTAATGTTATCTATGAGCTAATCCGCCTTTCCCAAGAGTTTGTCCATAACCGTGGACACGGCTTTTCGAAAAGATTTACCCTGCAGGGGTGTACTAATTTACCCATTGGTACCGTCCGGCTCACCTAGTTGGCCCTCTTCCGGGGAAGGCCGGCAAGCAGGCGCGGTTAAACCTTTACCTCGCGTGAGACTATCCAAGAGTCATCTGTGGCCACAGGGCAAGTTTACCCAGCCTCAGCCCCTGCCCCATCGCCACGTCCTAAACACCACCATCCTCGTCATTTCTTTTTCCGCTCACACACACGGCAAATGGAAATAGCAAACTAGAGGACCCTTGGATACGCCCGCACAAGTTATTCAGTTAGTGAGGCGCCCATACACCCACCAATGGCAGCACGCTCGGTTCTTGGTTCTAGCTAAAAGCACTCTCAGCCTAGGCGGCAGGAATGAGGCAAAACACCATCCCCGATGGCAACTCACCCAAGCCTTTTAGCAAATTAATTATCCACCACAAGTAACCATCATATCCGACCATTCCTCCACCATTCATAATAATGGATTTAAATCACCGGACAACATATATCATTTAACTAAGCATGGCTAAGCATAGCTAAGCATATATAATCAACAATTATATCTTTGTCTCCGGCCAACACATCAAACCTAGGGTTCATAGGAGGGGAGGCATGTGATGGTTCAGGGGATAAACATGCATTCATAGGATACTCTACATCTTGATCAAAAGAGACATTTGAATCGCATGCAATATTATGGTGGATAAAATAAGTTTGTAACACAATAGGATGCTAGATGCCAAGAAGGTTAGGTTAGCTCTTGCCTTGCTGATAGTACTGGGCGCGTTGATCGTCGAGGTATTGTGGTGGAACCTCGACTCCTGAATCTAACGAAACACAACAATACAGGAAACGAAATAAATAACACGAATACAAGGTGCAATGCACAATCATGATGAGATGGTCAATTTATGCACTGAAATCATATTGGGCATGTCCCACAAGTTAAATGGAACCCCTAAAATAAATATTGCAATTAACGGGTCAAAACTCCATCTTTAACTTAGTGATTTGCGTTATTTATCAAAACGTCCAGTACTGAAATATGGGTCCTAAATGCATGAAAATGACATTATTAGATAGGTATTAACCTACTGATCATTTTGGTACCTTGTTTGCATTTTTCCGATTAACTATGAATAAACGGTGATTTAAACGGTTAAGCAACTTAAATCAATTTAACCAATTCGAAAATGACATCAAGGTAAAAGTTATTTCCATACTGTGATTTTAACGTAGTTGAATAGCATTTGAGTTGCTGATCAAATTGGTATATCATTTGCAATTTTTGGATTAATATTTATCAAGATATGATGATTTCAATAATTGATTTAATTCTGCCATTTTATCGATTTTTAATAAACAGCACCAATATTAATTCTAAAATTGCCTCAAATTACATAAACTTGTAGATAATTGTTTACTGAACATTTTGAGAGCTTAAACTTAATTTTTGGATGATTAAAACTCAAGTTATGGATTTTTCAAACTTGGAATTAAATCTGCCATTTTAATAAATTTAGTTAAACAGCAATTTAAATGTTCATTATTGCATGGAAACATCACTAACATGTAGATGTTGTTTTCCTGAACATTTAGAGATCTTATTTATAATTTTTGGATAATTATTCATTAAGTTATGGATTTTATAAATTCCATTTATATTCTGCCATTTTCATTAATTTAATTAAAACAGGCAATTTAAGTTTAACCAAAAATCCAACTAATGGCACTAACATTTAGAGTTTATTTAGCTGAGCATTTTGACATATTAATTGCATTTTTCTGAATTGTAAAACTCTAGATATTAATTTCCAAAATTTTGAATAACTCACAGACGATTTGCATTTCACATTTAAATTCAAATTCAAAAATTCATTTGCATGTGGGAGTTGCATATTTGAATAGTTTATGAAATTAGGAACCTTCTGATACCTTATTTGAATTTTTCTGAGTTACCAATTAAAAGATATGCAATTATGAATTTCTGTTAATTTTCTGAAATTCCAAAACTGAAGAACTGCTGATGTCATGGTGACGTCATCAGAGAGCCAGCGGCTGGTTGATCACGAATTCGTCGAAATGGTTGGAAATTAGACGATGTCACCTGCCCCACTAGCTAGAGGGAGTGGAGAGGAGCCCGGGGGAGCGGAGGGGTAGACCATATGGTCACCGGAGCATGGCCGGCGACCATGGTTGCGGCGGCGCGGCTCAGTGCACGCCGGCAGCAGTACAGAGAGGGAGAGGGGGAGAGCTAAGGGGTCGGGGAGGTGCGCCTGCTCACCACGAGTGCGATGGCATGGTCGGTGAGGTGAGGGGAGGCCGGCCGGCGGCGAATCGGTGCTCGGCGGCGCCCGGCCGACGCGGACAGGGCGAGGACGCTTCCGGCGAAATGAGGGCACCCCTGCCCGATTCCTAGCGCGGGGAGGTGCAGCACGGCGAGTCAGAGGTGACGGAGGCTTCGGCTGGCTCTGGGACGGCTTCAAACGCCGGCGATGCGAAGGGGGGCGGCGGCGGCCATGGCGGGAGCGAGGCCAGGGTTAGGGTTTGCAGGGGGGAACCACCAGGGGAGAGAGGAGAGGGGAAAGCAGGGCGTCGGCTGCTCCACTTATCCACCATGGGGGGCTCGGCACGGTGCACGGAAGGACGACACGGCGACGGCAGCGTCCATGGCGCCAGTGAGAACACTGCCGCCACAGTGAAGAGGGAGAGAAGAGGGGGCTGACAGGGAGGGCCCACTGTCATAGGTTTAAACTTTTTCCCTTTTTATTTAAAACCAGCAGCTTGCAACATTTATTTGGGGCATTTAAAAAGCTCAATAAATTCTGTAAAAATTCATGGAAGATCCCCATGTTAGTTAGAAGCTCCACAAAAATTGGTTCTGCAAAATAAAAAGTTTTGCACCATTTTTGCTCATAGTGTTTAAATATGGCAATTTGATAAATTCCAACATTTATTTGATTGGAGCAATTAAGCATCTTCAAAAATAAGGAAAATATTCATGGAGGCTCTCACAATAATATTGAAGCTCCCCATGATTTTAGTTTGAAATTTGAGAAGTTGAACTTGGAGTCAAAATTCACCATTTGTTTAAACCAAATTTGAAATCTCCAATTTTATTTGTTTGCTTAACAAGCCATTGCCTTTGACAACTATTTGAACAAATATATTCTTGGAACTTCCTGGACAATTTGGAAATTCTAGAATAATTTAGTTTCACCAATTTGAGCAATGCATTTGGTTTAGAGTTTGGGAAAGTGTTTGTTCCCTTTTAAATGTTTTCCAATCTTGCTTTATTTTTATTTAGCAATTTGAATATGTATGCCATGATGCAATGAAAATAAAAAGTGAAAATTTGGCCCATATTTTAGGGTACCAAATCTGGGCTGTTACATCGATAGATTCCGGAGTTGAGGTCACCCCTACCTACCTCGACGAGCCGTACTACACGCCCCGACAGCAAGGCAAGAGATAACCTAACCTTCTTGGAATCTAGCATCCTATTGTTTATAAACTTATTTTATCCACCATAATATTGCATGCGATTCAAATGTCTCTTTTGATCAAGATGTAGAGTATCCTATGAATGCATGTTATCTCCTGAACCATCACATGCCTTCCCCTCCTATGAACTCTAGGGTTGATGTGTTGGCCGGTTACAAGATATAATTGTTGTTTATATGCTTAGCTATGCTTAGCCGTGCTTAGTCAAATGCTAGTTAAGTCCGTTGTTTAATTCCATATTTGTTGATGTTGATGGAATGATGCAGACATGGTGGTTACTTGAGATGATTAATTGAAATGCTAAGAAGGCTTGGATGAGTTGCCATCGGGGATGGTGTTTTGTCTCATTCTTGCCCCTAGGTGCGAGTTCTTTACCTCTTGAACCAAGACGAGCGTGCTTCCATTGGTGGGTGTATGGGCGCCTTACTAACTGAATAACTTGTGCGGGCGTATCCAAGGGTCCTCTAGTTCGGTTTTCCATTTGCGTGTGAGTGGAAAAGAAGATGTTGCGGAGGATTTGTGCTTAGGACGTGGCGATGGGGCAGGGGCTGAAATAGGCTGGGTAAACTTGCCCTGTGGCCACTGATGACTCTTGGATAGTCTCACGCGAGGTAAAGGTTTAACCGCACCCGCTTGCCGGCCTTCCCCGGAAGAGGGCCAATCAGGTGAGCCGGACGGTACCAATGGGTAAATTAGTACACCCCTGCAGGGTAAATCTTTTCGAAAAGCTGTGTCTGCGGTTATGGACGACTTGGGAATAGACGATAAGATCATAGAGAACCTTAATTAATTGATATGGCAGCTAAAGGTTGCATAATCAACATGTGTTAAAGGTTCATTTCCTCGAGGGTGATTCGAGGGGGTGCCTTTGGTGGAGGTGAGAGGTGAGTTGCTACAAGTTGGTTCGATGAGAACCAAAGATGAAGTTTACCCACTTATCCCTTTTGAGAAAAACAATTCTGAGTAGTCGATGCCATGGGTCTCTTATACTTTTATAAATGAAAACTAGCTTTATGCAAAATAGATACATACAGCTTTAGAGCCTCCGTCAGCATTGGGCCTATATCGCCCTACTAAACTTGCGAGTACGTCATACTCAGTCGCTCTTTGCTTCCTATTACTTTGTTTCAGAGGAGGACGACACCGAGCAGCTAGGTGGGTTCTTCGTGGACGTCGACGAGTAGTCTGGGGTTCCCAGGTGGCAGCTTGGGACCGTGGAACAAGCTGGTTTGGGTTAATGTTTATTTGTAGGCCTCTTAGGCCATATTTGCATCTTGTTGTACTAGACAACACTACTTCGCTTCCGCTGGATGAGTCGTTGGGTCTGTGACCTTTTGTGTGTAATATTTGTATCTTTCTCATATATGAGTTGCTATATGAGTTTTTTGTGTCGTAGAGTTTGCAATGTGCCAGTTGTTCCACAAGTCTTGATCTCTTAACTATACATGATAGCTATGTCTGAGCTTATGGCATGATCGAGGTGTTGTGTGCCGATGATCCATTCCGAGCACACCTGCCAACGGTGTTGGCCTGTGATTGGTAAACCCAGTAACCTTCGATTGTGTAGCATGACCGGTTGCCCAAAGCTTCACTGTATAGTTCTTGGGTCGGGGCGCTACACACGTGGGGTGAATATTCTTGTGTGCACTTGTTTGCTTTATCTCTAAGTAATTTTTACTTTTAGTGGTAAGATGTTTTCTATCCTAGTATGGATAGGGAGCACGAATTACAAAAAAAAAGTTCTACTTGTTATCTAAAACTTTTTCAAAAAGAGAAGTGATTGGAAAGATGAGTAATGGTTAAGTGGGGGTCGACCTTGAACACTTGTGTTCATGCCTATGAAACCAAAGCAAATCTTTTCATGGAAGCTTCTCAGCTAAAAACATGTATACATTGTGTATATACCACTGTAATATAAAAATAAAATGTATTTATGACCTCTAGTTTATTTATGATGCAAGTTTCTTGCTTTGATGTCCAGAAACAGATTCTTTGCGCCTGTTGCGTGAAATTCCTAAAATCACCAGAATTTTATCTTTTTCTGATATTTGTAGACAGAAAGCCTGATACTTTTATCTATCTTTCGATAGTTTTGAGTTTTCTGATTTGAGCTACAGAAGTGCCTCGAAAAATTCGATCTTCACAGATTGTCCAGTTTTTGACAGATTGTTGTCTTTATTTAGTATTGTGCTTATACTCGATGTTTATAATCTTTATTTGATCAATAGAAGTTATAAATTTATTAGTATATAGTAGATAATATTGAATTGAGGTCTTACAACTTGCCAATGCTTGGACATGAGTGGATTTTATTTAATGAGCACTAACCCTACTAATGAGTTTTGTGAAGTTTTATGTGGATGTAGTCTATACGACCGAATCAATATGGTGATATGAGACAAACGATAAGGTACAAGAACTCAACCTTGGGGATGCCCAGGGGCACCCCAAGAACATATTCAAGAATATACAACCATTTAAGCTTGGGGATACCCGAGCCATCCCTTCTTATTCATCAACAAATATCAGGTTGTCTTGTTCATGATCTATATTACTCATATTGTCCTTATATAATAATTGTATGCATGTGGACTTTTGTAAGAATTTTTATTGTGACAGCTATATTATTAAAATTTGCTTATGATGCTACTAAAAGTTATTATGAGAGAGGAAAACATGGTTCTAAATATCTCATAGTATTTAGTCTCCTCTCTTTATGTTGAAAGTTTTGAAGTTGCATTTGTTTTGCCCTCTTATGCTAGTCACATTATGTTTCAATGATTTATTTTCTTACAAGATTGCTATGCATAGGAAGAGGGTTAGATTTAAATGTGTTTGATATTTGCTCCTTGATTCTCTCCTTATTATTTCAACTCTTAATCTTATGATAGCATCATTAAAATAAGCCTAGCTAAAAGGCATTAAAGAAAAACGCTCATGGGAGGCAACCCATTTTATTTTTTACTTTCTATTTCTTTTTGTTTTTCTTTGTGTTTGGGTGTTGTTGCCTCTGTAGAAACTCCCTTGTATCCTTTTTGTTTCAGTTTTTGTGCCAAGAATAGCCTCTAATGAGAGGAAAGTTAAATTTTTTAGTTGCTGTCAAGAAACAGATTTCTGTCTGTCACCATACGAAATTCTAAAACATCACAGAACATGATATGGGTCTGAAATTTTTTGACAGTAAGCATCAGGGTTTTGTCTAACTTTCATTAGTTTTAAGTTTTCTGATTTTAGGTGTCCCAGTATCCCGAAAAAAATCATCTTTACATTCTGCTCTGTTTTTAACAGATTATGTCTTTGTTCTTACATCGCTTCTTTTACGGGCAAAGTGAAGTTCTTTTGATCCCATAGCATCACTTAGATCTTTGTGACAGTAGCTAATATTTAGGAACAAGTTCATTTAATTTGTTAAGTGAGAACTGAAGGTGGATTATTTTGTTTGAGAATTAACCCTCTAATGAAGTTTATTAGAAGTTTTGTGTGAAGGAAGTTTTCAAGTATTCAAGAGCGAGGTGATGAAAGAAGATCAAGAAGGGATAAAAGCTCAATATTGGGGAGGTTCCCATGGACCTCCTCTGAAATATACAGAAGTCACAAGCGTCTAAGCTTGGGGATGCCCAAGGCATCCCCTTATTCATCGACAATCATCAGTTTTCACCCGTGGTACTATATTTTTATTGCTTTACATATTATGTGCTATTCTTGGAGCGTCGGTTTGTTCTTACTTTCCATTTGTTTTTTCTTGCCCTCTGGTCTTTTAGTTTTCCAAAAATAAAGTACCAAGTTTTACCCATTTGGTTTTAGTTGATGCATAATTAAAAAGTGGTTTTTCTGTTTTCAGTATTTTTTGTTCACTGCCTGATTTTTCATGTTTTACTAGAAGCTCGAAATGTCACAAAGTTTTTATAGAGAAAGTATCTGCTAATCCTCTGTGCGCTCAAAAATTGGCGAAAATTTCAGAGACGTTTAAGTTTACTTAAAAATTATGTTTTCCAGCTGCTGTTTTTCTGGACAGATTCTGACTTTTGTTGCAAAAGTGGCCTCTTTGCGTTTTCATTTGATTCTTTTTGGATCTCATCCATTATTTTAAAGTTGGCCACTTAAGAAACCTCCCTGTAACTTGAAAACAAAATTTGTTTTAGTTTATTGGCAGCACTTTGGAAATGTTATCTTTAGTATACTAATGTCTAACCGTAGAAAAAGAATGGGAGAGTTTTTGTGTTGAAGTTTTTTTCACAAGGAATGAAGGAACATCAAATTGAGAAATATCCAAGATTGGTCAAAACCATAAGCTTGGGGATGCCTTTGCATCCCTCTACATCAACAACCTCTCGGTTTGCAAACCTTCAAACTTTGTTTTTTGAGCAACATAGAAACTTGCATAAACTTGGAGCATTGGTATCTTAATTTATTATCTATTATATCTTTGTGTTAGCATCATACACCATCACAATAATGAGCTGATTGTTATATCTTTTATTTATACCCTTTCTGGAGAGTTGATTGGAGTTTTATTTGGTTGGTTAGTTATTTGTTTAAACTTAAAAATGCTGTGTGTATAATGTTGTTTCGTAGTTCATGTTTTCTAATGGTTAGTCTCAACTAGCTAAGAGGGTATAATATGTTATTTTGATGTTAACATGTGTTATTTTGTTCATAATGTGGAATGGTGAAGTGGGATCCTCCTCCAAAAGATTTATTCGGATTGACTTGGCACATGTTCACACATGTTGAAAGACTAAAAATACAGTCTATTATGCCTTGACGGTTTATTGTACTTTAGAATTGAAGAACCTCTCTTATGTTTTATTCATTAAGTATTTTGTCGCAAAGCATGATTATGACAGTAATGCTCAAATTTGGTCGCTTTCCCATCTTTTGCTAGCCTCCACTTGCACTGGGTGTAATGGTCCATCCGTGCATCCAAATTTCTTAAGCCAAAGTATTCCAGCTAAGTCCACCATATCTACCTATGCATGGTATTTCTTGCCATTCCAAGTAAATTTGTCATGTGCTATCTTTAAAATATTCACAATACTCCTTTTGTATCTCTGTTTTTAAGCTCATAAGGGAGCAGTAGAGAGCTAGATATAACTTGTGATGAGCAAGGTCATTTCCCCCCTTTCACCCGGTGTCGATGGATTACGTCTTCATTTGAATCAACCCGAGAGCAGCTTAAGCAAAATATAAATATAACTCACCATTCTCCTCCACACAATGCAAATCTGAGAAATCAGCTCAAACATTGGATAGTGGTGAAACCAAGGAGAAAGAGTAATGTACTCATTCCTCTAAACATGTTGCTCTCACAAGTCTAAAAGCCTTGCTTGTCATAGGGGACTAGCTAGTTTCTTTGCTATGAAATCGTTGACGAAAGCATGCATATCTCAAAATTGTTTTACTTCTGTTCTATAAAAACTAAAAATCTCTAGCACATGACTAATCCATGCTTCCCTCTGCGAAGGGCCCTTCTTCTATGTTTATGTTGAGTCATCATCCTTCTTTGAGCACCATCTTATAGAGCATTGCTGTCATTCTGAGTATAATGTGCTTTGTCCCAAAGTCTTAATGAGTGGAGCATGTTTGAGATTCTATATCATTTCTGAAAAACTTTACTCCTAGTCTCTATTTAATATCTCAAGAGGTGTCCGGCATTTATGTTTTGCTCTACTAAAGGGGCAAGCGAGAGACCACTCTACCATGCTTTATTATGATCATTATAATCTTGTTAATGTTTATAATTTCATATTATTAACTCCTAGTTCGTCATTATCTTTTCATTAGCTAACACAATTGCTTAAGTTTCATTATCTATATAGCATTTGTCATGCATTTGTTGAATACATGATCCTAGCATTCAACATCAAAAATCATTTTGTTATCATTTATCTACTCGAGGACGAGTAGGAATTAAGCTTGGGGATGTTGATACGTGTCAAACGTATCTATACTTTTTGATTATTTCATGCCACTTTTATACCTTTGACACTAAGTTTATGATTTAATTTGACTAACCTATTAATAGTTGTAAAAGTGCACAATGTTCTTGTTTTACACTTTGATGTGTAGGAATCACTTGGAAATTGGCAAAAACGCAAAAGGAGCCTTGTTGGAGGTGGACTCTGACTTTGCTAAAATCTGTCCTCCTCACAGACTTCAGAGATTGACAGTTTGATACCAGAAGACGACGTCAACTGAAAATCAATTTTCCTTCAACGTTGTGGGAAATTTCCATAGCTTTCATTTAAGCCCAAGAACATCCCAATCGGAGGGCCGTAGCTCCGGGAATCCCCGTTTTACTGAACTAGCAAAAATGCCCGTGCGTTGCAACGGGAGTTTAAAAACTATTAGAAAAACAATTTTTTAAAGTAAAACATTGTAACATGGTGATTTTTATTATATATTTTATAGGTCTTATCGAAAGTCATTTTTATGAGGGATGAAGTTTTGATGGGACGCTACCATCTTCAAGAATTAGGGTTGTTATCCTGCCAGGTCGTGCTACCATCAAGAATAAAATTTATTTCTTGTCGACCAACTATCAAAAAATGGTGCTCCTTGTTTACGTTATTGTGTCTACGTCAAGAAATGTCGTGGGCAGAATTTTTTGGCATGGCGCACGTCATAGTGCTTGCTGCGTAGAATATTCGTTGGAGCGTGTAGGTGAAAACACTTTGGCCTCTTTCTATTGGTGTGGGCTTTGATCTAACTAAACCGACCAGCCAGTTCTTCAGTGTTATAATTTTTTGTTTCCTTCAAAATATTGACCGGTAGGTTGAGAACATAAATTCGAACATAACCGATATGACAACAGGGCAGCAAAGGAAATCTGAAGGAAAAAAATTGGTCACCTCCTTTATACCCCATTAATAAAAGAAAAACTATATTGAAAACGCAATTTTGGATGCCAGCAAAGATATTCTTATTCGGAAGAATTAGATCATCAAAGTAGTAGAATCCGACTCCAAGTTTAGTGTTAGTATTTAGTATATACAGAAATAGTTGGCAATGAATATGAAGGTGCATACGTGCCATTGTTTTAACCAAATCCACATTCTTGTAAGTACAAGTAGATCAACTCTCAATTCTAGCCACCAACCCATGTATCTTCTTTTAAAGGAACACTTCGTCATTCCATTAAGATAATAGGCTTGACATGTGGAGCTAAAACGCCTTATACAAATTCTTGAATAGTTTCCAAGAGTATTCTGATACAGGCATAAGGTTCTTTGGTAACATGACTTGAGGTTTCAGTTGCGTATCCCTTGGCAAGTACACATGCCAGCCTAGTACATATGCAAAAGATATCTTCAGAATCTACACAGATTTTACCGTATAGAACTGTAGCAAACTACAAGACCGTCAAAAGATGACTCAGCACCCCCAACGGTTTGCTTCATCTCCAATTGAACTTGGGGCGGGCAACAGTCTGAAGAAAAACAGAGAACACTTCTCAAATTATAAGTTGGCTAGTGCTGAGCACGTAGCTCCCTGTAATTACTAACCGGGTCACCACCGCTGCCCTCCCGTGGGGTAGAGAGGGGCAATTGTTCCATTGGCTCCGCTCTGGGAGGGAGAGCAGAGGGGAGGGGTTCACTGACAACCGGCGCCGCATCTGAGGGAGGGGCAATAGGCGCCGTCAGGATTGAGATGTGATTGCCGTGTCCCTGCCTCAGATTCTGCCTCCGAGTTCAATGGAGATAGACGGGGATGCGCCCGTGGCCGTGGGGAAGAGGACATGCAATTCCTATGATCGGAGATCGAGCACCGCAACCATGGTTGGCTTCGTCTCTATCTCTGCCTACGATTCGATGTCATCTGGTCCAATCATCCAGCTGAAGTTGAGCAACTCCGAGATGAGCTCAGTGTTTCTCCAACGAGCAGTCGGCCAACGAGAGCGCCCCTTGGGCCACCCATACGATGACGTCGTTGTCGGCACGAACGAGGCAGGGTGGCGTTGCTGACATCTGGGCGGATTCGACAGTGGGGCGCCGGGCTCTGCTTGCTCTCCTCGCGCAGGCGCCTGACACGGGCGCGGGCGCGCTTGCAGGCCATGCAGACAGTATAGAGACTGGATCCTGGCGTCCACGGCGTCGCGGAGGTGAGTGTCCGGGAAGCCAACACTACAGGCGCAAGGCCGGACGGTGTCGAGGTAAACACGGCGGAGCAGGGGGCAGATGTATCGTCTACGCACACCCGATCGTCTCCGTGTCCCTCTCTGTCGTACTGCCATGTAAGGGTGCTCCTCTTTGACGCCTAGCTAAGGTTCATCGATCTCCTTGCACTACGGCTGCGGGCTGCGTCCTAGGTAAATGTCGGATCGGGATGATGTGAGGGAATCAGTCGAGTCATAGGATGTATAGACAGAAGCTCGGATGTCTTGGCGCGTGTGGGGGCCAAGATCTCGTCGATTTTGCTTTTGCCCGCCATGGTCGCCGCCATGCTTCTTGATTGATACTTTGTCGAATTGCTAGCTCGCATGTCTGATAGCTTGGCGCTCGATTTGGATCCTAAGGTTGGATCGATTTGATGAACTCCAGTCAATTGTTCCCGTATTTAAAGGCTCACGGAAGGCAAGAAGAGGGGGACTCGGATCTGATCAGGATACTCGTGTTTGGTATGAACTCTTTTCCGACAGGGTCATGATCTCTCAGGACGTACGAACAACGCAAGATGGACGAAACCAAACCACGGAAACCCCCGACGTACGAAACTAACGAAACGAACAGACGAAAATTTGGGGGAAGAAACGTTAGTGCTTTTATTATTAGGTATAGATACCAAATATCTGATTACGGGATTCCGAAATTTGGTGACGTGATTGACTCCAACTCTTACCAAACTTGGAGGATTCGACCAAGCCACGACTTTGGGACCTCATTAAGGATATGAGGGGTCCTAGGAAGGTTCTAGATGTGCCCAAGAGCCATTAGATCAAGGGGCCATCCATCGAAGGGCTGGGAAGCATTGCCTCCACCTATATAAAGAGAGGAAACCCTAATTTTGGGGGCAGCCACCAAAAGCCACGAATTTGCCTCCCCCTTGGTCCTCATCTACAAGGGGGAGGGCTCCTCTACAACACCAAGAAGTCATGGAGGAAGGGGGTTAGGGGGCGGTGCTCCCCCTTGGCCGGCCGGCCGGCGCCACCGACCGCCCGCGCCACCTCCGCCTTGCCCTTTCCTCCATGGCCGCCGCCTTCACCGCCATCTCCATCATCAATTCCTAATAGCTAAAGCGGTCCACTCTCTCACAAACCTCTGTAATCCCCTATGTAAACATGGTGTTTGATGCTATAAAATATTATCCTATGATCTATGTCATGTTTATGTAGTTCCTTGTTGTCTTATGGTTGAATTATTGAATGTATTTGGTTGATTCGAGTTGTATGTTGATATGGTACAGTCCTATGGTGCTCATTATATACTTGCGCGCGTGGATAACATCATAGGGTTTGTAGTATGTGAAGGAGGCCGGGGGGTAGGGCTGCCGGAGTGACAGAAACCTAAGCCCCATCCCGGTTTTTGACATTGTATGGGATAAAGAGGACCGTATGATCTTAATGCTATGGTTGGGTTTTACCTTAATGAATGTTAGTAGTTGCGGATGCTTGCTAATGTTCCAATCATATAGTACATGTAATCACAAGTAGTTGAGAATGTGTATGCTTTGCCTCTCTCACATAGAAAACTGCATCGAAGACGATGAACCGAATAACTTCACTAGTTTAATTATGAACAATTCCGCCACGCCTTCCACCACTTTTCCACACTTATAGTTATGTTATTTATGGTCTTTTAGTATACTTTATAGCTGCAGCAACTAACTTTTATCTTCTTGTTCTTTATTATATTGCAAAACCATCCATTCATACCCGTTTTATTCCTATAGTTTTAGTTCCTAGATAGAGCAAACGTTTGGTGTGTGTAGAGTTATGTCAATGGTTGATAGAACTTGAGAGAATATTAATCCTACCTTTAGCTCCTCGTTGGGTTGCTGCGATGGAAGGCAGAGTGTGGTCTATCTGACTCCGGATTTAAAAAATTGCTGAAAATGATGAAAATATGCTTCCAAAGGATAACGTATTGCCTGCCAGTACGTATTGACAACCTCTAAACCTAGAGGGAAGACAACCTTCTTTGCTTCATACGTACTGGCGGGCAATACGTTATCCTTTGGAAGCATATTTTTCATCATTTTCAGCAATTTTTTAAATCCGGAGTCAGATAGACCACACTCTGCCTTCCATCGCAGCAATTCCAGTGTGCTACCCAACTTTTTCAGACCATTTTCGCAATTTGGGTATAATGACTTTTTGTGATCCTCTAACATGTGATCCAACTTCTCGCTCTCCTTTTCACTTCCGTAGTCTCTCCGTGCATCAGCACTGGTCCGACCAAGATCATCAGCGAGCTCATCATGTGCCTCTTCTTCAGCTTCCCCTTCAGCTTGCCCCATGAAAGTATCACCGTATTCAGGGGGATAATTGTCACCATCCTCTTCTTCTTCATTGTCTTCCATTATAACCCCTCTCTCTCCGTGCTTGGTCCAACAATTATAGCTGGGCATGAAACCGGACCGAAACAGGTGGCTGTGAAGGATTTTTGAATCAGAGTAATCTTTCTGATTCTTACAGACACTACATGGACAAAATACAAAACCATTCCGCTTGTTCGCATCAGCCACACGGAGGAAATCATGCATGCCATTAATGAACTCGCCAGAGCGTCGGTCAGTAGTGTATATCCATTGCCGGGGCATCTGCATTATTATATAAGTATATATCAAACGCAATCACGATGCTAAAATTAGTAATTGCTTTACAGACTCGTAAGTTATTTTAATGCTATAAACACAACAAAACACTAATGGTAGCGCGCGTTGGGCTGAACAAAATCGCAGCTTCAATTTTATTGCTTTTTCATTTAACCCGAATACATCTCAAATAATCCAGATAATAAAACAATAATATCAGATAATATCACTTATACATCTCGAATATTACCACTTGCCCAATCAAACTGGGTGTCGACCCTCGGGTCCTGAGCCATGGGTGGTGAATACCCAAAGAGAAGGAACCATTACAGGATCATAGCTCGGGTGAGATCCCTGAAGAAACTGCCAGGTATTAGAGAACCTGGTTTCCAATGCAATCATATATCGACGGACGTGCTCGTCCTCCTCCCTGACATGGCGACGTACCACCTCCTCGGGGGCCGGCTCCCTCTCCACCGATCGTGGCAAACGCGACCGCCACCAAATAAGCTCCGGGTCGACGACGGGACCCTGATTCCTCACCAAGCTGCGACTCCCGGAAGGTAGCACCTCCCAGTGCCAGCCCGACGGAGCCCAGTCACGGACATTCTCGCCGGAGCCCAGTCCTTGTTCGTTGTTGTTAACACTAATTTTTGAACCCAATTTTTGCTAACACTATTTTTTGCTAATTTTTGTTAACACTAGTTTTCTAACCCAATTTTCTGGTAACACTAATTTTCTAACCCACCTAAATCATCTATTTAAATCATCGAGCTAATAAATTTCAAACCTAATTTCAAACCTAATCACTCTATTACTTATTATGTTCACAAATATAACACGTTTTTACACAAATTTGTAAACAAAAATTCTATAAAAAATTGTACACAAAAATTCTATCAATTCTACATGAAATTCTACACAAAATTCTAACAATTTTGCACAAAATTATAAAAAACAAAAAATCTCACCTAGGATTTCACCGGTGCGGTCGAGGGAGACGGCTCCGGTGACGGTGAAGGAGAAGGCGACGGTGACGGCGGCGGCGGCACGATGGCACGACGGTGGCGGTGCGACGGCGGCGCGAGGACGGCGGCGGAGAGGTGGCACGCGCGGAGAGAGAGATCGAGATCGGAGAGGATTTTCTGGGTCGGGTGCCTTTTATACAGATACACCTTTTAGTCCCGGGTGGTAACAAGACCCGGGACTAAAGGTCCCGGAGCTTCCGACAGCCTGGCGCAAAGCCTTTAGTCCCGGCTCGTAACACGACCCGGGACTAAAGGTCCCGTTCGGACCGGGAATAAAGGTGGCCGCACGATATATCCGTTTCTGACCGTTGGAATCGGAGCATTAGTCCGGTTCCAATTGGAACCGAGACTAATGCTCCGAAGGGTCGAAGGGTTGTAGCTTAGATATTTTCGGTCGGCATCGCTGATCAGCTCCTATAAATACCTAGCGCTGCCGCGGCTCGTGAGACACACAACGCCATCGACCAGTAGACCAACCTAGAGCTCATGCGTAAAGTGATAGAGTGAGGAGAAGGTGCTGCTATGCTTGCGAGTATGAAGAAATAGAGAGATGCTAACTCCAGAGCTTATACATAAGATGTACATGGGAAGACATGGTTCATCTATCAAGAGAATATTGCCGACATGGCTCCTTGATTTTGTTATCAAGGCAAGTGGATGCTCTACTAATCCCTCGTAACCTGTTCTACCGATCCTTTTAATTGTACGAGTGGTATCTTCGCTACTCTTAACTATCTTCTTGTTTCGTTGATGTGCATGTACTGCTACATGCACTATATTCATGTCGATCTTACTATTTGATCATTGTGGTATTGGGGAGACACGGTGTTCTCTCAATCTTGATTGAATCAACATGATCTGCGAGAGGCTCCTGCGGAGGCATGAGCACATTTTATTGGCTGAGCATTCCAGCAATTATATTATTGATATATATGTCTCTCTTTGTCCTATTTTCTGTATTGGTGTCACGACGGGAAACGTATTGTACCGGTCACAGTTCAGGTATGAGACTGTCTGGTTCTCCGCGAGGGGCGGCCCTTGTTCTGGAACGTGTCGGTGATGGCGTAGGAGCAACCGACATCAATAGGTCAAGGTGTCCGGTGTCTTAGCGGGTCAAAGAGCTCTGCTCGACTGGCATCCGTGTGGTTCTGGTCGAGGCCGTCGATGTCGGAGTACCCCTCTTCAGAGTGTAAAAGTGTGAATATTCACCCATGTGAGTCCCGGGTAGGGAACCTTGCTGTCATGTGTGATACCGATACATGGTCATTAACCATCCTTAAATCTATTCTTTCTCGGTGAGTCATGGGACTGTCTGAGTTCTCCGCGAGGGGTGGCCCTTGTTCTGGAAAGTGTCGGTGGTGGATCCGTAGGAGTGAACGACATCAGTAGGTCAAGGTGTCCGGTGTCTTAGCGGGTCAATGAGCTCTGCTCGACTGGCGTTGGTTCAGGTCAAGGTTGTCGATGTCGGAGTACCCTTCTTAAGAGTGTAAAAGTGTGAATATTCACCCCTATGAGTCCCGGGTAGGGAACCTTGCTGTCATGTGTGAAAGGACACGGATGTCGCCTAGAGGGGGGTGAATAGGCACTTTAAAATTATTACGGTTAAGGCTTGAATAAATGCGGAATAAAACTAACGTTTAATTTATCAAGCCAAAACCTAAACTAGCTAGGTTAACCTATGTGCACCAACAACTTATGCTAAGCAATATAATCAAACGGAGACCTACCTATAGTGACGTCAAAGTACCAGTGAGGGTGATAGCAAGATATATAACTTCAAACTCGATGGTATCACAAAGCAAATAGCATAAGTAAGAAACTCGGTTATAGAAATACCGAGGCACCTGGAGACAATGATTTATCCCGAAGTTCACTTCCCAATGGAAGCTAGTCTCCATTGGAGCGGCGCGGTGTTCACCAAAATGAAACACCGAGTAGCCTTGATATGGCACACCGTATCTCTGTTGTGTCTTACCACCGATGTGGCGAGGCACTTGTCACTATGTTGTCGTTGAGGTTGACAACTAGAACCTTTACAAGGATGAAGCACACTCCACAAGTTGGAGGGTCTCCACCAAATGCACCGAGCCGCCAAGACTCGATGCTCCAAGGCCGGGGCACACACCACAACTCAATTGGTGGCTCCCGGCAATGTCTTCGTAGCTACCAAAGCTCCGAGACGAACAAGGTTGAGCCACACTCCACAACCTAATTGGAGGCTCCCAACAAATCCCGTGAGCCACCAAAACTCCGAGATACCAACAGCCGTCTAGGGTACCAATGTGCCCTAGAGGAACAAGCTCTAGGGCACCCAAGCACCCAAGAGTAACAAGCTTCTCAACTTCAACTTCCACGAATCACCGTGGAGAACTCAAACCGATGCAACCGATGCAATGGCAAGAACACACTAAGTGGTCAAATCCTTCTCTCCAAAATCCAACCAAAGCAACTAATGCTATGGAGGGATTTAAGAGGAAGAACAAGAGGAGAATCACCAAGAACTCCAAAATCAAGATCTTCTAGGTTCCCCTCACTTAGAGGTGGAATGGATTGGTGGAAATGTAGATCTAGATCTCCTCTCAATTTTTTCCCTCAAAGATATGCAAGAATCATGGGAGGGACTGAGAGGTAGGCAAGCTCTTCCAAAGGTCAACAATGGAGGAGAGAGAGAGGAAAAACGTGCTCAAGAGTCCCCTTCAAAAGGTAGGAGACAACCCCTTTTAAAGGGTGGGGAAAAGTGAACATTTGAAGGGTTTTCCTGCTTGCGCAGGGAAGCCGGCCTTGCCGGCTTGGAGGCCGGCCCCAAGGCCGGCATGGAGTCTTCACGCGCAGGGAGGCCAGCCTTGGGACCGGCCTAGGACAGCTTGCCAGCTTCCAAGGCCGTCCAGATGCCCGAGATGGCCAGCCTTGAGCCCGGCAAGGCTGGCCAAACTGCAGGAACACCCGACACTAAGACGAACATATTTTGATCATCCGGACTTCGTTTTCGATGTTCTTGGGCTCGTTGGAATCACCACAACAAGCACTACAAGATTATGCAAAGAAACATCCTAGTCCAACAAGGGAGGATAAAACCAAATGGGGAAAGGTTAGACCTCTCTATAAGATAATAATCGGTGATCCTTCTATATCAAAAACACAAAAGGTTTTTCATACGAAAATCCGTTTTTGATGAACTTGAGCTTGTATTGTAGATCATGATGAGCTCTAAAACCACATCTAGATAAAAGCCAACTAAGAATAGGCAATGGAGATTTTGGTATGGCTAGGAAGGTGTGAACCTTTCCTCACTAGTGAATCGGCAAAATCTCCACCACCGAAAACGCAATAGAAGATGCAACCAAATATCATTTTCGAAGGACTTAAGCTTGTCATGACTATCACGACAAGCACCAAGACCTCACTATGATAAGAGTCAAATAAGAACCAATAAAGGATGATGCCAATGATGCAAAGGTTTGAGCTCTCTACGACCGATACGCTAAAGCTCACTTGAGAGCCCCTCTTGATAGTACGGTTAGCTATCCTAAAACCCTATCAATACCATACCTTTGTCTTGCGCATTCCACTTGAGCTAGATGATGACGATCTTGATCTTCTCAAGTGGGAACACCTTTCTTGATTGTGTCGCTTGGTGAAGACTCTCATATGGCTCCCCCATAAGCATTATGGGAAAGCCTCTATTAGGCATGTCTTCACTTGAACATTTATCTCTAAAGGGGTGACAAGCTCCAAGAATGTGATCTCCTCAAGATGCTCTTCTTGGACTTGCACTAATGAGTGAGGCAACCATCCAATGCATCTCCATTGTAACTAAAACAAAATTCAAGTACAACATGGTTCCCAAACTCATTGGGTCCTATAGTAGTTAGATGAACTACAATACATAGGACATACTCTACATAAATATGTGCATATAGATTTGAATTTCATGCACATCTTAGCCAATTTAGGATTCGGTGAAGTATACCCTATATATTGGATCAAGAAAGATAATCATGCTATAACAATATAACTTGGTAAACATTCATGCAACGACTTTCTAGAAACAAAAGAGATACAATTTGGACAAAAACACCAAGTAAACCAAGAGAGCACACCAAAGGATGACAAGAAATGGTTGTCCAAATTATATCAAAATCCAAACCAACACATGATCGAGGACAAATGATTGAGGACAAATCAAATCAACATATGATTGAATCCAAAACACATCAACACATAAAGTGTGATATTAAAAGGAATCGAATCAAAGCAACACATGATCGATAAGACACCAATTGAAAATAAGATACCAACTAGGAGAAAAGATACCAAGAAGAGGATAATACTTGACCAAAATCAAGTAAAGTAAAATAAAGCAATAAGGTATCAAAACTCCAACAATAAATATCAATTGAAACAAATATCTATGGAGGAGATATTAAATTCCAATTAATACAAATTGAAGGTACCTAGGCAAGGCCAATGAGCATATAATATAAAAGAAAGAGACATGCTCAAATGATTTTCTCATTCTATAGGATAAACATAAAACAAGAAATGAGAAAGCAAGACTCCCATGAGAGAGCAAGGTTACACCAAATAAGCCAAACACCCTCTACACTTTTCATGATGGCACAAAGCATCAAGAGAAAAAGATTTGTCTTCCATAAACACATACGATATAAATCAAATGCCAATTGAAAGGATCAAATATTGATAGATAGGATAGTGTTCTAAATAAAAAGGAATGCTCCCCCGAGATTCATGCATTATTTTTGATATTTGCATTTGAATACAAAATGCACGCACAAGGGATCATTACACTTCATATTTTATTTACAACACTAAATACTACCAATTGAAAATTAGGATCCATGCAAGAGGCATGGAAGGCAATGGGAGTCAAAATAAATATTTTGGCAAGAGATAGGGCAAATAAAAGCCAATGCCAATTTAAGGATAATCAAAAATATTCTATCACAAACATAAATATGGATTTTCCAAGGACAATGACCATTTGGAATTATTTTCTCGGTGATAGAGGTATCCAAGAATATCCTCACAAGGTAAAACATATGGCAAGAGATAAGAAATAAAACACCATAATTTAATAAGGTTTGTTGGTAGTTCCAACTATTCAAACCAACCAGCAAGGCCATGGTTAGAATAATATGGAACAAATGGTTTCTCAAATAATATATAGCAATGCATATTAGAGAGAAACCATACCAAGAAAGCTCACACAAACAAGAGCCAAAGGGTAACCAAAAAAAGAAAATTGGAACTTGTTTGAGCAAGCATGCCACATAGGAATAAGATAATTTACAATATCAAATCTAAGTGGCAAACCTCAAATGTTCACATTTTGTAGGATTGTAATATGCACATAGCTTATTACTCCCCCATAATGTGATAATTCATTTTATCTAAGCAAGAGGCAAATAAAACCAACTAGAGAAATTAATGGACATTGTAGAATTTGAATTTCTCATGAATATGACATACCACATAGTAACTAGATAATATTGAAATATCAATACTAGGTGGTGTGCCTCATGTACACACATTTTTAGGTTTGTGAAGTGCACAAAGCATATCACTCCCCCAAAATGGGATAGTCCATTAATATCTCAAAGAGCCAAATGAAATCCACACAAGATCCAATAAAGCTCAACACAAAGTTTACACATATATGATGCGCAAATTAACATACACAAACTTGATTGCTCAAGGTAAGTAATAGGCACAACATATACAAGCACATGATAGGAAACAAAACTAACACATGCAAGGGAGCAAGAAACTCTCAATGTATATATGAGTTAAATACAAGTTACCGCAAGGAGGAAGCATTGCATATGAGATAGAGCAATATATTCCAATTGAATTGGCTTGAGGAAATATAACCATGAAGATCCCTTAATTCTTCAAGAGTAGCCAAGTCTCCAATATCCCCCAAGAACACCTATTGATCAAGTTTGAGCTTGTTGGTCCCCAACCAAGTTGGGTCCTAAGAGGTTAGTCACAATATGCTTGGCAACCCAAATGGTTCTTTTCTCGACACAACTTTGAGTTCCCACATATTTGGCAAACACATTGCCAACACTATCCTTCCTAAGAGAATAAACATCATTAATTATTATGGGGTTGGATAGGGTACCATTAATGCATGAAGAAGCCAAGTAACCCTTCTCACGGCATAAGTAGCAACATCGACTCTTCTCTTTCTTCTTAATAGGCTTCCCAACTTGAGGAGCAATAACTTGAGTCTTCTTAGGAGGTGGCCCTTGTTCAACACGAGATTGAGCATGAGATTGAATAAGAGGCCGCTTCCCTAGTTGCTTCTCACTAATAGGCTTCTTCTTCATTGAGCAATCTCTAACATGGTGCCCTTCAACTTTGCACTTGAAGCAAACAATCTTGGTCGAATGATTGACTTGTTCTTGGCCCTTCTTATTGTTACTCTTGGACTTGTTCTTGATATTGGAGTTAAATCCAAGTCCACTCTTGTCATTGGGGGATTGTTGCACACTCAACATGTTGTCAAGTAAGGTCTTCCCTTCATGACTCCTTTCCAAGCCTTTCTTCAAAGAAGTGGTTTGGGCTTTGATCTCGCCTCTTTTCTCTACATGGTTAGTGACAACACAAGAGCTAGAGGAGGTAGATGCATCATTGTTAGAGCAACAAGGCATAGAAAGTAATTCATCACAAGATGTACCAACACTGTGAGTGGATGAACTACGAGGACTAGCACAAGGCAATATAGCAATTTTATTAGAGGTTGTGCCATTGTCCACATGAGGCTCACTAGATATTACCTTGGTAGTGATAGCCTCATGAGCTAACTTTAGACAAGCATGTGATGCTAGAAGATCATCATTAGAGCTAGAGAGATTTTCATGACTTTCTACTAATTTCCCATACTTGCTAGTTAACAACTCAAGTTGAGCCCTTAGCTCAACATTCTCCTTTAAAATGGATGCTTCACACGAAAGAGAGTTAGTAGCACAAGTATCAACATTAATAGCAATAGGAGAACAAGTTGGAAGCTCTTTTAGCAATTGAGCTTGGAGTTGATCATGGGACTTAGTGAGATGTGCAAGAGAACCTTCCAAGGACTTGACATCCTTTTCAAATTTCTCATTAGCCTCAAGGAGTCTAACAATTTCAACAACAAGCTCATCATTTTTATTTTAAAATCATTAGCCACCTTGAGAGCTCTATCATGGGTTTCATTTACTTTAGATAACTCTAGAGTAAATGTCTCCTCAAGAGATTTCTTGGTGGTTTGTTCTTCTTCAAGATCTTACTCAAGATTCGTAATCGTGTTCGTATAATCACGTTCGCGGCTAAGACTTTAATCTTCACGAGCGTCCAAATTTTCAATAGTAAGCCCTCGCTCAACCAGGGTGCTCATGATTTCATGGAGGTTCTCACAAGCATTTTTATTCTTTGAAAGAGCATTAAGAACCATTAGACCTTTCTCATGAAAGTAAGCATCATCATCATTTTCTTCATCATCATTTTCTTCATCATCATTTTCTTCATCATCATTATTATTGTCATGATCATCACTACTTGAAGATTTAGCCATGAGGCAAGAGATGGTTGATGAAGTTGAACAATTAATTAATGAATTACTCAAATTCACATCTTGTTCCATAGATAATTGGGTTTCCTCTACATTACTAATAATACAAGGATTGGAGGAAACACATGCATTTTTATCATGACAACAAGATAAAGCAAGCATATCATCATAAGATTTATATAAGTAATTTTTAGAAGATATGCAAGGACTATCAACACAAGCATGTGAAACATTTATAGTGCTAGATGTGTTTAAGTCCAAAGATATATCATTACAATAAGATAGAGATGAAATATCATCTATAAGAAGCTCACTATCATCATTGCAAAATTTATCCCTACTCACCATTGCATTATTTTGTGGCTTGCCACATGTAGGTGAAGTAGAAGAAGTTGAGAACTCATCACGCCCGGAGGTGGAGGGTGTAACAGCCCAGATTTGGTACCCTAAAATATGGGCCAAATTTTCACTTTTTGTTTTGCATTGCATCATGGCATCCTTTTAAAATTGCTAATATGGAAATAAAGCAACACCTGAAAAATGAAAACAAAGGAAGCAAAACCCTTCCTCACAATTTCCAAACTAAATGCATTTGCCAAAATGGCCAAACCAAATGCAAAGCTCAAGTTGGCCAAATACTTTATTCTTGAACTTCCAAATTGTTTAGGAAGTTCTCAATTTGCTTCTTATCCCCCAATTCTCAATTTCCAAGTCTTGTCAAATGAGAAATGAATATGAGGACTTAAATTGGCTTACTTCAATTCCTATTTTTGGAACCAAGTTAAACCTTCCAAAAATTCAAACTAAAATCATGGGGAGCTTCAATATTGTTGTGAGAGCCTCCATGAATATTTTCATTATTTTTGGAAAGGTTATTTGCTCCAATTAAATGCTTTTTGCATTTTATCAAAAATGCTTTAACTAAACCCTATGAACAAAAGTGGTGCAAACCTTTTTATTTTGGGACAACAAATTTTGAGTAAGGTCCTCAGAACATAGGGAGCCCACCTGAATTTTTCCAGATTTTCTGGAAGTGTTTAAGCAGCTCAAATAAATAGTCTTAAGCTGCTGTTTTCAAAACCCAGAAAAAGAAAAGTGGAAATTGTCTAAAACACTGACAGTGGGCTCCACTGTCAGCCTCCCTCTCCCTTCCTTCTTCTCACTGTGGCGACCAAGGGCGCTGGCGCCATGCCGCCCCAAGCCATGCCGCCGCCCACCTGCTCCCGCGTGGTCAAGAGGCCCCCCCCTACGCTCTGCCTCTGCCGTCTCTCCTCTCCCACGTGCGACCCCAACACCCTAAATCGAGCTCTAGGTTTGCAAAGGGCCGCCGCCGTCCCCTCCAAATCGCCGGCGGCAGAGGACGTCCCGGAGCAAGTGGATGATGCCAACCTCACCGCCTCGCCGTGCTGCTCCTCCCCACCCAAGGAATCGACGAAGGACGCCGTGGAGCGACCATGACGCCCGACCTTCCCCGCCTCCGTCCGACTGACGGCCGCCGCTCGTCGAGCATCGTTGCGTCGCCGTCCGGCCACACGGGCTCCAGCCGACCCCTCCAACACGCTCAGGGTGAGCTCTCCGTGCTCCCCGTGCTCCTTGCACTCTCCCTCTCCCTCTCGTTTGTCCTGGCGCCGATGGCCGAACCGTGACGCCGCCGTAGTCGTCGCCGGTGCGCGTCCCGACGACCTATTGGTCCAAATCGCCGCCCGTGGACTCCCCTTAGAACGGCGCGTCGAACCGCGTCCAGAATCGCGTCCCCGCGTGCCGGTCACCGCCGTGCGCGTCCGTGCCGACGCCGCGGTCACCGCCGTGCTCGCGCCGGTCGCGGCTTTTGACCAGACGCTCGTATGCGTGCGCGCCCGGCCTGGCCCCCCGGCCTGACCGGCCACGAGGCCGGGGCCTCTCGGGTCCCTGCCGGCCATATGGGCCGGCCCGGTGGCCGGGGCCTCTCGGTTTGTGGCCCGGCCATATTGGCCGGCCTGCAGCCCGGCCTGGCCGGCCTGCCTGGGAATGTTTTCCCTTTTCAGCAAATAAAACATTTTGAAAATCGATAACTAATTGAAAAATGCTTCAAATTCGACGATTCAAATTTCAAAATGTTCAGTAAAACAAAATCTACCAATTGGAATCGTTGTAAACTTCTTTTGGAACTATCTTCTTTGGGTTCACTAAGAATTCCCAAAATAGGTTAAATAATGCCTAATTTGAGAAATCCATAACTTATTCAATAATTGTCCAAAAATTATGAATTAAATATCAAAGTGATCAACATGTCAAATGCTATCAAACCATGCACTTATCACATCATGATCACAAACTTTTATTTGATGTTATTCATAATTTGATTAAATGAACTAAATCCAATTATTTAATTAATTTGCCATTTGTTCATCGGTGCTCCGAAAATTACAAATAAAGTACCAAATTGATCGCAATGACGAACCCTATCCATTCTTGTCATGTTCATGCATATTGAGCCACTTCTCTAATAATTTAATAATTTGTGACAATTGTAGTCATTAAGATAAATATGGAGTCGTGTCCAAATAATTGCACTAATTATTTGGAACTCCATTTAATTTGTTGAACAAATTAAATGATATTACCCTTGCATCAATTGGACATGTCATCATGTGTTTGCGCATTGCACCTTGTGATCGTGTGATTTATGTGTTCTTTGTTTTTCTCTTTTGGGCATCGATAGATTCCGGAGTCGAGGGTCTCTCTAACTACCCCGACGAGCAGTGCTTCACGACCGGGCAGCAAGGCAAGAGATAACCTAACCTTCTTGGCATCTAGCATCCTATGTTTATAAACTTATTTTATCCACCATAATATTGCATGCGGTTCAAATGTCTTTTTGGTAAATATTAGAATATCCTATGAATGCATGTTCTTCCCCGAGCCATCACATGTATCCCTACCTATGAAACCTAGGGTTGAAGTGTTGGCCGAGATAATTTAGAATTGTTGTATTCATATGCTAGCTATGCTTAGCCATGCTTAGAAATACTTAGTGGAGATACTAGTTATGTCCGTTTTGAATTCCATACTTGTTGATGTTGATGGAATGGTTCGGGCATGGTGGATAAATGTGATGCTAAATTAAAATGCTAAGATGGCTTGGGTGAGTTGCCATCGGGGATGGTGTTTTGCCTCACTCTAGCCCCTAGGTGCGAGTTCTTTACCTCTTGAACCAAGACGAGCGTGCTGCCATTGGTGGGTGTATGGGCGCCTTACTAACTGAATAACTTATGCGGGCGTATCCAAGGGTCCTCTAGTTCGGTTTTCCATTTGCGTGTGAGTGGAAAGATGATGTTGATGAGGATTTGTGTTTAGGACGTGGCGATGGGGCAGGGCGCTGAGAGCGTTGAACCTGTCCTGTGGCCACAGATGACTCTTGGATATTCTCACGTGAGGTAAAGGTTTAACCGCGCCCGCTTGCCGGCCCTCCCCGGAAAAGGGCCACTCAGGTGAGCCGGACGGTACCAATGGGTAAATTAGTACACCCCTGCAGGGATAATCTTTTCGAAAAGCCGTGTCCACGGTTATGGACAATCTTGGTATCGGATATAAGATCATAGACAACGTTAACCTAATTGATATGGCAGCTAGAGGTTGCATAACAAACTTGTGATAAAGGTTCATTTCCTCGAGGGGGAGTCGAGGGAGTGCCTTTGTGTGAGATGAGTGGTGATGGTTGTAAGTAGGTTCGCCGAGAACCGAAGATGCTAATGTTACTCTCTTACCCCTTTATAAAAATATTCTGAGTAGACGAATGCCATGTGTCTTTTAAGTTTTGGTTTATGAAATTTAGCTTTATGCAAAAGAACTACATTATACAGCTTTAGAGCCTCCGTCAGTCATTGGGCCTATATCGCCCTACTAAACTTGCGAGTACATCGTACTCAGTCTCTCTTTGCTGCCTCTATGATTTTGTATTTCAGAGGAGGACGACACCGAGCAACTAGGTGGTTTCTTCGTTGACGTCGACTACTAGTCTGGGGTTCCCAGGTGGCAGCTTGGGACCGTGGAACAAGCTGGCTGGGATGATTTTATTGTAGGCCTCTTAGGCCATATGTTGCTTCTTGTTGTTAGACAACACTACCCGCTTCCGCTTGTTGAATTGTTGGATCTGTGATCCTTTTGCTTGTAATATTTGTATTCTTCTCGTTATATGAGTTGCTATATGTTTTGTGTCGTAGAGTCATGCTTTGTGCCAGTTCTGTTCCACAAGTCTCGATCTTTGTTTTATACATTGATGGTTGTGCCAACTACATAGCCTCTCTGTATAATTCCGGGGTCGGGGCGTTACAAGTTGGTATCAGAGCAGGACTGCCTGTAGGAAACCCTTTCTTTGGTCGATGTCGAGTCTAGTTCGTGAAAATTATTTTTAACCTAAAAATGAGTTGTGAAAACCTTCCTAGGATTCTTTTTACTCCTCATCCAATTCACTCTGATCTCGGTGTCATCTTACCTCTATTTGATTTTAACGGTTCTTCTGATCATCGGCAAAGTTCTAAATCTTTAGGATCTCGGGGTTTGGGTTCCTACCTTTAGTTGCTAGTTATCCTTGCTTGTCTGCAAATTCTAATTTCCGAAGAGAAGAAGTATTACAGATCGTCAAGAAATTCCTTGCTTTAGCCCAAGATCTTGAACCGAAGGTCCCGGATTGTGCTAGGGTTTCGGTGTAATGATTCATGAGGGTTGTCACCCCTGTGAGCATTATGCTATTGTGAGCCCCGGTGCATGAAGTTGATCTTTAACCCAAGATCTTTCCTGTTGAATCCTGGTGTTAAAGGTCGAACCCTACATCAGGTTGGCAAAAATTGAAGCTAGTCTTCAAACTCGAGGTTGCAGCCGTAATTGGTTTCCTCGACAATGCTCTTCTTCGTCACTAGCCTTGTCTAGGTTCTCTGTTATGGAATCATCTGAATCACGACGGGATTGCTCCTAGCGAGTTCTTCCATCAAGGATTGTGATCCATCCGGGAACATCCATTTCCTGAAACCCTTTCGGCATTAGATGTCGTAAGAGTGCTATCCCGGGCTTCTGCAATATCCTAAATTGTTGTTAGCCCGTTCCTTATCCAAATCTGTTATCAGTCACCTATCTGCATGCAGACAATCAAGTGTATCATGCATTGGGGTGTTCTGATGCAAGTTATTCTTGTGCTTCGTCAAGGCATTCCACTTCGGGATGCCAGGAGAAACAAACTCCGGTACCTTTTCCATTTTCCGGAAAAGGGTCAAAGTTTTGTAATTCGCGGAGTAAGAGCTGCCAAGTCCATTCGTCTAGGTGCACCCTTCGGTCAATGAGTTAGATTCTTTTCGAAACTCCCAAGACCACATCCTTCCCTTGAAATGCAAGTTTTCTCTCGCAACCAATGACTTTTGTCGCTATGGATCCGAGTGAAGTTCGCCTTGTCTCCTCGGGTTAAATCAAAGTTGGTCATCCATAGGTGCATTATTGAGCTGGTAGGTTGGTACCTCCCGTTCTCGGACTAAGCCATGTGTGCACACCAAGCCCTGACCGAGTCGTTCCTAAAACCTTATCATCTTACCGGTGCTTCCCAATCATGAATCAGTTGGGCTCCTTGTTGGAGTTCATGCTGGATCATTTTTTCCTCTTCGTGATCGTGACCCAATGGAACTCCCAATCTACCTCGTGTCCTGGAGCTTGGCCATGTAGCCCTTATCTGAGAATCTAGTTATCCTATCTGTCGGCTAACTTTAGCAACCTCCTCCCTCGGACATGTCCAGTCTGAATTACCCACGTGCCTAACCAACTCGGAACCTCAAGCAAAAATGACGCTTGGTGTTTATCAAGAGTATGACCTATTGCTATCCGGAAACCCCGACAAGTGCAATGTTGTGGTTCACGCACCTCACCGGAAGGTCTTTTGACTGGATCTCCTAACTCTTTCAAAATCCACCGCTATCCATGAGAATCATGTGTAACTGGTTCTAGAAGTTTTCCCCTAAGGTCCGTTCTCTATCTTCAAGTACGACCTTCGCTTGAGGGTCGAATGAAGGCTTTTCCGAAGCATGTGTGTGATATCTAGAACCTCAAGGAGAACATCACCACGGAGTTACTAAATATCTATCGGTCGACCCTTCTGTTTCCTCTATCTGGTGGCAGTATCTTGTTATGAGGTCTTACCCCTCTAGCTAATTGTGAATCCAATGCTATATCCTTCCCACCTCGGTGAAATCGAGGTTTGCCCAATCACACGGACGTTGGGTCATTTCATCAGTCACCTTAGGGCCCAATCCTCAATCTTATGGAAATCTCTTGTGTATCCGAAGTGTGGAGTCCAGAAGATGCTTTTCTCCTCGTGGTGCTTCACGTTTCTATGATCTACACCTCTTGGTGGTTTGAAATGATGTCTTAGTCTTGGACCTATATCCTGAACAAAGTGATAGGTCGTCCTATCCTCGCTCGACCGTTGTTTGGTCAAGTCGTCCCTTGTTCTCTCAATAACCTATGGTTTTGGGCAAGAGTCGTTTTGTCTATCACCTTAAGTTATCTCCTTTTTCCTTCCGCCTCTTTGGCATGTCATGTTAGTTAGCTAAAGCTATGCAACGAGGAAGAGGTGTGTTGTCATGTTTCACTCATCCCTATTTCTACTCTAGAATCTCGGGACGAGATTCCTGTAAGGGGGGTAGAATTGTAACAACCCAGATTTGGTACCCTAAAATATGGGCCAAATTTTCACTTTTGTTTTGCATTGCATCATGGCATCCTTTTAAAATTGCTAATATGGAAATAAAGCAACACCTGAAAAATGAAAACAAAGGAAGCAAAACCCTTCCTCACAATTTCCAAACTAAATGCATTTGCCAAAATGGCCAAACCAAATGCAAAGCTCAAGTTGGCCAAATACTTTATTCTTGAACTTCCAAATTGTTTAGGAAGTTCTCAATTTGCTTCTTATCCCCCAATTCTCAATTTCCAAGTCTTGTCAAATGAGAAATGAATATGAGGACTTAAATTGGCTTACTTCAATTCCTATTTTTGGAACCAAGTTAAACCTTCCAAAAATTCAAACTAAAATCATGGGGAGCTTCAATATTGTTGTGAGAGCCTCCATGAATATTTTCATTATTTTTGGAAAAGGTTATTTGCTCCAATTAAATGCTTTTTGCATTTTATCAAAAATGCTTTAACTAAACCCTATGAACAAAAGTGGTGCAAACCTTTTATTTTGGGACAACATTTTTTTGAGTAAGGTCCTCAGAACATAGGGAGCCCACCTGAATTTTTCCAGATTTTCTGGAAGTGTTTAAGCAGCTCAAATAAATAGTCTTAAGCTGCTGTTTTCAAAACCCAGAAAAAGAAAAGTGGAATTTGTCTAAAACACTGACAGTGGGCTCCACTGTCAGCCTCCCTCTCCCTTCCTTCTTCTCACTGTGGCGACCAAGGGCGCTGGCGCCATGCCGCCCCAAGCCATGCCGCCGCCCACCTGCTCCCGCGTGGTCAAGAGGCCCCCCCCTACGCTCTGCCTCTGCCGTCCTCTCCTCTCCCACGTGCGACCCCAACACCCTAAATCGAGCTCTAGGTTTGCAAAGGGCCGCCGCCGTCCCCTCCAAATCGCCGGCGGCAGAGGACGTCCCGAAGCAAGTGGATGATGCCAACCTCACCGCCTCGCCGTGCTGCTCCTCCCCACCCAAGGAATCGACGAAGGACGCCGTGGAGCGACCGTGACGCCCGACCTTCCCCGCCTCCGCCCGACTGACGGCCGCCGCTCGTCGAGCATCGTTGCGTCGCCGTCCGGCCACACGGGCTTCAGCCGACCCCTCCAACACTCTCAGGGTGAGCTCTCCGTGCTCCCCGTGCTCCTTGCACTCTCCCTCTCCCTCTCATTTGTCCTGGCGCCGATGGCCGAACCGTGACGCCGCCGTAGTCGTCGCCGGTGCGCGTCCCGACGACCTATTGGTCCAAATCGCCGCCCGTGGACTCCCCTTAGAACGGCGCGTCGAACCGCGTCCAGAATCGCGTCCCCGCGTGCCGGTCACCGCCGTGCGCGTCCGTGCCGACGCCGCGGTCACCGCCGTGCTCGCGCCGGTCGCGGCTTTTGACCAGACGCTCGTATGCGTGCGCGCCCGGCCTGGCCCCCCGGCCTGACCGGCCACGAGGCCGGGGCCTCTCGGGTCCCTGCCCGGCCATATGGGCCGGCCCGGTGGCCGGGGCCTCTCGGTTTGTGGCCCGGCCATATTGGCCGGCCTGCAGCCCGGCCTGGCCGGCCTGCCTGGGAATGTTTTCCCTTTTCAGCAAATAAAACATTTTGAAAATCGATAACTAATTGAAAAATGCTTCAAATTCGACGATTCAAATTTCAAAATGTTCAGTAAAACAAAATCTACCAATTGGAATCGTTGTAAACTTCTTTTGGAACTATCTTCTTTGGGTTCACTAAGAATTCCCAAAATAGGTTAAATAATGCCTAATTTGAGAAATCCATAACTTATTCAATAATTGTCCAAAAATTATGAATTAAATATCAAAGTGATCAACATGTCAAATGCTATCAAACCATGCACTTATCACATCATGATCACAAACTTTTATTTGATGTTATTCATAATTTGATTAAATGAACTAAATCCAATTATTTAATTAATTTGCCATTTGTTCATCGGTGCTCCGAAAATTACAAATAAAGTACCAAATTGATCGCAATGACGAACCCTATCCATTCTTGTCATGTTCATGCATATTGAGCCACTTCTCTAATAATTTAATAATTTGTGACAATTGTAGTCATTAAGATAAATATGGAGTCGTGTCCAAATAATTGCACTAATTATTTGGAACTCCATTTAATTTGTTGAACAAATTAAATGATATTACCCTTGCATCAATTGGACATGTCATCATGTGTTTGCGCATTGCACCTTGTGATCGTGTGATTTATGTGTTCTTTGTTTTTCTCTTTTGGGCATCGATAGATTCCGGAGTCGAGGGTCTCTCTAACTACCCCGACGAGCAGTGCTTCACGACCGGGCAGCAAGGCAAGAGATAACCTAACCTTCTTGGCATCTAGCATCCTATGTTTATAAACTTATTTTATCCACCATAATATTGCATGCGGTTCAAATGTCTTTTTGGTAAATATTAGAATATCCTATGAATGCATGTTCTTCCCCGAGCCATCACATGTATCCCTACCTATGAAACCTAGGGTTGAAGTGTTGGCCGAGATAATTTAGAATTGTTGTATTCATATGCTAGCTATGCTTAGCCATGCTTAGAAATACTTAGTGGAGATACTAGTTATGTCCGTTTTGAATTCCATACTTGTTGATGTTGATGGAATGGTTCGGGCATGGTGGATAAATGTGATGCTAAATTAAAATGCTAAGATGGCTTGGGTGAGTTGCCATCGGGGATGGTGTTTTGCCTCACTCTAGCCCCTAGGTGCGAGTTCTTTACCTCTTGAACCAAGACGAGCGTGCTGCCATTGGTGGGTGTATGGGCGCCTTACTAACTGAATAACTTATGCGGGCGTATCCAAGGGTCCTCTAGTTCGGTTTTCCATTTGCGTGTGAGTGGAAAGATGATGTTGATGAGGATTTGTGTTTAGGACGTGGCGATGGGGCAGGGCGCTGAGAGCGTTGAACCTGTCCTGTGGCCACAGATGACTCTTGGATATTCTCACGTGAGGTAAAGGTTTAACCGCGCCCGTTTGCCGGCCCTCCCCGGAAAAGGGCCACTCAGGTGAGCCGGACGGTACCAATGGGTAAATTAGTACACCCCTGCAGGGATAATCTTTTCGAAAAGCCGTGTCCACGGTTATGGACAATCTTGGTATCGGATATAAGATCATAGACAACGTTAACCTAATTGATATGGCAGCTAGAGGTTGCATAACAAACTTGTGATAAAGGTTCATTTCCTCGAGGGGGAGTCGAGGGAGTGCCTTTGTGTGAGATGAGTGGTGATGGTTGTAAGTAGGTTCGCCGAGAACCGAAGATGCTAATGTTACTCTCTTACCCCTTTATAAAAATATTCTGAGTAGACGAATGCCATGTGTCTTTTAAGTTTTGGTTTATGAAATTTAGCTTTATGCAAAAGAACTACATTATACAGCTTTAGAGCCTCCGTCAGTCATTGGGCCTATATCGCCCTACTAAACTTGCGAGTACATCGTACTCAGTCTCTCTTTGCTGCCTCTATGATTTTGTATTTCAGAGGAGGACGACACCGAGCAACTAGGTGGTTTCTTCGTTGACGTCGAATACTAGTCTGGGGTTCCCAGGTGGCAGCTTGGGACCGTGGAACAAGCTGGCTGGGATGATTTTATTGTAGGCCTCTTAGGCCATATCTTGCTTCTTGTTGTTAGTCAACACTACCCGCTTCCGCTTGTTGAATTGTTGGATCTGTGATCCTTTTGCTTGTAATATTTGTATTCTTCTCGTTATATGAGTTGCTATATGTTTTGTGTCGTAGAGTCATGCTTTGTGCCAGTTCTGTTCCACAAGTCTCGATCTTTGTTTTATACATTGATGGTTGTGCCAACTACATAGCCTCTCTGTATAATTCCGGGGTCGGGGCGTTACAGAGGGAGAACAATCATTCCCACAATCAATGGACACACCATATTTGTCTTGAAGCTGGGTCCATAACTCATGAGCATTCCGATAAGGAGAGATCGACAAAGCAACTGCATTTCTCAAAACCATGAAAATTGCCTTAGAAGCTTGAGCATCTAGATAAGAGTTTTTCTCATCCTCTAAAGATAATCTTTTCTGATCCTTTGGAGGAGAAAAACCCATATCTAAAATTCGCTCTATATTTGGGTTAATGACCCTAAAAGAATTTAGCATGCGATTTCTCCAATCATCATAATTTGTGCCATCGAATATTAACAAAGAGGCATTGTGCACTAAGCCACTAGACGATATCTTTACTCTCTAGGCCGTGAAGCCTAATAAAGAGAGAACCCGCTCTGATACCAATTGAAAGGACACGGATGTCGCCTAGAGGGGGGTGAATAGGCGCTTTAAAATTATTACAGTTAAGGCTTGAATAAATGCGGAATAAAACTAACGTTTAATTTATCAAGCCAAAACCTAAACTAGCTAGGTTAACCTATGTGCACCAACAACTTATGCTAAGCAATATAATCAACTAGGTGATAGCAAGATATATAACTTCAAACTCGATGGCTATCACAAAGTAAATAACATAAGTAAGAAACTCGGATATAGAAATACCGAGGCACTTGGAGACGATGATTTATCCCGAAGTTCACTTCCCAATGGAAGCTAGTCTCCGTTGGAGCGGCGCGGTGTTCACCAAAGTGAAACATCGAGTAGACTTGATATGGCACACCGTATCTCCGTTGTGTCTTACCACCGATGTGGCGAGGCACTTGTCACTATGTTGTCGTTGAGGTTGACAACTAGAACCTTTACAAGGATGAAGCACACTCCACAAGTTGGAGGGTCTCCACCAAATGCACCGAGCTGCCAAGACTCGATGCTCCAAGGCCGGGGCACACACCACAACTCAATTGGTGGCTCCCGGCAATGTCTTCGTAGCTACCAAAGCTCCGAGACGAACAAGGTTGAGCAACACTCCACAACCTAATTGGAGGCTCCCAACAAAATCCTGTGAGCCACCAAAACTCCGAGATACCAACAACCGTCTAGGGTACCAACGTGCCCTAGAGGAACAAGCTCTAGGGCACCCAAGCACCCAAGAGTAACAAGCTTCTCAACTTCAACTTCCACGAATCACCGTGGAGAACTCAAACCGATGCAATGGCAAGAACACACTAAGTGGTCAAATCCTTCTCTCCAAAATCCAACCAAAGCAACTAATGCTATGGAGGGATTTAAGAGGAAGAACAAGAGGAGAATCACCAAGAACTCCAAAATCAAGATCTTCTAGGTTCCCCTCACTTAGAGGAGGAATGGATTGGTGGAAATATAGATCTAGATCTCCTCTCACTTTTTCCCTCAAAGATATGCAAGAATCATGGGAGGGATTGAGAGGTAGGCAAGCTTTTCCAAAGGTCAACAATGGAGGAGAGAGAGAGGAAAAATGTGCTCAAGAGTGCCCTTCAAAAGGTAGGAGACAACCCCTTTTAAAGGATGGGGAAAAGTGACCGTTTGAAGGGTTTTCCTGCCTTGAGCCCGGCCTTGAGCCCGGCAAGGCTGGCCAAACTGCAGGAACACCCGACACTAAGACGAACATATTTTGATCATCCGGACTTCGTTTTCGATGTTCTTGGGCTCGTTGGAATCACCACAACGAGCACTACAAGATTATGCAGAGAAACATCCTAGTCCAACAAGGGAGGATAAAACCAAATGGGGAAAGGTTAGACCTCTCTATAAGATAATAATCGGTGATCCTTCTATATCAAAAACACAAAAGGTTTTTCATACGAAATCCGTTTTTGATGAACTTGAGCTTGTATTGTAGATCATGATAAGCTCTAAAACCACATCTAGATAAAAGCCAACTAAGAATAGGCAATGGAGATTTTGGTATGGGTAGGAAGGTGTGAACCTTTCCTCACTAGTGAATCGACAAAATCTCCACCACCGAAAACGCAATAGAAGATGCAACCAAATATCGTTTTCGAAGGACTTAAGCTTGTCATGACTATCACGACAAGCACCAAGACCTCACTACGATAAGAGTCAAATAAGAACCAAGAAAGGATGATGCTAAGTATGCAAAGGTTTGAGCTCTCTATGACCGATACGCTAAAGCTCACTTGAGAGACACTCTTGATAGTACGGTTAGCTATCCTAAAACCCTATCAATATCATACATTTGCCTTGCGCATTCCACTTGAGCTAGATGATGACGATCTTGATCTTCTCAAGTGGGAACACCTTTCTTGATTGTGTCGCTTGGTGAAGACTCTCATATGGCTCCCTCATAAGCATTATGGGAAAGCCTCTATTAGGCATGTCTTCACTTGAACATTATCTCTAAAGGGGTGACAAGCTCCAAGAATGTGATCTCTTCAAGATGCTCTTCTTGGACTTGCACTAATCAACTTGTATCTTTACTTCTCTCTTCATAAAGATGATATCTTGAAGGTTAACATGAACATTCACTAAATCTTAATCTTCAAGACATACTTGCACTATGCTCAACACCATCATGACCAGTCTTCAGATAACACCTTGAACCTCTTGGTCATCACTTAATATTCTTCTTTCCACCAATCTTATTAAGGTTTGTTGGACCAATGAACCCACACGCATCGAAACACTCGCTTAGAGGTGTACCGGTGGAGGGTTCGACACAATACTTCCCTTCTCTACAAACAAGTCCAGGGAGCCACCTAGCTAGGTCTGATCTACCTTGAGAGTCCGGCCGAAGCTTCGAGATGGGCCTAACCGTTTGTGACTACGTGCTAGGTGACCCAGACTGCCATGAGAATGGTCACTTCGCATCATACCGCAAGCCCTACATAAGTAACCACGTATCCATCTTACCATATCATCCACGCTTGTAACCGTAGAAACACCCGAACTAAGTTGTGGCTCCTGGACAGGTTTGAGGATCCAGTAATAGATTGCGGGGAGGCCCATAGAACTCCCACATGTGGTTAGTGCGCTCAGTCTTGGATCAGCGGAAAAGAACTCGGGTCCTAGGCGACACTAGCAGAACAAAACGCCACGATTGGCCTTCCGTCGGTGCCTTATCTTTATTAAGTTATTCCCATCGCAACAGAAAATAAAGATTACCATTTTAGTTGAGCCTAGCTATCATGTTAACAACAAGACTAGGTAAAGAGAAAACAGGACTGAAGCAAAGCACCTAAGCATGCACTAGGACTCGCAAGGCTAACAAGTTAAACAAACAACAGGTTAATAGGATGTGGGGGTGTGGCTATATCATGGCTACCAGGTAAACATGCATATAGGATCGAGACACAAGAATCGTGACATAAGGCTAGCAAGGAACAAAAGATAGAAAGAGTAAGAGACAGAAAACAAGCAAAGATAGCAAGAGAGTATCACTTGCCTGCAATCCGGTAGAGGTAGCAGAACCTGTCGTTTCTCACATCAACTCATCATCCTATTCCCGAAAAAGAAACGAACACTTGAAGCGGAAAAGATGCATTTTATGCTACGGCAAAAGAAGCGGCATGTTGATGACGTGATGCATGTCAAATTAAATGTGATCAAATTTTATTCCCTATCACGTGGCAAAGCATTTTAAATGGGATCGGTGCACAATATAGATGCACCGGACAAACCCCATAATTAAATTAGTTGATTTAATTCGACTAAATGGATAAGGTGCGATGTTAAGTAATGATGCATGGTTTTATAAGATACGCATATAGGTAGTTAGGGCTAGGGTTGGGGTCACACATCGGAACGAAGGATCTTCGGATTCGGAGAGGAAGTAGTCGACGTAGTCGTAGTAGTCGAAGTAGTCGAGGTAGTCGACGTCGTGGAAGTAGTCGAAGTAGTCATTCCGGTTGAAGTAGTCGAGGTAGTCGACGTCGTGGAATTAGTCGTACTTGGGTTGTCATCGTGGTGGACCTTGGCATTCCGGCTTCGGGGTCGTCGGGGTCCCACGGTGGTCGGGGTTCGGTCTTCACGGACACGCATGAAGGCGGCTGACACAAAACGCAGACGGAGAACTTGGCAGGTTCTGGTCGGGGTAGATCTTGTCGTATCCATCTTCGGTCATCGTTTCGGAGAACTCGGATTCACGGAGTCGGGGTACTCGGTCGTCACACTCGGTCGTCGGGGAAGATCTTGGCGTTGCACGTTTCACAGTCGTCGTGGAAGTAGTCCTTGTCATATCGCCGTTCACGGTCATCGGGGTTCACGACATCGGAGAACTTGGCGCATCGGGGATCGGCCTTCACGGCGGGAACGGGGATCGGGAAACACGACGGGGACGTGTACGCATAGAGTCGTGCGGACACGCGCGTCACGGAGGCAGCAGCACGGGCACAACACGGGTCGGGGACGGGAACGTGCCGGGAAACGGGAACACGACGGGAACCGGCACCATGGGCATGGAGACACGGACACAACACCGGGACAGGGATAGCAGCGGCAGCTCGTGCACAACACAGGTCGGAGGAGGGAGCTGGCCACGGTTGCACGCGGTGGAGGAGCTCGGGTCGAAGGACCGCGGGAACGACTGGAGCAGGAGGAGCTGGGGCCGGCGGAGCTGGCCGGAGGGAAGGTAGGCGAGACAGGAGATGAGGGGCAGATGAGGGGCGAGGTGCGGGCGTGCGGGGAAGGGCCACGGCCGGCGGCGAGCGGAGCCGATCGGGGAGGCGCGGCTCGGGAGGATGGGGAGCTGGCCGGCGCGGTGGAGGCAAGGAGGAGTGGTGCGACGTGGTCGGGCAGAGCAGGCGAGGACGAGGTGGAGCTGGTCGGCGAGCGAGCTCGACGGCCGGTAGGAGAGAGCTCGGCGGCGCGATGCGGGCAGGGAGGCGCAGGGGAGCCGCAGCAAGGCGGATGAGAGGAGCAGGGGCGAGGTGGATGGCAGGGGAGGGCGCAAGGGGAAGCTCGGGCAGCAGGGTAGAGGACGGCGTGGTGGTGGAGGGAGCCGAGGTCGAGCACGGGAGGGAGAGGTTATCGGGGCAGGTGCGGGTCGGGGACGAGGTGAGGAGAGGCGGAGGCAACCGGAGGGAGCAACGCGAGGCGGCGCCGGCCGGAGGAGGGCTGGGCTGGCCGGACTCGGGCAGGTGAGAGGAGAGGAGAGGAAGGGAGGCGCGGGGAGCGAGCAGCTCGGGGTCGGGGATCGAGCGTGGAAGGAGCGATGCGGGGAGGAGGAAGGAGAAAAAGAAGAGAGAGGAAAAGGGGGGGAAAGAAAAAAAGAAAAAGAATAGGACCTAAGGAAAAAGGTCAGGAGCCTAATTGCAGGGTGGGAGGACCCGAATGCAAAAAGAAGAAAAGGGGGAAGGGTGGCTGCAAGAAGACAGGGGGTGGGAAAGTAAAAAGCCAGGGGGATACCCTAGGGTTGGAGGTTAGGTGGGCTTGGGCCGGCTTTGGGCTGCTCTCTCGCTCGCTCAAAATTTTATTTTTCTTTTGCAAATTAATTTGGCAATTTAATTTTCAAAAACGGAGACGATTGTCTCGGTAAAACATTTCCAACAATTTTAACAAAAATAAATTAGGGTTTAATAAAAATAGTTTTTGTTGCCAAAAATATGTGATGCGCATTATGCTGATGTCATGATGATGCCAAAACAACATAACAGGCAAATCTAATTTGGGGAAAACCCCGGGACATTACAACCGACACCACTAACAAGGGATCTCGCCCCGAGATCCACGCTACCATCGGGGAGAAGAAGAGCAATTTAACTATCGTATCTTATCGCACCATGTTCATCTTCTCGACACCACTAACAAGAGGTTCTTGCTCAAGTCGATGGCGAAGTTCATCCATCGAGATGCTTCCAAGATCGAACCTATTAGGTAAAAGGCAAAGAGATCATCCACCCACGAAGATGCTATAACCGAAAGATAGATAAGAGAAAAGATTTAAATCATATAAGGTAAGAGGGGAAAGAAAGTATAGGTAAGGAGTAAACAAGAATTCCTATTGAGATCTTTCCAAATAATTTTTAGTAAGATAGTTTTGACACTCTACAACTACGACTATTAGCTAGGGTATCCTACAGGCAGACTGGACCCGCGGAGTATCGAAGAACCATGGCTCTGATACCACTTTGTAACGCCCCAAGATCGGTACTATGCAGACTTGAGCGTTCCCGCCAAATCCGCATACTAACGATCCTAGGACGCCCACCAGGCATAACGTGCACGTCGCAACACACACGTTATGCGGGTGGAATTGTGATAACATTACAACAGTTCTCGATGGAACCCACAAAAGAACATATATACAACAACGACTCACCGAGTCAAGAATACAAAAGATACAATACAAAGAACCAAGGAACAGTGGAAGCGAAATAGTATCCGGCTACGGATAAGAATACAAATTGGACTAAGAGTCCTGAAGATAAACGAAGGCACCATATCCTTGCCCAGGCCAAGCCGGAGGGATTCCCAAGCTAACGTCGTCAGACTTCAAACCTGTCGGCTGCATTGGAATAGCAGCCCCGAAGGGGTCAGTACTATAAACAGTACTGGCAAGTAATACTCACAAGATATCAAAGCTGGAATTCCGGGGAAAGAGGGTTAGCGATTGAGGCGGCGGGAAGCAGCTCTATCAACTTATAGAGACACGCTACAACTTTCCGTCTAAAAGAGACACAAGGTAAGAGAGCGCATAAGAAACCAACTATACTACTCATCACATCAAAAACCCGCCCAAGTATTACTCCCTCGATCAACCGCCCGCGAGGAAGCAATCAGGGCTACTCACACAGTGGCCAAGTTTTATGGGTTATTATTCAAGTGATCTCTCTTACTAGTCAAGTTATAATCATTAGGTGCAAGTTGTCTATGATCTTTTTAGCCAGCGCATTTCACCAAGTCGTCCATAACCGCGGACACGGCTTTTCAAAAAGATTTCACCCTGCAGGGATGCACCAATGAACCCACACGCATCGAAACACTCGCTTAGAGGTGTACCGGTGGAGCGTTCGACGCAATACTTCCCTTCTCTACAAACAAGTCCAGGGAGCCACCTAGCTAGGTCTGATCCACCTTGAGAGTCCGGCCGAAGCTTCGAGGTGGGCCTAACCGTTTGCGACTACGTGCTAGGTGACCCAGACTGCCATGAGAATGGTCACTTCGCATCATACCTCAAGCCCTACGTAAGTAACCACGTATCCATCTTACCATATCATCCACGCTTGTAACCGTAGAAACACCCGAACTAAGTTGTGGCTCCTGGACAGGTTTGAGTATCCGGTAATAGATTGCGGGGAGGCCCATAGAACTCCCACATGTGGTTAGTGCGATCAGTCTTGGATCAGCGGAAAAGAACTCGGGTCCTAGGCGACACTAGCAGAACAAAACGCCACGATTGGCCTTCCGCCGGTGCCTTATCTTTATTAAGTTATTCCCATCGCAACAGAAAATAAATATTACCATTTTAGTTGAGCCTAGCTATCATGTTAACAACAAGACTAGGTAAAGAGATAACAGAACTGAAGCAAAGCACCTAAGCATGCACTAGGACTAGGCCTGGAATTCGAGCCGAGCCGAGCCGGCTCGGCTCGACTCGCTTAAACTCGTTCAACTAACGAGTCAGCTCGGCTCGACTCGTTTAACAATCGAGTCTAGAAATGAAACTCGGCTCGACTCGCTTACGCTCGCGAGTTACTCGGCTCGACTCGTTTAGCTCGGTAAAACTGTCAACATGTAAAATCATAGTTTTTATATATATTTTTCTAATTATTTTGGGCATGTATGACATAATAACCCTGGCAATCAATGATAATATGACACCACCACGTAATTTGTAGTCGATAAACTACGATAATCATGAACAATTATTTATATAGACAAGAAAGATAGGTATTAACTACTTTTACCGAGTTAAACAAGCTAAACGAGTACTCGGTAACTCGGCTCGTTTAACTCGACTCGTTTATCGTCCAAAATGAAAACTCGGCTCAGCTCGTTTAACGACGAGTTCGAGCCGAGCCGAGCCGAGTTGCGAGCTACTCGTTTAACTCTCGAGTTTCGAGCTTTAGTTCCAGGCCTAACTAGGACTCGTAAGGCTAACAAGGTAACCAAACAACAGGTTAATAGGATGTGGGGGTGTGGCTATATCATGGCTGTCAGGTAAACATGCATATAGGATCGAGACACAAGCATCGTGACATAAGGCTAGCAAGGAACAAAAGATAGGAAGAGTAAGAGACAGAAAACAAGTAAAGATAGCAAGGGAGTATCATATGCCTGCAATCCGGTAGAGGTAGCAGAACCTGTCGTTGCTCACATCAACTAATCGTCTTATTCCTGAAGAAGAAACGAACACTGGAAGCGGAAAAGATGCATTTTACGCTACGGCAAAAGAAGCGGCATGTTGATGACATGATGCATGACAAATTAAATGTGATCCAATTTTATTCCCTATCACATGGCAAAGCATTTTAAATGGGATCGGTGCACAATATAGATGCACCGGACAAACCCCATAATTAAATTAGTTGATTTAATTCGGCTAAATGGATAAGGTGCGATGTTAATTAATGATGCATGATTTTATAAGATACGTATATAGGTAGTTAGAGCTAGGGTTGAGGTCACACATCGGAACGAAGGATCTTCGGATTCGGAGAGGAAGTAGTCGACGTAGTCGTAGTAGTCGAAGTAGTCGAGGTAGTCGACGTCGTGGAAGCAGTCGAAGTAGTCGTTCCGGTTGAAGTAGTCGAGGTAGTCGACATCGTGGAAGTAGTCGTACTCGGGTTGTCGTCATGGCGGACCTTGACGTTCTGGCTTCGGGGTCATCGGGGTCCCACGGTGGTCGGGGTTCGGTCTTCACGGACGCGCACGAAGGCGGCCGACACAAAACGCAGACGGAGAACTTGGCGGGTTCCGGTCGGGGTAGATCTTGTCGTATCCATATTCGGTCATCATGTCGGAGAACTCGGATTCACAGAGTCGGGGTACTCGGTCGTCGTACTCGGTCGTCGGGGAAGATCTTGGCGTTGCACGTTTCACGGTCGTCGTGGAAGTAGTCCTTGTCATATCGCCGTTCACGGTCATCGGGGTTCACGGCATCGGAGAACTTGGCGCATCGGGGATCGGCCTTCATGGCGGGAACGGGGATCGGGAAACACGACGGGGACGTGCACGCACAGAGTCGTGTGGACACGCACGTCACGGAGGCAGCAGCACGGGCACAACACGGGTCGGGGACGGGAACGTGCCGGGAAACGGGAACACGACGGGAACCGGCACCGTAGGCACGGAGACACGGACACAACACCGGGACAGGGACAGCAGCGGCAGCTCGTGCACAGCATAGGTCGGAGGAGGGAGCTGGCCACGGTTGCACGCGGTGGAGGAGCTCGGGTCGAAGGACCGCGGGAACGACTGGAGCAGGAGGAGCAGGGGCCGGCGGAGCTGGCCGGAGGGAAGGGAGGCGAGACAGGAGGTGAGGGGCGAGGTGCAGACGCGCGGGGAAGGGCCACGGCCGGCGGTGAGTGGAGCCGGTCGGGGAGGCGCGGCTCGGGAGGATGGGGAGCTGGCCGGCGCGGTGGAGGCAAGGAGGAGCGGTGCGACGGGGTCGGGCAGAGCAGCCGAGGACGAGGTGGTGCTGGTCGGCGAGAGAGCTCGACGGCCGGTAGGAGAGAGCTCGGCGGCGCGGTGCGGGCGGGAAGGCGCAGGGGAGCCGCAGCAAGGCGGAGGAGAGGAGCTCTGGCGAGGTAGATGGCAGGGGAGGGCGCAAGGGGAAGCTCGGGCAGCAGGGTAGAGGACGGCGTGGTGGTGGAGGGAGCCGAGGTCGAGCACGGGAGGGAGAGGGGATCGGGGTAGGTGCGGGTCGGGGACGAGGTGAGGAGAGGCGGAGGCGACCAGAGTGAGCAGCGCGAGGCGGCGCCGGCCGGAGGAGGGCTGGGCTGGCCGGACTCGGGCAGGTGAGAGGAGAGGAGAGGAAGGGAGGCGCGGGGAGCGAGCAGCTCGGGGTCGGGGATCGAGCGGGGAAGGAGCAATGCGGGGTGGAGGAAGGAGAAAAAGAAGAGAGAGGAAAAGGAGAGGGGAAAGGAAAAAAAATAGGACCTAACGAAAAAGGTCAGGAGCCTGATTGCAGGGTGGGAGGACCCGAATGCAAAAAGAAGAAAAGGGGGAAGGGTGGCTGCAAGAAGGCAGGGGTGGGAAAGGAAAAAGGCAGGGGGAACCCTAGGGTTGGAGGTTAGGTCGGCTTGGGCCGGCTTTGGGCTGCTCTCTCGCTCGCTCAAAATTTTATTTTTCTTTTGCAAATTAATTTGGCAATTTAATTTTCAAAAACGGAGACGATTGTCTCGGTAAAACATTTCCGACAATTTTAGCAAAAATAAAATAGGATTTAATAAAAATAGTTTTGTTGCCAAAAATATGCGATGCGCATGATGCTGATGTCATGATGATGCCAAAACAAAATAACAAAGCAAATCTAATTTGGGGAAAATCCCAGGGCATTACACCTGACAAGATCTAGAGCAAAGGCGCTACAAGATAAGGTGAACACTCCTATCCCACCATGAACTCGATCTCTCAATGAATGGCTCGCTACCTCAAGCGGATGTGCTATGTATACTCAAGTACGAGCCAAACATCGACTATCAAGTGGACACGGAGGACGAGGAAGAAGATCGACAAGAAGAAGCTACCAAGAAAATCAAGTCGATCCCAACATCGGTTCCAACCCAGCATGCCAACCGACCGCTCAACCAGACCCAGACCGGTTCCAGCCCGGCGATACAGAAGGGGTTTCTGACTGAGGGGTCGGTTCGGCGTTGGTTTTGCACCGACCCAACCGAACCGGGATCGGTTCCAGGCCGACACTACATAAGGGGATATCTACTGAGGGGGCGGTTCCAGCGCCGGTCAACCGACGGTCAACGGTCAACCAACTTATAAACCGACCAGCCATTGACTTGCGAGCCAGATGTGAATATTCCTTTGTATCCCTCCTACCTAGCCCCCTAGCTATATAAGGACCCCTTCCTCCCAGATCTAGGGTTAGACAAAAAATAGACAAGAACTTGAGTTTGCTCCTACCTTTCCTTTGTGGATTGACATAGCCGCTCTAGAATTCATCTAGGTGATGTACAAGGCTCCTCTTTGCGCAACGTCTCTCAAGAGTGTGATTGTACTCTCAGGTCTCTCTCACTTGTGATTCTACCGCGCGCTCACCAATCTCTCTCAAAGATTCTACCTTCACCGGTCTCTCTTCGGGATTCTATTGGTCCGATTGGTCCTATCGGTGAGGGAAAAAGAATACCAAGGTAGGCTGTGTTGTGGTCACGATCTGAGACGCCCTCTCGTGTATCTTTCGTGTTCTTCGTCAAATCCATGAAAATCGAGACCACTCCTCGTCATCTCCCTCGCACGTACTCTATCCGCTCAACAAAAAGAGGTCAACGCGTGTGCCGGAAACCCCACAGCGACACAGGTCATAACACCGTCATCACCACTTGTCACTCAGAGCTCCAATGAGAGCAGCCTCACCGACAACAACTGACACCGCTGCCTGCCTATCACCCGCAACACTCGTGGCTGCCGCTGGTCATAGCGACACAGGTCATAGCACTTCATCGGTCGTTTGCAGCATCTTCACATGTCTCTGATAGCATTTGTGGCGGCCGATGGTAGCACAGTCGATTGCTGATGATAGCACCGCAGCATGTCTATGGTAGCACCACGGTATCCACTGATCGCAGAGCTTCCGTTCACCGTGGCGAAGATTGGTATCACCATAGCTTGTCACAGTGTACTGGCACAAAATTGAGTGCGGCGTTTTGGAGGCCGAGCTCCATGGAGCTCGGTTTAAAAAAAATTAAAACCGCATTGTTTTGTTTCAAAAAATTCTGAAAAAAATTATGGTCGTAGATAATATTGTGATCCACCACTGTGAAAATTTTCAATCATAAATTTCTTGTATTCTGTTATAGGAAAAAAAGAGAAATTTGCAGATCTGAATCGGTGAACAGTGCGCAATCTTAAAATTTTAAAAATCTGGCCAGATTTCTCTTTTTTGCACAGATCAAAATCTAACGAGTTTATGGTTGAAAATTTTCACATTGATGGATCATAGTATTCTCCACCACTATGATTTTTTTCATAATTTTTTGAAACGAAAATTTGCGGATTCGAATTTTTTTTGGAGACCCGAGCTCCATGGAGCTCGGGCTCCATTTGCACTTTCCGCACAAAATTGCTATATATACTTGTTATGCGGTGTTCATGGTAGTGTAGTGGAAAATGAATTTTATTTGCTATATGCTTGCTAACACGTGACCAACATTGACATCGGCGATACGTTGTTTAATGGACAACATTAAAACTATTTAAGTTGCTAGTATGATGTAATAAATAATTTGGATAAATATATATTCATAGTATTACACGTAAATCAGCAACAATACAACGTTTTCATGACATTAAGGGTGTTTCAGATAATTCCACACATATTAGAGCCAGACATCCAGCTAGTTGCAGACATCCAGCTAGTTGTCAAACACTAAAACTCAGAACATAAGTTTTTCCTGCATAACAACTTTTTCTAGACAGCAGCACAGCCAGCCACAACAAACACACCATAACTTATAGAGTAAAATGAGATCATAATGTAGAAAATAAGCAACAGCTTGTCCTAGTTAATGATGTCAGGTTTTCTCGAGAAATGAATTAACACAAACATGCTGGGAATAAATGCCCACCTGAGGTCCCTCGCTCAAGAAAGGAAAAATCTGAAACAAAACAGATGGCATATATAATTCTTCCAGCAAAATTTGAACCACAATTCATGAGTACATCAGAATTAGAAAAATAAAGTGGTCAAAACTAAGATGACTCATAATCAAAATCTAGCGCATAGTCCTTGCAACCAAGACAACAATCGTGAATGTGTGGCGTACATGTACCTGCCAATCGTATAGTTCTATATGAACCACTGCTTGCGCAATCCATCAAACTATATGTGTGCACGTCCACGCTCTCACGACCCAGCTTCAGCTGCACAAGTGTGTGAGTCTCGCTGGCAGGCAGCCAATCATCACCTCCAGTCAAGAAACCCTCCACAACTGTGATACACTCGCTGGGATCAAGAGGATGTTTATATGGTAGAGATGAGAGGAGAATTTACTATCCATGATTCTTAAATTTGTGACTTTACTTCCTCTACAGTTACATGACTGAGTAGGAGAATTGGAAGGTTAGCAGGTGCGACATTAGCTTTAGAACATCCGGAAGGGAAAGTGAACAACCAAACCTTTTCAATTCTCTTTTGGAAGGAGAAACATGCATTGCCAGAAATACCCAGCCGCGTGTTTTTAGTTCACAAACCAGGTCTCGTAATTGATGCTCACGTGGGGCAGGAGTGAAGTGGCTGCTCGAGATTTCAGGGAAATATACATGCATGTGCCCGACGTTGTCGATTAGGTTTGTGGGCTGGCCTGAGCACGTGACGACGGAGACACTCCAAGGGTCCGATCGGACGGGATGGAATGGAACGGAACGGTTCCATTCACAGAGGCCATCCGTGGGTTCGGTTTTCAGTTGGAATGGAACGGACCTGTTCCTCGGAATGGCATATTCCGCGTAGATGCGGAATCCACCCGTCCGACCGATTCGGCCGGACCGAGTGGAACGGGTGGCTGTCACGCGCTAATTTAATCAAGTTTAGTATATAATTAATCAAGTTTAGATATAATTAATCAAGATTAGGAATAATTAATCATGTTTAGTAATAATTAATCAAGTTTAGGTATAATTAATCAAGTTTAGAAATAATTTAATCGATTTTAGCTATAATTAATCAAGTTTATGAATAATTAATCGACATTACGAATAATTCCATTTTCACCCTGTTCCATTCCATCCTCACCCCATTCTAAAACCGAACACAAGAATGGAACGGTTCCGTGACAGTTTTTTTGTCCAACCGAATACAAGAATGGAACGGTTCCGTTCTGCTAGAATGGAACCGTTCCATTCCACTCCATCCCGTCCGAAAACCGAACACACCCCAAATGGACGAATGAATGGAACCAGACGGTCGTGAATACGTGATGATGTGGATGGCTGCATGTGCAGATAGACTATCATAAATAACTTTTGTGGGGGTTTACTTTATAAGAAGATAAGATAGATATCTTACAAACTCTAGATTCATTGTTTGATCAGCTATGAATCCACTAATCGACTTTTTGCATTACTATATGATACAATCTCAGGGGATGGCGTTTTGGCTCCCGGGCTCATCTGCTCCCGGTTTTGTTTCCGATTTTTTTAAAATACGAAAATGCTTCGAAAAATTCTGAAAAAAATTGGACATGAACATATTGAAGTATTCAACACTCGTGTAAAATTTCGACCAACAATATCAATTTTTGCGTCCTGTGTAAAAAAGACAAATCTGTCTTTTTGAATAGTGGACTGTTCACCTATTTTGTCTGTCAGATATTTGTCTTTTTTGCACAGGGCGCAAAAATTGATATTTTCTGTCGAAAATTTACACGAGTATTGAATACATGAATATGTTTCCGCACAATTTTTTTCAGAATTTTTTGAAGCGTTTTAAAAATTCAAAAAAATCGAAAAGGCATCCGGGTGCAGATGAGCGCGGGAGCCAAAGTGGATTTCCGACAATCTCATCCATTCCTTGTTGAAGTACGAATTGATTTCACACAATTATATACTATAAAATAACATGTGTTCAACATTGCACTACTTCATGATTCATACTAAGAGACATCCATACCCCCAGCAGCTATAGTTCTTTAGATTCACACAGTGACGAGGGTACTTTTTCAGCAATAATATTGTGTAGCTGAGTATAGAAGATGTTAGATCCCTTAGGATCATCTAGGTTAGATCAGATCGGTAGAACAGAGAGATGGGGAGAAGATTGAGGTACCTTCTCCTCGTGCAGACGAAAACCTAGAGTGCCGGCCATGGTGGAGGTGGCCGGCGATGGCAGTGAGTGGCGGCGGCAGTGGTGCTTCCCATCGCTTGCCGGCATTCCTCGATCGGTAGGTGGAGGTGGGGTGGCCACGACTCTATCTTGGCGTGCGTGCCCTAGTGGTCCCCACCTCCTTCTTATAGCCGGTGCAACAGGGGCCCACCAACCATAGAACGGTTGGACGCCCCCGATCAGGGCGTATATCATGGGTCCGGTGGAGCGTTGGGTCCAACGGTTGGAGATCAACCTAACATTCTCCCCATTGATCTCAACTTTTCGCTTTTACTCATTTCATCACAGATCAGTGTATAGAGCAAGTTTCATCGTCTCAGCTCAATTGCCGATAGAATCAGACAACTATAATATACATCTCTGTTTTGAAACAGATTCTTTAATCTTTTGGGCCTCTTTATTGTCCGGAAATCATAGACTATACCATAAAACCCATGTCGACTATGTGTTCTCCAAACACATTGGGCGGTAAGCCTTTAATTAGCAGATCTGCAAACACTTGTGTGTTTCTTTTATCTGTTCCTCTTATGCTCCAAGCATTTCAACATAATTCCGGACTTTCTCCTTTATAACGTATAACTTTGTGTCAATGTGTTTGGCACCACACTTGACTCGTTGTCTTAGGAGTGAATTACTTAATGGTTATTGCTGTTGTCAACCATTATCAATTCCAGGTACAGGTTTCCTTAACCATTTTTGCCTGTCCCTCAGCCTCATATGATGCTATAACATGTTTTTACATCACACTGATGTCAAGATTTTAATTCTTTAGAGCTTTTCCATACAAAAACTCCAAATGTGAAATTTAGCGACAATTGTGGATTTCGCTATACATTTTACAAATTCTTTCTTCGTACTCACAACCTTTTGAGAGCACTCTTATAGATCTATCTTTGTACTCACAACTTTTTGAGAGTTTTCTTTTAGCATGAGGCCGATATCTTTGATTCCATTCCAGTGATCTATATCTGGATTGGACATTGCCAAAACGACCCGGATACGTGAATTGTCAGGGTAATATTGAGCAACCAACAACGGAAGCATATGGTACCATATCGATTTGATCCATTCTATGTTATCTCTCGGAACACTAAAGTTCCCAATTCCATTACCCTTAACAATAAGAACAGGCATAGATTTTTCACGACGTGCATGATTTAGAGACTTCTTCTCAGCATGTCCATGTGATATTTCTAATACCCCTTTTCTTCTTTTCTCAGTAAATCTCGATACTTATAACGAGAGACACTCTACCGAGAATACTCTTTTGAGGACAAGAACTTCTTTTCTCTGCCGGTGGTAGAATTGACATTACCTCTAACAAGTAGGATATCATCCACATACACGGGATTAGGAAATGAATTTCCCATTCTATGAGTTTGCACAAAAGCGATTGTCCTCTCATTTTTTTTAACCCAAAATAACTTCTGATTCTAGAGACTTGCTCTAGTCCATAATATCCTTTGTGATCTTTACTTTCATCTGATGTAACTCAGATCATTATGTGCCATTAGCACTCATTATAATCTGTTTATTCTCTTAGCGCAAATCTTTCGATTTAAAATCGCTTTTTACATATTTCTTTTGGAGTCACATTGATGTTGTAGACCCTTTATAGCCTACTGTTTTGGCTCCATTGGAAATTACTTATGAGTCCCAAACATCGTCGGGATTCACATAGTCTCTAATCATTAAGACAAGTAGACACTTGTCAAAATCGATTGAGCGCTGCTTTTAATTTCTGTAAATGAGGTGGGATCAACCTTCATTTAAATTTCTCTAATATAGACTTTATAGTCATCAGTTTTTATCATATGGGGATGTTGTTGCTCTGTCATTGCCTAGAGGCAATTAATTCGGTAGTATTCTATTGCCAAAAGGCAATAGCTGTTACAAGGACCTAAATCACAAGATCCATGTTTACTTGTTCATCTCTTTTATAAAGCAACAATCTCCCACAGATAAAATCTATTCGAGCCTTAGGTATATTCATACCATGCTCCCCCAGATTACTCCATTTTCTACAAAATGGTGTATCCTTAAACCTTTTTATTTGGGTTTGTTCTGTTATTCTGTCAATCTGTCTTCTTTATGGCACTTTGAGTACCGTCCTTAGTCTCCTTTCGGAGCTGTAAAAACATCCAAGAATACATCTATCTCTTTACTTTAGGGGTATCATTGTTGTGACCGTCGTACTCCCTAGACGATCACAATTCATCATAGATCACCTAGATCCATAATATGCATCACATTATCTGAAGTATAGGGGAGTTTATTCTGTAACATTCTCTATCTCTCTATCTCCCACTCGAAATGTGGCAAGAACCTTTTTGCCACAATTTCGAAACTTTGATTATCTGCTTTATTCAAAAATAAGTTATCTTTTATCTGCTTCATTCAAAATGAAGTTGTCTTTTAACATATGGGAGTACTTTTTCATCACAAGAGTTCTTTCTCAATGGTACTTTTGCAAGTCACACTTGCATGCCATTCTTATCTTTAGGTTCATTTGTAACTTTATTCTCTTTTGTAGGTTAGGTTAGGTTAGGTATTAAGTGCTTTATAACTATGACACATAAAGTGTGCGATCGATATAAAAACACATAAGTCGTCACATCTTTCTCCTGTCATACAGGATAAGTCCTTTGTCAAAATTTTCTCCCGCCATGCGGGTATTTTCCCAGACTTTTCCCACCACGTGGGTATTATTATCGTCTTTTCCCGTCATGCGGGTAATAAAGAGACATAGATGCCACAATTGGCTCTTTAGACTGCATATTCAATCATCAAATTCAAAAATATATCTGAATACTCTTTTATACACATGCTTAATCCAACGTTGGTCAAATTAAGCATTCATATTGCTCGTTTAAAAAATTTCTTCACATAGAGTACATGAAAGAAATTCATTAAACAAAACTCTGAATGATTTATTTGTTTTCTCCATGGAGAGTACATGAAAGACATTTGTCAAACAAGACTCTCAATGATCTATTTGTATTCTTGGATGTAATCCAAGAATTCTTTTTCTTTTACAGTCATTCTTTAGAGAGAACATACTCTCTCACTTTATGACCTTTCTTGGTCATCTTTCGGGTAACAAGTACCCATCCTTTTGCTTTCACGAATGAAAACATGAGAATCTTTGTCTGAGAAAATATTCAATAATAATAAACAATAATGAGCATAAAAATAACCCTGCGTTGTTCTGGTTAAAGATATGCACATTAAAACTTTAAAAACTTTCTTTTATATTCTAAAACACCGTTGGGCAGAATTAGAATGAAACATTATCTTTCTACACTAATTCTACATCACCGTTGGGCAGAAATAGAATCAATGCACAAACTTATAAACAATATGATGATAATATTTCTATCACAATAAAGAACTCTGTTCAGAAAATAACATTATCATCAACTCTATTGCAGCGGAAACATGAAATATACATATTTCTATAGTTCAAGAGCATTTCTTGATCTTTTATCTTTTCTCCGAAAAATTGATCACTTTGATGCAAAATCATCAGAGATCTAGCCCTTTGACTATAGAACTCATATAATTATAGTACTGCTATCATCAACGTTGGTCAGAAAATAACAATACCATAATTAATCTGTTAAACAAGTATTTCTCTTTTTCCTCCTCTCTCTAATTAAATTTTCCCGTTGGTTCCAATTTAATTAGAGGAGAGTCATTTTACTTTACAGTAGAAACTGTAAAATATTCTCTGTATTTCACAAAAATTGCACTGTTCTGGTCTGTTCTCTATACAAATTCATTAACTTTGAAAAGAGATCATCTTTTAGCAAATTCTTTGTCATGAAAGACTTTTCTGTCCTTTAATTAAAAATCTCCTAGGATAATTTTAATTAAAGATCTAAACAAATTCACAGTGGAATCTGTATGTCTTTTCTTTTGATCTCTAAACAAAAAATTTCAATGAAAACTCTAACAGAATCATAAACATTGCAATAATCACTTTAACATGCTCTTTTAATTTTCAACTTTTAATTTTATTGACTTTTAAAATTAAAAGGAGCACATTACTCTATTTGCAGCGGAAAACTATGAATAAAAATTCTATTAACTTTATACTTTTCAGAAGCAATTCTTTTACTTATCTTTTCTCTAAGAAAAAATTTCGTTGGATAATTTTTGAATAGAAAAAACTAGTTGAAATTTGCCTAAAATTAGACAAAAAACAACTAAACATGCTTCTCGAAAAGAATAAAACGAAATTTACAGAGAAAAACAGGTTCTGTACTTTTAAGTGGCCCAGCCCACGGCCTGTTGAGCGGCCGATACTTTTCTGTCGCTCGACCGACGCGTACGTAGGGATGCGGCCCACGGCCCACCTATACTTTTGGCCCATCAGCCTGTCTGTGCGCTAGGGTTGGTTTCCTGACCGTCCGATTGATCGGACGGCCATCCGCTCTCCTCGCTGGATCAAAACCGACGAGTCGGCCACCTCCCGAAAACCCTAGCTTCATTTCGCACCTTCCCCGTCTCCTTTTCGTCCGCTCCCGCAAGCGCTAGGGTTAGGGTTTCTGGCCCGCTCCCGCCGGTGACCTCGACTCGCCGCTCTGCGGCGAGCCCCCCGACGGCGAGCCCCCTTCCCCTTCCTCTCTTTTCCACCTTCCCCATCTACCATACCCGCTGCAGAGCGAGATCCGGCAAACAGAGAGAGGTCATGCGGGAAAAACACGGCGGCGCCTTTGCTGTCCCCCTTGCCGACGCGCGCGAGCACCTGACGGTGAACGCGCCGCTGTCAAGCGGCGCCCTATTCCATCGGCGGTGAGTCTTTGCCCCGAAGGGGTCACCTTTCGGCAGTGGTTGTGGCGCGGTGCCCCTCCATCTACCCGTGTTCTTCTTCTCCATGCCTCGGCTCGCCGATGCGCATGGAGATCGAGAGGAACGGCGCGGCCCTTGCGGCGGCGCTCTTTGCCGGCGACGCCGGTGAGTTCTTCTTTTTCTTTTTGCTTTTCCTTTTCGATTAGGGTTATACGGGAGGGGAAAATCATTCCTTCTTTTACTTTGATCGATCCAGAAAAAAATTAGATCTCAATATTCCTTTCTTTTCTGTCTACCCAAGAAGATCTAAAACCTGGCTCTGATACCATTGTTAGATCCCTTAGGATCATCTAGGTTAGATTAGATCGGTAGAACAGAGAGATGGGGAGAAGATTGAGGTACCTTCTCCTCGTGCAGACGAAAACCCAGAGTGCCGGCCATGGTGGAGGTGGCTGGCGATGGCAGTGAGGCCCTTCCCTCCGTCCCTAGCAGTGAGTGGCGGCGGCAGTGGTGCTTCCCGTCGCTTGCCGGCATTCCTCGATCGGTAGGTGGAGGTGGGGTGGCCACGACTCTATCTTGGCGTGCGTGCCCTAGTGGTCCCCACCTCCTTCTTATAGCCGGTGCGACAGGGGCCCACCAACCACAGAACGGTTGGACGCCCCCGATCAGGGCGTAGATCATGGGTCCGGTGGACCGTTGGATCCGACGGTTGGAGATCAACCTAACAGAAGAAACATGCAAATTTCAGAAGCATGACATAACGAATAGATTGTTTTGACCTATAATTATAAATGATAAGTTGTACACACAAACTACGTACTAATTTATTGTGTTTGAATCAAGGGGAATTGAACAATATTATTAATGCATGACATCACAGGGTAACTCTTGCAGTAGAATGATACAAGTTCCTAGAAAGATAAAAAAATAATGGCTTGGTTCCTGCATCGAGGCAACGATTTCCTGGATTTAACTAAGGAGACCATACCTTTCTTTGCTAAAAAAATGTAAAATCTTTGCAAAGAAACCAACTGCATGGGCCGTGTCAATGACTGAAAGGATATGCATATCCACAAGAAAAGAGCAAACAAGCAGATGTGACATTTCAGTTGAGATACTTACCAGCTCCGTCCATGTACTTAACAGGTACCTTATATTCTTGGTTAACTTCAACATCGGTCTGGGACTCTGGGTCTCCGGGAGCTGAATCAATCCAATAAAATGCAGCAGTCCTACAATAAATATTAGCATCACAAACCAAGTAGCAGAACAACCCGCGCCTTAGGAAATGTATCGGAGAACAGAAAATGGCAATTTATTTCCACTTTTTTTCAATTGTTAGTGATACATGCAACACAAGTTGCATCTTCAAAAACAAGTCACGACATGCTAGCATACAACATTGGCATAAGGTGTCCCGGTGAGCACGACAACCTATCAGTAATCTAACCAAGCAGAGCTTGTTTTTGGAACTGAAAGCTCCATCGCAGTGCCTTCCTTGTGGGAATCAAACCACACAGATAGCTTCAAAATTCTAAGGCTTCGAAAGGTTCACTGGGATCAATTTCATGGAAGAGAGGAAGATACGACCGGAGTGTTAGACTGTGCAGACTGAAACCAACACTTTATAGTGTCTTCACTCCTCAGCTGAGCCATAGCCTCCATCGCTTCTGGCAATCCTACCTAACACTTGGCCAAGCTCCATCACAGTCCACGTCACATCTCCCCTGCATCTCAAATCAATTATCTCATATTCTTGCCTAAGCAAGGCCAGGCAAGTCCTTTGAGTCTGAAGTCACCAAACAAAACACCTCATCCCTAACTTTAAAGTGCACCAATCATTACAACGTCTTAGTTCCTGCCTAAGCAAAGACAAGGCAAGTTCTCTGAGTCTGAGGTCATCTTAGGAACCAATCACCCATGCTGCTGCTTGTGGTCCTGAGATGTATGTCTTCCTCATACATGCTTCTCAGGGGTTGGAAGGTCGGTATCAGTCCCCTTGCCCCTCATTACACCCGGTATCAGTCCCCTTGCCCCCCATTACAGTGTGATCACATTCAACGGCACACTAGCTTTAAAGGTGAACTGCACGAGGCACTATAGAGCATACCGGTAACCAATACTTGGAACATCACGAGCCATCAGCTGAAAACAGTCAAACACCACCAAGTCAGCAACCGTATTATCAAACATCTGAGTGAACCTTCAGTAGTGAACAGCAACCACCAGAAACAAAAACCCTCTGACTACAAGCATCCAAAATATGCATTTCATGGCCCAGTGGAGCCAGCAGAAACTGAGCCATCTCTTAAATGCAGTAGGCATAGTTGCAGTTGCTTCTGGACCATTTCGGCAACCATTTGCAGCCTTCCTTGGCCTGTCTCTCCAGCTGGTGGAGACCCATTCACTGCCTTCACCGCTTTAACAACACTCTGCTTACACCTCTCCCAATCCTCGTGTTGCAACCAGCAAGCCCTACCACCATGGCTTCCATCCATTGCAAGGTATGCAACATGACTATTGTCCCCAAAGGTGTACCTTAATCTCAGAGAAACACAATATGGCAACCAACTGGCTCCACCAGATGTGCTCATATGTGGTGTAAGACTATGGTCAAGCATGAAAGTTATGGTAAACGCTACTGAATTGTTAGCTCTGTCATGCTGAATATTACTCTTAGTTGATGAAGAAGTTTCAGTATAATCGCCAGAAAATGATCTTAAGTGCTTTTCCAAACAAAGCTCAGCACGTGCCCTCTGTGCAGTAACAATGTCCCCATGTGCCTGGGACAGGCTTTTATTCCATGCAATTAGTTTAAGAAATTCTTGTATAGCTGGAATGGGCAGAGTAAGCAACATGATAAAAGAAGCAATCCTAGAAGCATCATAAGGTTCACACACAACACATCTGCTAAAGTAATCACATATCTCATGTATCTCAGATGGTGTTAGCTCTTCCTGAGTACTGCTCTGAGGAGCTTGCTGTTGCTGTTGCTGGTGGTGAAACCTCTTCACATTAAGAACTTGAAGAAGCAGTTGAACTCGATGAACACTAACTGCGAAGACATAACCACTGCAGGAAAAATGAGGCCAAACATAATCAGATACAGTATTCCTTAAGAAATCTATATACAATGTCAGTGCAAATTGGCTGATGTTATAACAAACTAATACAGAATAGATTAAGGAATGTGATTTTGACCCTAAAATAGCAATCCCGGTACTTAATCCTACCATTTGATTTACAATTCAACATGCAGCAAAAGATCATCTACTTATATCATTGCTCAAAATTTATATTTCACCTTTTGGGTTCATTCTGAGATAACATTACACTGATTATTCAATTGCATTCTATTGTTAAGGATAAGATCTCACAGGGACATAAATATTTTAGTTAGCCAAGATTGTTAGGCGAGTCTCTATTTAAGGATGTGCATAACTGTACTTCTGGGCAAGCGAGAATAACTGAAGATTCCCTAATCCTTTTTTCAGCCATTCCTTTGTGGCTTGGTGGCCGACAGCATGTAAGAGGAGCTCCCGGTTGGCTGACCATGGATAAGCACCTACCGGTTCTTGGACCCTTACCAAACCATGTCTTGAAGAACTTGTACAGTATATTCAATTGATATCAAATGTCTTGAAAAGCGTAAAAAAAATTGTGTCATGGCCTAAGAAATATTATCTCATCTTCATATGTACTCCCTCCATTCCAAATTACAAGATGTTTTAGTTTTTTCCTGAATCGCGTGTATATAGATGCGTTATAGTGCGGATGTTTACTCATTTGAGTCAGCATGTAGTCCACATTGAAATATCCAAAACATCTTATAATTGGTACAGAGGGAGTACTTCATAATTTTAAAAAATCATCAAAATTCTAATATGGGAGGGCAGGCCTTGGTGCAGTGGTGAGGTCCTCCTCACTTGTGCCAAAAGGTCCTGGGTTCGAACCAGCCTCCCTGCACTGCACTTTGCAGGGGTAAGACTAGGTTCCTATAATCCCTCCCCAGACCCCACCTTGTGTGGGAGCCTCTATGCACTGGGTCTGTCCTTATCAAAATTCTAATATGGAAGATGAGAGCATGGTGCAAACCAAAAGAGCAAATAACATACGCAGAGGATGTTTAATTTCACCCACGGAGTGACCACATGAATCATGAACACACATGCACGAAAAACTTGTGGCCAAGGGCACGTATCATGACCTCTTTTTTTCCTTTTTTCTTCTCAAACTCATGATACAATCTTGCACAGCCTCACGTGCATATATACGCGGAGCCACAACCCACTACGAACTAAACCTACACGAACTCGACATCCTAGCACCACTCGGACTCTACACGGCAACTAGCTAATTCAACTACAACTATGATTCATCAACTGAACATCCTACTGACTCCTATACTGTATAGCTAATTCAACTACAACTATGATTCATCAAATACCTATACTCGGACATGGCAAGCAGACACGAAGCTCAGCTACCACCACTTACGGCTTGCATGCCGATTAGCAAACAAACTACTCGACCTGCTTAGACTTAAACACTAACTCAATACTAACCAGGCTGCACTAGAGGCAAGATTTCCAACAGAGGATACTGTACAGTGCCACTACTCATGCAGAGCAAGCAGACCAGCAGCTGGTGCAACATGGCTTAGGGATTAATTTGTTCTTTAGCATCTAGTAATTTAGTAATAGAAACGTTCAGTTTTCCATGCACCCTATTAACTGTATAAAGTTTGTCAGGGACCAACACTCTATTTTACAGGAGAGGGCACAATTGTTTCTATTCAGAAGAATGGAGTAATTCTCCCTCCAATAGCTCATGACACAAATTTATGGTCTCATCTCTCACCTACAAATTCCTCCTCTTTCAACCCTTGTCATCCAGCCCTTCTTTTGTATAATATATGAACAAGAAAAACCTAAGTCGGCACTAAAAATAGGAAAAGATTAATGTACAGAACGATAAGATTTTGCCCGACTCGGGGGATTTTCCGTCTGCAATCGTGTTCTCTAATGAACACACATTCATCTAATTTGATCATATTAGGGCATTAACATATTAAAAAAGCTGGGGATATTTTGGCTTTCTGTGAAGTACAAACGGTATAGTGTACATATCATGCTAATATAAATAAACTGTATCTTAGATTCTTACCCCACAAAGAAGCGTAATGCTGGCTGTTCCTGATCCAAATTCAGAAGTGCACCCTCATTATCTTTCAAAACTGACCCCAATATATCTTTCAGAAGATCAGGCAATTGTGCAAACAACCATAGAACTCCAAGGTACTTAAGAATGCTTCGCAGCACCTTCTTAAGAGCAGCATGAGGGACCCAGCCACCGCCATAGCCACCATCATCCCCAAGCCCAATAAAAGCAGTGTTCAATTCTCCTTTCATATGCACAGGAAGGTTAGTGCCTGGAGACAGGTGTGCAGAAGCTCCAGTAGTCCCTGAAGGAAATCCTGAAGAAGGCAGCATGGCATCGCCTGCTCTACTCACACTAGGTGCTATCTGAATACCAACACTAGGACTTGGCTTAACTACCTCAGGAGCACCACCACTCAAGCGGTTCGGAGTAGTAACTACTTGTTGACTTCCGTATAAGGTATTGGCACTAGCATTCAAATGTGGACCAGTATGTCTAGCATTCAGAAATCCCGGCTCTAGAGTATTTAGACCCTGAGCAACATGCTCCATAATGAATGGTCGGAATTGTGGGCAAGGTAAAGATCCACCAATCGAAGGTCCGCCTTTTGGAGGGGTTGCTGGCTGCAGCCAGACCTGATCCCCAGCAAAGCAGCGCATGTCAACAGAGAACTTGTTGCGATATATAATGCGTATCCAGTATGGCCCACGGAGAACAACAGAAACATCGAAAGGCATCAAAGAACTAGGAACTAGTCCAGGCCCAGTTCGGCCTGCAGCAGAGAGCATAGAGGAAGTCTGAACATCATGACTGTTATGTACAGTAGTTGATGATGAACCATTTGTCAAAAGAACACCGCTTTGCTTTTGTGGAGCACTGCAAACAGCAGGAACAGCAGGCATTTTTGCAGGACGAATTGCGCCACCAAGGGAAAGTAAAGGACCTGCTGTCAACCTGATGCAATCCAAGAATGATGCTACTTCGTTGCAATTCACAAAATCCTCCAAAAACTGCATTAAGGGAACATGATTAAATGAAAGATTGGGAAAATCTCATGATAATTTTGTATAAATGCATGCAGATTCTTGTTTAAAATTTGGAATGCCTAAGTAGCAAACTGAAAAGTCTGGCACAACATGTAGATTGGCAAAACTCACACTTTCTAGGTAAGGTGTTTTGCTCTCTTGCTAGATTTTTTTTTATCATGCACACGATGTTCTCTGGCCACATTTTGGTCAAAATGAGCTCAAGTTAACCAGTGATGCATTGAGATTCTGTTCATGAACCAAATGCTGGCCAACTACAGACAAGGAAACGAAATCTTTAGACCACCAGTATTTGGCAACTTTAGGTTACGAATAAAACATAACCTGGTCGACTGCTAACACTACAAATATAAAGACATGCACTTTGATCAACAGTTTCTATGTCAAACTAATAAGTAACAGCATCATATCCAAACAAAAACAGTATCTAAACTTTTAAATAAGTTCAGTGGCTCAGTTGGATTGAAGTGACTATAAAGTGCATTGAGAACACATGTAGTATAAAAATAACTCAGACGGATAAAGTTAATAGAGGATATAATGCACAAGGTACATTGCTGCTAACTATCATACCAGCCTCACCGAGAGACATCACTAAGCCCCATCATACCAGCATCACTGAGACTCTCTATCAATATCCAGTCTAGTAAATGAGGCGATACATTTTCAAATACAATACTTCAGTCAACATGTTGCCCTAAATGGAGCGTTGTCATAACTCAGCCAAACATGCAGTAATGTAATGCACAGTTGCATATCTGCGGTGTAGTAAGCTTGTATCTCAGAACCATACCTTTGTGTGTGGCCAAACATGAGCTGGTGAAACACGCATTGTGCAACCAACCTTACCAGCCTCCCATTCAACAACGAAGTGGACCATAGGCATGGCATTGGCACCATAGGTAAACCACAAGTTCATCAAACCAACAGCGTCAATCCGGAAAGTTTTAGTCATCTGATCAGATAACCTGTCTCGGAAACCTCTTTTTGCAGAATGTAACTTCATCTTTGTAGCTAACTGATTCTGAACTAGCTTCTCATCTACTTTAACACGAACCAATCTCTGCATTCCACAAGCAAAAACACGAGCATTTGAAAGTCGTTGTAATTCTGAGACAAGCCGCTGTATACTATCAACCTCAACAGAGTTGTAAGTTAAAATAACCCCATCATCGTCAAAAGAGATGTGTGAATCCATCTCAGAAGTGTTTGCAATGCGAACACGAGAACCCCATCCTGCAGCAGTGCTGCCCCCGTGAAGTTTCCACAGTGCACCATAGTATGGATCGTTGATCCTAACATCCCATGACATGCTTCCAGCTTTACCAAGACGTAAGCGTATGTGTTTCCAGGAACCATCTGGAGCAAAAGGTAGCCGTAACCAAAGATTAGAGGAGGGTGTCGCCAGACCAACTTCTTCCACATATGGAATGTTAAGAGAATTCATCTGGGTAGTCAGCTGAGCATATTTGATACGAAGTAAACAATGCTTCATGACTTGAAGAAGCACGGAAGCATAAATATTTTCTGTAATAGAACAATTTCCTTCTGCGAGTAAAGTTCCATAGGTAAGGATTGTTCCAGATTGCGTGCTGCTTGCATCTTCTGGCAGTTTTCTTCTCTTGCTTGGCCCACCACTGATTACTCGTTGTGATGATGGGATATTCAACAAGAACTCTGAAAGAGATCGCTTTCCAAATGCAACTTCAGACCGCGAAGTGGAGAGATTCTCCAAACCTGCCAATTTCCAAAGAAAACATAATAATAATAATAGTAAGAACGATACCTCTTTTCTCTGAAAACTAAAGCTATTTGAATATTTAGAACTTCCAAATTTGGGTTAATATACATAGTAGTAAAGCTTTGACTATCTGAGAAAACAAGGCAAGGACATTTATTTCCATCCATAATAACATGGTTTCTCGAGATCTATATGAGCTTAAGTCATGGTCAGATATACAAGCTGGCAGCTTGGATGGATCACCTGCAAGGACTGAACCGGATGTCTCTGTACTATGTGCAGACTTCAAATTACTCAGTGGATCACTGTTCAAACTGAAATCAGAAGGAACTTTTTCTCTGTCGATGTTGGAATTTAGTAAGGCATCATCAAGTTCAGGTGTGCAATTTGTGCCACTAACCCCCTGAAGACCAACTTCTAGAGAACTCAAATGAGTAGAGGGCAAACTATAAGACAGCTGATTTTCTTTACTTGGAGAACCTCGCTCACAACCTAATCCTAATACTGCGTTAACAATAGAAGAAAACGAAGTCTTTAGAGGAAGAGACTCGTCAATTTCACTTTTCCTGGGAGACCTATCTTCCATGCTTCTGCAGTTCAACATGCTTTGTAGCACCTGAAATTTGTTTACATTGAGAAGATTTGCACTGCATTCATCTTCATCTATTTGCATCTGGCCAATGTCAATTCTGGTAAACCTTACAGCTTCTTTAGCATCACTAGTTGCATCAGCATTAGACCTGTCTTCTCCATCAGTATGCATCTCAAGCAAATAAAAAAGCGGCATAAGGTTGTTATCAAGTTGCATCAGAAGATAATAGGCATTTGCACGCCAAGGAAGTCCCATAACCAACAAATCCGGACCATACAGTATAGATTTCGGTATCTTCAGAGTAATCTGACACTGAGAGTAAACCTGGAATAACCACCAGAAAATTATATTTAGTATATAAGTTTTTAGATAGTAAATGTTATAGCGAGGTTTCACTATGAATATATTACAAATAAAAGGTGAAAAGTTCTAAAATGTTTGGAGCCTTGTCAGATACAAAGCTGATGCTTTTCTCTATATATGCAACATGAATGGCTCATAAACATAACAATTCGATCTTAATTTAAGTTGAGACATTGCATTTAGGACCAGGTATATTAACCTCAGTTGCACCTTGCACCAAGTTTTTGAATCATGAATACTTTGGACAAGCGAGTTCAAACTAATATTCTGGTTTAGTCTGGGGAAGAACTAAAAAGGGCCAATCCAATAGGTCAGGCCTAGTGTCATTTGACACATCCATGCCAATTTACTCCACTCTCTGCCACCTCACTCTTCAATATGATTTTATTACGTGATCTCAAAATAAAATACTGTGGACAGATATTTTTGTACATGGATAGGTGCCTCCCCAGCATTAGAGGGTGTTTGGTTAAGCTTTTTTCTTGGCTTTTGGCTTAAGCCATAAAAGCACCTAATTAGGTGCTTTTGGCTTTTGACTTTTGGCTTATACCATAGTAAAACATAAGCCAAAAGCCAAAAGCTAAAAGCACCTATTTAGGTGCTTTTTGGGCTTATAAGCCAAAGCTAAAAGCCCAACCAAACACCCTCTCAATCCTTGTGATCAGCAAAAGAATCAACAAGAAACATAGTATGCAGAAGACAAAGAACTAGACCAGTGTCCCAGCGCTCTTGGGGAAGAAAAGGGTAGCTCAGGTCCTTAGAAAGCTTTTGAGTAGCACCGAGAAGCAGGGATGGCAGATATTCTCTCTAGATCTGGCCTAAATTGTGGCCGGTGAGTCCCTACGAGCCAGAGTCTCCATGACCCAAGACCACCATTATTTTCTGAGCCAGCCCTGTGTGGATCTGGGCGATAGAGGTCGGCACCCTAGCTCCTTCAGTTCATCTGAGATGGCGAGAATCAGAAGAAGTAGCAGATGAAGGAGTGGGAGGGTGTAGGCCCTGGACTCGTTCTTTCATTCCGTGCCTGGTCACCAAGCAAATGTGTCTCACGCTCTTCAGCGGACATGAGCCAAGGCTAGCCATAAGTAGATCTGCTGTTCCTAGACTATGTGAAGTAGAGGTGAGAAGGCGAGAGGATGTGGGCCCAAGTCAATGAACTGGTCGGTTTTAGTAAAGCTGGTCCAAGTTGCTAGATCATTATGGCCCCACTTGTATTACATGGCAGATTCTCTAAAACTTGGTGACAGCTGCAACTGATGTTAAATTACTTTACAGTTACTCCTTTTATTTACATTCTGACAGTTCACATTATTCAGATCGGCTTCAGACCAACTACCAAGTACAAGCTACTGTTACTTCGGCAGTATATAAAAGACAGTAAATTGCTAACATGAAAACCATTCAATTTGTTACTAGGACAAATTGCTAACATGAAAACCATTCAATTGTACAAGATTTTAGATAGCAAAGTTTTCAAACATATACAAAAGACATCACCATATGAATTCCAGTTGGATATGCTGATTCAGATGTGGATATCTAGAGTATCATTCACTATGGTTCTCTATGGATCATAATCCAGAAAATATTTTGACAAACTTGTCAAACCAACAAAATACCAGCCTTTCGGCAGGAAAATGGTCAATGCAAGACCAAGTATGATCAATTAATTGCATGAGAATTCTTTACTCAACAATTTTAACTACCAAGAAAATAATTATTTTACCCACTAAGGTTTTGGTTTATATTCATTCATGAACGAGATGATTTATTGTTGTTCAAAGTTGTAAATCTGAAGATCAAAATTTTCAAGTATTCAACAAGATCTTTGCAAGAAGTTCAAAAGATGATCACAAAACAAAAGAAGATAAAGACAACCAGTTGACCAAGTTGATAACCTTTAGGCCTAAAAACCTTCCAGTCGCAGCAAATAAGTGGAGGATGCTTCTGGTCTTTAAGCTCACAAAAACCTCCGGGGGTGTTATGATCTGTTTGTTTAGATCTTCCTCAGATTCTAATACTGCAGAAGGTGGTAATATATTTTTTGGTGATTGGAGGACGAAGCCACCACTCCTATTGTAGAAAGAAATAAAGTAAAATTTAGGAAGACTGGCCTGGAACAAATATGGATATTAGATACAGGGACATAATCTTACCATTCCGTATGCTTCATAATGTTGGTGGGGGGCAGAGGACTTACACATACATATTCTAGGATTTAGTGCAAGTTTTAACTAAACTCTAAATCAATTGACTCTCATTCCTATCAACATCAAATTTTCTACATGTTGCCCACATGGAAATGATCTCGTTGGACTTTTCATAAACAGCCCTTCCATAATACTACAAATATCCGACTTCTACTAAAATACTACCAAAGTAAAGATTGACTCACACTTAAGGCTATGAGAAGGCACGATAACATTGCTAGAGAGTTTATGAATGCATGTTAGTTGTTTAAGTACCATGACCATGGAACAAATGTTCTATAAGAGAGAAGGTACTAATAACACTAAGTATTGTGTGGATATTGAATAAGAAAAGGATAAAGCATCAATCATGCAAAAGGTAGGTAACAACATTACCTGATATTTATTCCAAGGTGAATATAGGTATGTCCATATGCCCTAACCTGAAGCACTTCATTTGTACAAGAATTCTCAAAGTCCCTTCTATCCATTGTCTTGCAATTTATAAACAGAGACGAAGCACAAAAAATCAGAGCTAAGCAGGGAAGCAGGCGAACAGCACAACTGTCCACGATAAAAAAAAACTTCACAATCAATCATGTACAAGTCTACCTCAAGCAAATATAAGAAAATAATAAAGAGTTCAGTAAAGTTGCATTTTCAGCGATGGACTGGTATGAAGAAAATTTATGAATCCTGTTTTGGCAATTGTAAATCAGCAATTCAGCATAGCATCACGAACATATGGAAAATCCACTAGAATGTTCCTAAACGTAGTTTTTTATACTAGTACCTTTTGCAGGATGTTCATATGAACTTCTTCCCGTTTCAGGACAACATCAGTTGGTGATCGAGAAATCTGAATATTTTTTTTCAACTCCCTATGAATTTCCAGAAGACGTGTGTGCCTATTGCAAGCAATTGCCTTGAAAATGAGTGCCTCAACATCAATGCAACTCAGGTCAAGAGAAAGATCAGCTTCTTTATCCGTAAGTGGATCCAATACAAATGAACTATGCTGACACTTTATCTGCATATCTTGCAGTGCCTCAACTTTAATGAATGGAGATGAATCAGATTCTGCTGACCCACTGTTTCTTTCATCCAGCCAATAATTTACTTTCAAACCAGGTATCCTAAGCCCACTTGAATCAAGCTCTCCATCTTGACCTAGCTGCGTTGGAGCATTATTCCCACCCTGTCCTGCACTAGTATGACTATCCGAGATAAGTTCAGATTTTATTGCTTCTTTCCATCTACCTTGTCGTAGAACATTGGTCTGCCTAATTACAGTATCCATAACAAGAGAGATGCATAGCTCATGGAGAATTGTATACAAAATTGTGAAGGGATTGTCAGCCACGGCCATTCTCCGTTCAATGTCATCACCCAGAACATACCTCCTTGTCTCTTCAAGCTTAATAGGCCCGGTCTTCTCACCAACAAGTAACTCCATATGCAATATCCTCCATAACGAAAAGTGCCCGCGGTAACCTAAAGTAAGGAGGACTTTGAATTCGCCATCTACCTGAACATTGGCTATTCCATCAGTCACTGAAACCTCGGACATTTCTTTAGGAACTAGGGTTTCAAGTAATTTAGCCCGCACAAGGGTGCTTAATTTCTTCAACGTAGGCTTTCGCTCATCTTGGAAAAGTGTATTCAGAGTACCTATTTCCTCTACACATTTTGGCACTCTCCTATAGCTCCCTGTATGTATGACTTCTATAGCAGATGGAACATCAAAAATGGGCGCACGGGCTTGCTGCAATCCTTCATGCATAAAGAAGAGGGAGTCGCCCGTTTGGGTGAAGCATGTTTCATGGCTGGAGAGGGTTGACGCAAGTTGCTGGCAGTAATGAACTAAGGGAACCTGCAAAGAATCAAAAGAAATCTTCTTGATCACAAGATTCCAGAGATATTTTGATGGCCCAGATATGATAATAAAGGGAAAAACTTAGCGTTGTGCAGTCAAATAAACAAGAACTGAGAATATAATTTAAGTCTACAGCAACACACAAATCAAACACCAATATCATAAGCTGAGGCTTTAAAGTATCAAATCTTTTTAAGATGAAGGCCTGATTTGTAATACCAATTAGACCGGCCAAAATGGAAAGGAAAGATTCACCTTCATGGATTTGGCTCAAGGCTAAGGACATTTTCAGAGCATTTTGTAGGTTGGGGTGTCTGTCGATAGACTGGGTTGGAGAACATATCCAGCACCCCCATCTCTAGGGTGCTTCCGGTACTCCCAAATGAAAACGTCACTATAGAAGTTATAAAAAAATCTGATAAAAATTAAGTACATCTGATAAAAATCACCTTCATGGGTTGGGGTGTCTGTCGATAGGCTAAGGACATTTTCAGAGCATTTTTTTTTCAAATGAGTTATTGTTCACACATAGATTTGTCTTTTTATTTCTCGAGTTGTAGATAGTATATGATCTGGCAATTAGTTACACTGTAAACTCAAGATGTGTCAATGTTATGGTTTTTTTTTAGATATTTTATAGCTTTTACATGAGTTGCTTTAGGCACGAGTACCGGAGTGCACACTAAGGACAGAAGCACTGGATACATACTCAAGATTTTGTTCTAAGTGTTACTGAACTAAAAGTACATGTCTAATTGTTTGAGGCTTGTCATGTCATAATGCTCAACCTAAGAATGCATACTACTCCTACGCTTGACAAAAATTCAGTTTTATTGATGCGGACTGACTGGGTGCAACCCACTGTCTAACCAGCAAGGCGGACTGGCCGCAAGTTGTAAATGAACACTCAATGCAGACTAACTGTGTCCACAAGTTTGGCAAACTTGTAGTTAACAGTGGGGGTTTTCAGTATACGCTGATTCTTCAGTGCTCGAATGTGTAATGGCAGTCATACTATGACAAAAGGAAAAGACCTCCTTTGAATATGTGTGGGTTTTGTAGCACGGTATGGTCAGGAGTTATAATAGCGGCTAACAGAATGTGAACTAACCATCAACTTCTAGAAGTGCATGGTCCGGCGTTAAAAATGCGGGCTGGCTGTGGCACGTGGTCTAACCGACATTTGATTTTCATTCAAATTTTAGTAAAATCCTTCTGCAGCCTCCAGTCTAATCCTGAGTTTGTAGGCCCACGGTATACACGTGTATTCACAAGACAGACCAACAGACTGTTGAATGGTAATTTAACAAGGCTTGCTGGTGTTTTTCCAGCATGTTTCACAAGGCTGCCATGACGGGGGAAGTGTAAATCCTCTCACCCACTAGCAAGGAAGCTATCCTCTATCCTGCAAAAGGCTAAACAAAGGGTATACCATATCCACATTCAAAACAATATAAACCTCTTAAACTATTTTGATATTTGAGTTCTGACATAAATTCTCACTATTGGATGATTTGAACAAACGTTCACTTTTATAATTCGGACGTGTTTCCATTGGCGTAGTCAGTTCTTGTTTCCATCCTACAGTTTGCATGTAAATTGTACACATCTATCATATTGTTTGCATGTGAGTTGTATACTTCTACAATATTAAGCTGTCTGCATACATCATCAGAGACCCCTATTCCTGAAGTTGTATATCCACCATCCGAGTACAAGTGCCTATTCGTTAGCAGTTTATCACAACTTTGCACTACCCAAAGCCCAATATGGATTGCTCATGGACAACAGGCACGCCCAAGAAACTATCATCACTGATATAAAGAACATTTCAAATGTGACAGAACTATAATTCTTATTTAATAGCTGCGCTAAAGTACTGGGGGCTTGAGTATAGACATGCAATGATGAGAAAATGAATAAACATTTACATTGGCAAGAATCTTTGAAGCCTGAACTCAACCGTACATAGCAAAGCGCATTTTTCATTAGTAGTACCTCCCGGTCTTATGTCTCTGCTGTCATTTTGCTTTGAGATTCGTACTAGGTCACTTAGCACCAAATTTTACATTTATAACCTTCCACTTGTACACCTCAGCATTCTCTATACACTGCTATGTTCAACCCCATCCGAGCTATCCCTCACTCATTGCATGTCTCTCTTCGCTCACACGAACAACACATCCTCCACCACCCTGTGTGTCTTTGTGCCTTCGCTCACGCATGCCGCCTCTTCACTGCGCTTCCGTCCACGCACTAAAGGGCGCCTACCGTCCATTTCCACAGCACCACAACTGGACCACAGATGATGCGGTCTGTACATCCTATACCCTTGCCACGTCCGTCCGACGCACAACATGAGACAGCCACGAGCTGAAGCTGGGTGGGCTAATCCCGTCGCAGAAGGAGCGTCTGATAGCTCCAGATCCGTTTGATCTAGTGTCAGATACATTTCCTTTTGTTCTTTGAGTTAGCTCAGCTTCGTGAGAGAGAGAGAGAGAGAGAGAGAGAGAGCAGAGAGCATATTTTCCTTTCATGAAACACTGGTTGGCTACCAATACGTACTCATTTGAACTTAATGTTATAACTTCAAAAGGACACAGGCCGATCCGTTCCTTTATACTTTGTGCTAGCTTGGTTTCATGAGTACGAACAAGGGAGAGGGCAGATTTTTCTTGTGTTTTTGGTCTAACACATTTCCTCATGCATTTGGGCACAAAATCAGTACATAATATGGTTCCGAATGATGTCTTGGCCATGCATTTTGGTGAAAAGTTAGTACAGAGAGTGTGTTCTCATGATTTTTTATGTCCAAAATAAATAAACAGGGGGTATGTTTTGCAAAATGAAATAAATATGTGGTTGGGAGTATTCTTTCAAAAAATAAATGGCGCAAATCCTAAGGCGATAAGAGGGGAATAGATGATGGGATAAGACCATGACGTCCTACTACTTGTGAACTTGCATTTTCCTGGTATCCAGTCAAGAAATTTAAGCAGATAAACTAGGAAGCTAAAACAAATTTGTTGTACACTCTCGTTGATGCAATCATTTGTCATCTCAGTGATTATAAACTAATATGGAATTTATACAAGGGTGCTTATAAAATATACTTAATAGTCCCAACAAAGTGCTGAACGATGAATTCCTATTACAGTAAACACTGTTTTCCATAACGCAACAAAATCCCAACACGGTTTTCCCTTCACCCTACACAGCTAAGGCAGCCAACACCGTGAAAGGCTAGAGCAATCAAGGTATGATCCTAAAACGAACACTGAAGACTTCAGGACATAAATTGCATTTTTCTGGTTGAGCGATGGAAGTTAAGACTACTTATAGGTAGAAGCAAAAAATTGACAGTTACGGACCTGTTGGCACCACTTGGCGAGGACATGGAGCCGGAGCATGCGCTGGCGGGTGCGGTCGATGAATTTGAGCAGGTCGATCTTCTTCTCCGTATCCGACCTCTGCTGCCCGCCCTCCCCCTCGGTGTCCGTCGCTCGCGACTTCTCCACGAGGTCCCGCAGCGCCAGGTAAGACTCCTCCGCCGCCTGCCGCACCACCGTCCCCAGCTCCACTGTCTGCTGACCCAGCTCCCCCGCCATCTCCCGCCACCCGAGAGGGAAGAGTCTAGGATTTCGCGCACGCTTCTACTCCTAGAATGCAAGAGCATAGCCCGCCAGGTGACTGCGCATCGCCATAGCGACCGGCAGCTGCTCTCCTTGTGGGGTTTCCCGGATTAGCGGATAAGGAGGACCGGACCGAGGCGGACTTTTACTCCCCCGCAGAGCCACCAGCGGCCTCCAGTTGGGGATGGAAGCGGCTGTAGGTATGGGTTCTGCCTAATTGAAAGGGGAAGTTCGAGAAGTTTCTGGAAGCAGGGCCGGGATCGCGAGGCGGCGGCCGGCAGGAAGATGGGCGAGCTGGGGCGTGGACGACTACTGGACGATGGTAAGGTCGACCTTTGTCTCGTTGGTAAACATTGGAGGGCTCATCTATAAAACTAGACATACGGGGGTTGTTTCTGGAAACAACGGTTCCATAGGCACCGCGTGCGACGTGTCGAGCTTCCGTCTCTCTATGAAATTGCCCTCCCCAGTTTCTCACATGCTTCATAGAGAAGTCGTTTTAGAAAACGGATTTGTTAATTCTCAGTCGACTGAGAATTAGTTAAATCTCAGTCACCTTCATCACCGTTAGATACAGGTGTTAAGATTTGTATAAATATTTTGTTAATTGTTGCCGTAAGGCGTGCGCGGTCTGTACGAGCGATGAAGTTCGACTGCTGGGCTCGTTCTTTTCACTTGTACGTACCGATCTGGGCTTTAGTCCATTCATGTTGGCCTTTTGCCTTTCATCCCTGTATAGGCTTTTGGCCATGTTTGTTTGGATTTTTTTTCTGGTTTTACGATGAAAGGGCTCTCCTGGAAAAAAGATGAATATGAGGGTGTGCTGATAGTACTTTTATACCACGGATCTTGTACACTTTTCGCTTGTACCTCACATGATTGATGTTCCTCTATTTTTGTGATTTTCCTTTCCTTAATCATATTTTGACTTTGAGTTTTGCGTTTTCTCTTTTTATTGTCTATTTAGGTGTACATATTGAAGTAGTAAGTTGCACGTCTTTTATTGACACTTCAGTTCCACAAATAAGTAATCGGTCACTATTTTTTATTGAGTATATTCATTTGTTTTGATTTTTAATTTAACAATTTCACATTCACGGTGACACTAGTCGTGCAAATACTATTTATTTATTTTTATTTTTAATTTACCACGTAGACAGATGCAGCTCATGGAATATGACAAACGGATGGGTCGTTTTTTTTCTGTTTTTGTTCTTTCTTTTTTTGACACGGCTTTTGTCCATTTTAAACTGCTTACGCATGTCGGGTTCTATCATGGTTAGGCTTTGTTTTTTTGTTTTAAGTTTTTATTTCATGTTTTCTAGTCGAGTTAGAGACAAAAGAGAGAAAAGTGAGTGACACAAATAGATAAGTATAGAAGTTCACGAGAAAGTGGATGAGGGTCTTGCAAGTTTTTTTTACTAGCACTAAAAAAATATTTTTATTTCTATTGACTTTTCAAATAATATATGTTCAACTAAGTGTGATCAAGTTACACCTTGTGTGTGACCCATGCACAACATGAGGTGGTCAAGTTACACCTTGTGCGCAACTGGGGGCTAATTGCAGTGCCGATTGCGCCATGTGTGCAACTGTTTGTAATTACCTGGCCAGTTACACTCCGTGTGCAACTATGTGCAATTGACGAACCAACTGCACCCTGCACACAATCGAGGAGCCAGTTGCACCCCTTGTGCCACTATATGTAATTGTGCCAATAATTGCACGGAACCACGTCAGTTGCACCCCGTGCACAACCGTTTGCAATTGAGGTGACCCATGCACTATTGTGGGGTCAGTTGCACACCGTGAGTAACTGTGTGCAACTAAGGGCCAGTTGCAACCCATGTGTAACTATGTGCAATTGTGGGGGCAAGTTGCACCCGGTGCGCAACTATGTGCAACTGAGGGCTAGTTGCACCCAGTGCGCAACTGTGTGCAATTCAGGGTCAGTTACACCCCATACGTAACTGTGTGCAATTAAGGACTAGTTGCAACCCATGTGTAACTGTGTGCAATTGTGGGGGCAAGTTGCACCCGGTGCGCAATATGTGCAACTGAGGGCTAGTTGCACCCAGTGTGCAACTGTGTGCAATTCAGGATCAGTTACACCCCATACGTAACTGTGTGCAATTAAGGGTCAGTTACATCCGGTCCGCAACTGTGCGCAATTGAGGGTCAGTTACACCTCATACGCAACTATGTACATACGCAACTATGTACGATTGAGGGTCAGTTACACCCAGTCCACAGCTATGTAGGATTGAGGGCATGATGTATGGGTAGAAGCCCAACTAGATCCCATAAACCGAAGACAAGAAATACACACTAGACGAGGGATTGCAACCGAGTTTTTTTTCAGTTGCAAGTGAGTTGTTGAAAGAACAACTATGTCCGAGATGTCGCCTAGAGGGGGGTGAATAGGCGATTAAAACTTTTTCTAATTAGGGGCTTGATAATTGCGGAATAAAACTATGTGTTTAAATTACCAAGCCAACAACCTAATATTCTAGGTTCACCTATGTGCACCAACAACCTATGCTAAACAAGGCAAGCAACAAGGTGATAACAACATATGAACTTCAAGCACGAAGGCTATCACAATGTAAATTGCATAAGTAAAGCTCGGGTATAGAAATAACCGAGGCACGCGGAGACGAGGATGTATTCCCGAGTTCCTCCTTGTTAAGGGAGTACGTCTCGTTGGAGGGGTGTGAGCTCGCCACAAGAGGCCTACTCAAGATGCCACAAAGGCCTCACCCTATTCTCCAATGAACTGTAACGCCCCAAGATCGGTACTATGCAGATTTTAGCGTTCCAGCCAATTCCGCATAATATCGATCCTAAAGGACGCCCACCAGGCATAACGTGCACGTCGCAACACACACGTTATGCGGGTGGAATTGTGATAACATTACAACAGTTCTCGATGGAACCCACAAAAGAACATAGATACAACAACGACTCATCGAGTCAAGAGCCAAGATATAATACAAAGATCCAAATAACAACGGAAGCGAATAGCGTCCAACTACGGACAAGAAACAAAATTGGACTAAGAGTCCTGAAGATAAACGAAGGCACCATATCCCTGCCCAGGCCAAGCCGGAGGGATTCCCAAGCTAACGTCGTCACACTTCAAACCTGTTGGCTGCATTGGAATAGCAGCCCCGAAGGGGTCAGTACTAGTAAAAGTACTGGCAAGTAATACTCACAAGATATCAAAGCTGGAATTCCGGGGAAACAGGGTTAGCGATTGAGGCGGCAAGCAGCACTAACAACTTATAGAGACACGCTACAACATTCGTCTATCAGAGACAAGGTAAGAGAGCGCATAAGAAACCGACTATACTACACACCAAACAAAACCCACCCTAAAACGACTCCCTCGTATCCTCAGCCCACGAGGAAGAAGTCCGGGCACTCACACGGTGGACAAGTTTTATGAGTTATTATTCAAGTAATCTATCTTACTAGTCAAGTTATTTTCATCATAAGGTGCAAGTTGTCTATGATCTTTTTAGCCAGCGCATTTCACCAAGTCGTCCATAACCGCGGACATGGCTTTTCGAAAAGATTTCACCCTGCAGGGATGCACCAATGAACCCACACGCATCGAAACTCTCGCTTAGAGGTGTACCGGTGGAGGTTTCGACGCAATACTTCCCTTCTCTACAAACAAGTCCAGGGAGCCACCTAGCTAGGTCTGATCCACCTTGAGAGTCCGGCCGAAGCTTCGAGGTGGGCCTAACCGTTGCGTGCGCGGCTTCGGGAGGAACACTCATACGATTGCCCTCCGTCCACATTCGATAAACGACCAGGCAGCAAGACCTACTGAAACACCCGAACTACTTGTGGCATCCTGGACAAGTTTGAGGATCCGGTAATAGATTGCGGGGAGGCCCATAGAACTCCCACATGTGGTTAGTGCGCTCAGTCTTGGATCAGCGGAAAAGAACTCGGGTCCTAGGCGACACTAGCAGAACAAATCACCACGATTGGCCTTCCGCCGGTGCCTTATCTTTATTAAGTTATTCCCATCGCAACAGAAAATAAAGATTACCATTTAGGTTGAGCCTAGCTATCATGTTAAAGACAAGACTAGACAAAAGATAACAGGACTGAAGCAAGGCACCTAAGCATGCACTACGACTCGCAAGGCCAACAAGGTAACCAAACAACAGGTAATAGGATGTGGGGGTGGTGACATTTCATGGCTGCAAGGTAAACATGCAAATAGGATCGTGACACAAGCATCGTGACATAAGGCTAGCAAGGAACAAAAGATAGGACGAGTAAGAGACCGAAAACAAGCAAAGATAGCAAGGGAGTATCACTTGCCTGCAATCCGGTAGAGGTAGCAGAACCTGTCGTTGCTCACATCAACTCAACGGCCTATCCCGAAGAAGCAACGAACACTGGGCAACGGAAAAGATGCATTTTACTACTACGGCAAAAGAAGCGGCATGTTGATGACATGATGCATGACATATTAATTGTGATCCAATTTTATTCCCTAACACATGGCAAAGCATTTTAAATGGGATCGGTGCACAATATAGATGCACCGGACAAACCCCATAATTAAATTGATTTAATTCGACTAAATGGATAAAGGTGCGATGTTTAATTAATGATGCATGATTTTATAAGATATCACATATATATGGCATATAGGGGTTTAGGGTTGGGGTCGCACATCGGATTCGGGGATCATCGGATTCGGGGCCGGAGAGGAAGTAGTCGAAGTAGTCGTCGTAGTCGAAGTAGTCGAGGTAGTAGACGTCGTGGAAGTAGTCGAAGTAGTCGTTCCGGTTGAAGTAGTGGAGTTAGTCGACGTCGTGGAAGTAGTCGTACTCAGGTCGTCGTCGTTGCGGACCTTGGCGTTCCGGGCTTCGGGGTCGACGGGGTTCCACGGCATCGGGGAGTCGGGCATCGGGCTTCTCGGACGCGCACGAAGGCGGCCGACACAACTCGGACACGGAGAACTTGGCGGGTTCCGGTGTCGGGGAAGGCCTTGTCGGGTTCACGGAGGCGTAGCACTTGGCGGGTCTTCGGCTTCACGTCACCGGGAACGGGGATCGGGAAAACTGCATCGGGGAACCGTCACGATGGGGAAACGAGAACGGAAACGGGGAGCGGCCGTCGGGAACACGGAGAAGGACACGACCGGGCACACACACTCGGACACAACACCGGGAACCAGCACGCACAAAAAGGAGGCTGCTCGAGCGCTGTCGTCGGGAGACGTCAGCGGAACACAGGCACGACCCGACCATGAGAAGAGCAGCACCTGATGGAACAACCAGAGCAGGGGATCAAGCCGGGGCAGAGGGGCGCGGGCAGGAGGAGGCAGACATGGCCGACGCGGTAGGGGAGGCGGCAAGCTGGCGGAGCTGGGGCGCAGGCCGGCCATGGCGCGGTCGATCTCGGGGCTCGGCGAGGAGACGAAGAGGAGGAGGCGGCGCGGGCCACGGCCGGAGAGGAGGCGCACTGGGAGGCGAGGTCGATGGAGGAGGAGGCCGCGGGTGACCGGAGAGAGGAGAGGAACCGGAGAAGAGGACGGTGAGGTCGCGCGGATCGACGGGAGCTCGAGCTCGGGGAGCTCGGGTCGGGAGGATGGGGAAGGAGGGCCCGGTGCAGGCAGAGGGAGAGCGGAGGCCGGAGAGGAGCTCGACGGGGAGCTCGGGTGCGGGCGCAGGGAGGAAGAGAGAGGAGTGCGTGCAGGATGGGGATGAGGCGTGCGGGGAGAGAAAGAAAGGAAAAAGAAAAAGGAAAGGGATAAGAGGAGAGAGGAGAGAGGAGAAAAAAGAGAGGAGGGGGAAAAAGAAAAAAAGTGAGGGTGGAAGGGCATGCCCGCGAAAACGAAAAAGAAAGGGAGGGCGGCTGCAAGATGCAGGGGGTGGGAAAAGAAAACTGCCAGGGCAAGATTAGGGTTTGGAGGTTAGGTGGGCTTGGGCCAGATTTGGGCTGCTCTCTCTCTAACTCAAAACATTTTTATTTTGCAAATTTAATTCGGCAATTAATTTTAGCAAACGTAGACGACTGTCTCGATAAAATATTTTTTTTCGACAATTTTTAGGAAAAATAAAATAGGGTTTATAAAATAGTTTTTGCGGACAAAAACATGCGATGCCATGATGCTGATGTCATGATGATGCAAAAACAAAAACAAGCAAAAATCTAATTTGGGGAAAAACCCCGGGCATTACATGAACCTCACCCAAGGGATCGGTTCACCTTCCACTATCGGAATCCTTCGGGGCGGATTCCGGAGCCCTTTACAACTTCTCTTGGGGCACACACCCACAACTCAATTGGGGGCTCCCAAATTCGTGCCGAAGCTTCACAACTCGAAGACTTCGCGGCACCTCCAACCGTCTAGGGTACACGATGCACCCAAGAGGCAACAAGCTCTTGGGAACACAATGCACCCAAGAGTAACAAGCTTCTCAACGTCGATCTTCACGTATCACCGTAGGGAGAGCAACCCAATGCAACAAATGCAAGAGGCAAGAACACACAAAGTGATCAAGTCCTTCACTCTCAAATTCCAACCAAGCAACAAATGCTTTGGGGGGAATAAGAGAGGAAGAACAAAGGGGATGAACACAAAGCAACCCCAAAATCTAGATCCACAAGTTTCTCCTCACTTAGAAGAGATTTTGATTGGTGGAATGGTAGATCTAGATCTCCTCTCTTGAAACCCTAAATTTGGGCAAGAATCATTGGAGGGGAAGAGAGGAATCAAGCTCACAAGGATTAGAGCAAAGGGAAAGAGCAAGAACAAGTGAGCAAGATGTGTAACCAGGTTTTGGGGGGAAAGGAGGCTTTTTATAGCCTCCCCCAAAAACTAGCCGTTGGAGCCTGTCCAGGCCGGAGACTCCGGAGTAAGTGACCGGAGACTCCGGCCTGCTGGGTCATCGGGGAGGCCGGAGATTCCGGTCCTTGGGGTCGGAGACTCCGGTCAGGCCGGAGACTCTGGGCACCCTCCGAGGAAGCTCCGGACCCCTATCCAGAGGCGCACCACACAGATGCAAAACAGCCGAGAAAATCTGGGGGCCGGAGATTCCGGGTCCCATGGGCCGGAGACTCCGGTGGGCCGGAGACTCCGCCCCATCTCCGGGGTACCTCCGGACCCAGTCCAGAGACGCACCACACAAAGTCGATCGGCAGCGAAAAACAGAGACCGGAGACTCCGGGTCCTTGGGGGCGGAGACTCCGGTGTGACCGGAGACTCCGGACCCTCTCCGGGGTAGATCCAAACAGAGAAAACCAGAACTGCCATAACTTTTGCAAATGAAGTCCGAATCGAGTGAATCCAATTTTGTTGGAAAGAGGACGACAAGAGCTTACCCTACAAAAACTAAAAATATGAAAACAAGCAAAGGAGATTGTGCGGAGGGATGGAATGGTGAGACCTTTCCAAGCGGATGAACCGGCAAAATCTCCAACACCGAAAACGCACAAGCTTTTCATCAAGACTCCGTTTTCTATGATCTTGGGCTTGTTTCGAAGATAATCACAAGCCCTACAAGATCATGCATATACACATCATAGTCCATCATGTGAGGAGGAAATCATAAGGAGAGAGTTTGACCTCTCTTAGAAGAGACAAACCGGTAAAACCTCCAATATAAAAAACGCAAGAAGATAATCATGAAATCCGTTTTTGATGAACTAGAGCTTGGTATGGAGATGAACACAAGCTCTAAATTCTCACATGGATAAAAGCCAAATAACAACCAAGAAAGATGATTGCATGGATGCAAAGGTTTGAGCTCTCCACAAACGATACGATCACGATACTCGGTCGAGAGCCCCTCTTGATAGTACGGCTATCTATCCTATAATCCGGTCTCTCACTAAACATCATGAGACCGGTAAAATAAAAGCCCTATCAAGATCATACCTTTGCCTTGCGCATTAATCCACTTGAGGTCGATGAAGACGATCTTCATCTCCTCAAGACGAACCACCTTTCTTGATTGCGCTTCGCTTGGTGAAGAATCACATGACGCTCCCCCATACACCAAGATGGGGAGAGCACTCTTGGGCATATCTTCACTTGAATTTGAGAGTTGATCAACCCGCACAAAGCGTTGAACAACACAACACTTTTCTTTCCTTGAGCTTGACTCCAACAAATGGAGATCAAGCAAAGCACCTTGACTCCAACACATGGAGAACAAGCAAGACCTTGACTCCAACAAATGGAGACAAGCAAGCTAATGGACACCTACAAATATAGCTCAATGCAAATATTAGACCATCGAGATTGTCATTAATTACCAAAACTATGCATGGGGGCAACCATGCACTTTCAATCTCCCCCATTTTGGTAATTGATGACAATCCCGTTCAAGAGGGTTTATATAAAGAATAAAGCATCCTTGCAAGACCAACGAGCAAACATGTATATGTTCATCACCAAAAAAAATTAGAATTTTTTGACTGGTTTTACTATTTTTTCGATTTTTTTATTTGAGCAGGAGCATGTGAGTTCGGGTTTCAAAGTGAATTTCTGGCTAGAAACTCCTTTCTATTTGGATAACTAGAATCGACAAAGATAGTATGCACCTGCGCACATGAAAAAGACATGAGATATGAAAACAACAATTCCTATGTGAGTTACGTGAACAATAAAAATAAAGTACTACCATCAGGAGTGATGCTTTGGTGTTGCACTGTGAGAGCATACAAGTGACTTGTTGTCAAGGCGAGGCGCAAACTTTCGACACCGTAAAGGTGTCGCCGGCTGTGCTCGTCGGCATCCGGCAACACGACGCGGTGGTTCGGGGGAGCAAGGTGATAGATAGCGGGGAGCGACCACAGGTGTGGCGGCGCCCTGAGTTTATGGAGGCTTGATTTCCCATAACTAATGGGCTAAACTGCAAAGATTGGGACCACCGATCTTTGATTTCTTAATAAATGAGATGCTAAATGAAAAAGTGGCGACGTAGCATCAGGAACCAAACAACGGCCGACCCGTAACATAGCGTCACGAACCACGGCCGATCTGTAACTATAGATAGGCGGCGCCGGCGGCGCAAGGGTTGGGGAACATTGATGGATTCTAATCCTCAACCCCCACCCAAAATCTCCACGCCGCCGTGGATGGAGGGAGTAGAAGGAAGCCTGCAAAGACCGGCGAAGTGCGAGGGCCTGATCAGCGAGGAGGTGTGGGCGTTGATGAGCGAGGAGAGGCGCCGCCTGCTCATCGGTGTCCTGCACCGGACTGAAGCTGACGAAGTAAAGAGACCCCTGGGTGTCCCCGAACCCCGATGGTACTCTCCTCCTCGATCCCTGCTGCAGAGCTTGTATCAATTTTTTCATTTGCCGATGGATGGAATGGTGCAGAGTGCCACTTTGCTCCGGCCCCTCCTGGCTCCAGTTTCGAGGCCATGATGCCTTCTGATGCCTATTGGGAGCTCGTGCGCCTGCAGAGGGAGAAGTATGCATGCCAGCAGAAGGAGGCGGATGCTCGACACGAGAAGAACGAACGTGCGCGCCAGGAGAGATTGGAGGTTGCTGAGCTAGAGAGGGTGGAACGCTTACGCCAACACAGGGAAGAGCGTGCGCGCAACAAGATCAGCGAGGCGTCGAGGCCTTGATGGCGGCCACTGGTAACAACCAGAGCAAATCGGTAACCATTTTTTCGACCATCAGTTTGTGCGTTTAATTATGCCTTTATGCCGTGCTACATATTGAAGTTCGCTTAGCAACTACTGTACTCCATGCTTTTACTGCACAAGCTTCTGCTCTTTCGTGAAAATGTATGGAGAAGATGGTTGTAGCTGTGCCTCAAGTTGGAAAATTAGATATTGCCTGTTAACTTTTTACTCAACCATGAACAATCAACTATGAAGCTGTCTAATTTTCACCCTAGAAATATAAAAACGATAGTTTTTCAATTTGTATATACCGAAACGATTTTGGGCTTACACAGTTGTCATATTTTTCGACTTTGTCACCTAGGAAACTAGTCCCCCTAAAAAGATATGTCATAAATATATTAATGATAGTTAAGTACATGTTGGTGACTCATGAAACATCCTTTTGAGCTTTCCATCCGACTATTTTGGCTAGTTATTAGTCACTTACCAGCTGAGACATGAAATATTTTAAGACGTCGTCTCTGAATCGATCACTTTAGCAACCTGCAGTACTAACCAATACCTGGTAAAAAAAACTGAAATGACAATATGAGCACGCCTATTACTTGCAACTTGCAAGTAGTACATTCGAAAACGAGCTGCAGCATGGGTGAGGCCATGCCCAATGCCTCCTTCCTCTTCCGTTTCTGAAGCATTCCAAATATTGAGTTCCTCAACTGCCAGAGGCATCGAATTGCACTTTCGTCTGTGACCTACACTAAAAAAGACAAATGTAAAGACCAAAAATGAAAATTTTAATGCCTACTTAGAGCTACACTTTTCTGTTTTTTGTGTAAACCAAATCGAATTTTTTTTAACAAGATTTTCATGCTCAGAAAAACCATCTGCACGTATGTGTACAAAAAAAATCAGAGTTCTTTGAAAGTATAATATAGGATATTCGATATTTGGAAAATGAAGGGCTCTATGTAGCTCAGGAGCCATATGTCTGCCATGGAACTGATTGATTATATTTTCGCTTTTGTCATCTATTTACTAGTACTATATAATTGTCTATCTGAGTTTAGGACTGGGGACTATGTTTGTTGTAAGACAGTCTAGCAGTTGAGTAGTGAGATATGGTATAAAACTTGCAGGCAGGATTATTGCTGGTCCTATGACACGTAATAGTTGTTAGTCATGTCGTGGTATTGTCGAATCTAGCCGCGGCAGGGGTGCCATCGAGCTAGGTAGAGAGAGGGGTTTTGGAGACGTGGGGTGATCCGGCGACATAGAGACGAGTTTACCCAGCTTCGGATCTCACGTCGATGGCGAGATCCTACGTGCTGCTATAATTCACTATAAGGCAATATCGCCGAGTTACAGTGAATTGAGGTTGAGATCGTACGTGCCCTAAGGCGTCCCAGGGGCCGGCTTATAAAGACGTCCAGACCCTTAGCTTACAGGAGGAAACCTAACCGACTAAGAACAGAGTCCTACTCTAATCCGGCTTGGGTCCTGCCTTGTGGGCTAAGTCTTCCGCAATGCAGGCCGGCTTCTATAGTCTTCCCTTAGCCGGATGGGCCTCCTGCGCTTCAGCATACTGGGCCGCCCGGTAAGCCGAATCGGCTTACCACCACTTTGGGTCACCCTGGTCTGCTGGCTTTTAGTCTTCTATCTGAGGACACCTGTTCGGCATAACCCCAACAGTAGCCCCCGGAAAGCTTCAAGTACTTCAGTGGCTGGCTTCAATCTTCCGGCAATATGCTGTCCGGGAGATTCATCATCCGTCTTCAGTCTTGGAGCATTCCCAGAAACCTGAAATCATGTCGAACAGCTTTGTCGATTTTAACTGTGCCGGCTTTGTATGCTGAAAAAACACTTGAGCGTGCAACGACACGCGTCCGCCGATTTGACAGTTACGTCAGACCCGGCAGTGTGAGTGGAGGAGCATCTTTTGAATGCAGGGGCTAGTTTCCGTTTTTCCCGCGCTGGAACCGAGGCGTCGGAGAGAAGGAACCGTCACCAACGGCTTGATCCGAGACACGTGGCGAGTAACCCGGCTGCTGACCGTTGCACACATATCAGCGCAAAGCTATAAATAGCGACCTCATCGTCTCCGCCGCGTTCACCACACCATTCGCAACCCTAGCCCCAACTTCTCCTCCAGATCTCATCTCCCTTCCCGAGTTCCAACTTCCCACATCTCCACTTCGATCTCCATGTCTTCAAGCGCTCCAGGCTCTCCGGTGACCGATGCAGCCACGGTCGGTCCGGCTCCGCCGATGGGAGGAGCTTCATCCACGGCCGCCGCCGCCGTCTCCGAGCCATCCGCCGCTGCTCTTGCATCCTTATCAACTCCGGTGAGCTCCTCCGCCGTATCAGGCCACGATACCGTGGCTTTGGCGAAAGCCGCAGCCGAGGCCGCAGCCACGATGGCTTCGGCTGCCACCGCTGCTGACGCTGTCGTTGAAGACGCAAATGTCGGCGAGGAGGAGGAAGAAGAGGAAGAAGCCGGCAGCAACAAGGGCACCGCCACCAACCCGACTCACAATTGGGGGTGTTCGGTGGTGGACGAGATTGAGCTGAAGGGAATGGAGGCGGACGGAGCCATCCTTCCACCCTCAGAATCAGCGCCGACTTGGCGATCCGGCTTAGGCGATCCTTGTCCCACTCCCATCAATGACGAACGGGTACTTCTCTCTTCCCATGTCATTAGGGGATTCTCCTTGCCGCCGTCGGCTTTCCTGATAGATCTCTTAGATCACTACGGCCTCCAGCTCCACAACATAACCCCGAACAGCCTGCTGTACATCTCCGGCTTTGTAGCGCTGTTCGAAGGATACTTAGGCATAAAACCTAGGTTAGACTTCTTCGAACGTTGCTTCTTAGTCAAGAGGCAGACCGTGAACAAGGAGCTGCTGGTGGCCGGCACGATCAGTTTCAACTGCCGCCGGGATATCGACTGGTACCCTCAAGTGCCAATCGTTGATTCGGCTAAGGGATGGGCGTCCACATTCTTCTACTGCAAGGACGTGGCTACGCCAAACCGGCTGCAGGGGCTAGCCCCTTTCACAGACGAAGCCGGCACGCCGTTGCCCTCCTGGAAGAAGAAGCCGTCAGGTGTAATGCCGACGGAACATGCCGCCCTCCAAGCGAGGATTGCGCAACTGACGTCCGGCTCTCCTCCCTTGACTGGGGAGGACACCATCATCTGCTGGATGAAGAGGCGAATCCAGCCCCTCCAACATCGTGCTCGCCTTCTATGCGAGTACACGGATAATTCTGATCCCATGCGGATCAATGAGAAAGACCTGGAGCAGAGCCTCTTTGAGGCTCGCTTCAACAAACTCATCAAAGCCCGGCCTGGAGAAGGCCGGCAATATGAAGAATCATTGCCGATGTTTACGGCGACCAACCCTCCCCCAAAGGTACTTTGACTAACCAAAGTTCAATTCTTTGAGAGATTCGGGTTTGCTTTTGTCGGACTAACATGCAATATGCCAGATTTTTGGAATCACCGACATCCGCCCTACTAGGAAGTCGTCGTCCAGCAAGGCGTCCACACGGCCCGTCCCCATTTCCTCCGCTACTGCGGAAAGCCGGAAGAGGAAGGGCCAGTCGACCACGAGCAGCGCTAAGTCGACTGAAGACGACGACGCACTTGCTGGGCTCAATATCCCCAGCAAGAAGTAAGTCGACTGATAACATCTCCTCCTTCCCTTGCAGCAATGCCGGATTTGCTAAATTTCATCTTTTACCTTTGCAGGATGAAGAAGGCGCTCCGTTGAAAACAAAGACGGTCGCCACGAGGAAGAAAGCCTCTCCTGCCATCCCTCCATCGACTCCTTCAGTTCCAGAGCCGAACCCAACAGAGGAGAGCACTCGCACGATAGTGCCAGCTCCGCCTGTTGGGAGAGCCGGGGTAACTCCCCCCACACAATGGACAGAGATGACGGGGAAAGTGACTGAAACATCCTCTCCAAGGGCTGAAGCTCCGGCTAATGATGCCCCAACCTTTCCCCCCATCAAAGCCGAAGCCTTCGACGAGGAGGGGCGTATCAAGCCGGAATTCATGAGCCGGTTTATGAAGGCGCCTCGGCTTCCCCGGAAGAAGGGAACAACCGTCCGGGACGACGAGCCGGATCACACCAAGGCCTATGACACCTTTGATGTCATAGAGATTCTTGAAGATCAGCAGAACTACTTTGCTGATAGCTTTGAGGCCGGCATGACGCTTCTCCGCGAACACTACCACGTAAGATACCTTACCAGTAGCCCCCGAGCACTATGCCGGGTTAAGTTATTAAAACTAGCCGTCATAGTGATCCGAGTTAATGCGCATGCACACACTTAGCCCCCCAGTCATGAAATGTCGTCATGTAGCCACCTTAATTTGTAAATATAGATTTAGGCTTTTAGCGATTCCTTACGCAGATCCATCGAAACATTGGCGCTGAAACCATCAATTCTTTGGGTGTGCGAAATCAGGAGATGCGCCGGCTCAAGACTGAATTGGCGAACAAAGACGCCATCATCGAAGGGTTTGAGGCAGACCGGGTTCAATACCAAGGTACAGATGCCGAATCTTTAGCTTTGAGTTCCAGGCTTTCTTTTACACTGCTGACATTTTTGTCTTGCAGACGCCATCGTCAAAGCCAAAGAGCTTGCCGAGAACGCCGGCATTGTCGACCGGCTCCGCAACGAAAATATTGAGCTGAATAAGCTTTATCAATCGATGGCTGCGGAGCTGGAGACAACTAAGAAGAATCTTGCCACAGCCGAACAACTTCTGGAATCAGAGAGGCAGAGCCACAAGGATGCCTTCAATGAAATCCAGGACCGGCTTAACAGGCGCCTTGATGAATCGCTGGCGATCGACAACCAGCTTCTGAGTAAGTTTTAAAATAACTTAAACTCATTGGTTTCTGTCTTAGCCGAATATAATTGAACTTCGCCTTTTTGCAGCTCCGGCGGGTTACGGCCATGAGCTAACGGCGGAAAACCGGCTTGACCGGATTCTGGAAGTAGGGGAGCTTATCCCGAAGATTATTTCTTCGGGAAAAGATCTTGCTGAGAAATTCTTTCCCGGCAACCCCGAGCCCCCGACGAACCTTGCCAGCGTAGAAGCTGAACTGGCCGAAGCGGCTTCATTCTTCGATGAACGGCTTCGTTCCAGTGCTCGTGGAGGTGCCAAGACGGCCTTGGGCTTGATGATGGCACATTACCCGGAGGCGGAAGCCTGGCGGGTGGCATCCGGCTTCCCTCTGGAAAAGGAGGACGGCACAACGCTGGACGACCAGGATCGCAAGAAAATCCTTCACTCCGTCTCCGGCTACGCCAGCAAGATTGCCAACATGGTCTCCTTGACCACCATCTTCAAAGAAATGCCGTGCCCGCCAACCCCTGCTCAATCAGATGATGACAATGAGGCGGCGGAGAAATCTTCATGAGCCGAACTTGCTCGTTGAGCCGGCTATCCTGAAAATGTAATGGGCAATATGTAAAGCCGTCCAAACAATGTATATGTCTAGAAATAATTTAGCCTTTTGCTGTATGTTAATCAGCTTTATATTTTGCAAACTTGCAATTTTATGCCTCAGTTCAATCTGGCCTTGACACCTTAGCCTTTAAGCGCCAGCAAACCTATGACGAAGCTAACTTGCTGAGCAACAGGGTACTCAATGACCAATCTGTTTAGACTCAGAACAAGTGCCGCCTTTCGGTGCCGAAACGCTTTGAAGCAACCCGGCGCAAAAAGCTAGCAGACAAACATTAATTTGGCAAAACGTTGATTTTTCATCACCTTAAGGCGGATTCAATCATGAAAGAGTTTACCAACGAGAGCAACACAGGCAATTTCGGGTAAACAGATAATAACAATAAGATCATAGGGAAATAAAGGATGGTACAGATTCTCGAATTCGACATGAGAGAAACCAATTTTTATTTCATGATCACATTGACATGGTTACAATAGAATTTGCTAAGTGTAAAAAGGACGTAGCTGAGCGATATTCCACGGACAGTTTCGTCTCATCTAAGTCGTCATCTACATGCCTTTTCCTCTTGCGACCTTTCTTCCTGGATCTTTCTTTGAATCCCTTAAGTCGATGAGGTAATATGACCCGTTTTTCAGAACTTTGCTGATAACGAAAGGTCCTTCCAAGGCGGGGATAATTTGTGCTGCCGGCTTTGCACAAGCCGAAGCACTAAGTCGCCTTCTCGAAAAGATCGATTCCGCACTCTACGGCTCTGGTAGCGACGTAGATCTTGTTGATAGATGGCGGATCTTTGGAGAGCTAACTCTCTTTCTTCTTCGAGGATATCTAAGCCGTCTTGACGTGCTTCTTCTGCGTCTTTTTCGACGTAGGCTGCGACTCGAGGCGAATCGTGGATCATGTCGGATGGGAGCACCGCTTCAGCACCATAGACAAGGAAGAAAGGGGTGAAGCCGGTTGATCTATTTGTGGTAGTACGAATACTCCATAAGACCGCCGGCAATTTCTCAACCCAATCGCTGGCTGCTCGATGCAAAGGAGTTTCAAGCCTCGGCTTAATACCTTGCAGAATAATGCCGTTGGTGCACTCTACCTGTCCATTGGATTGTGGATGTGCCACCGATGCCACGTCGAGTCGGATTTTTGATCGGCTGCAAAACTTCGATAGCTCACCGACGGCAAAGTTTGTGCCATTGTCCGTGATAATGCTATGCGGTATGCCGAATCGAGTTGTAATCTCGACGATGAACTTTGTGGCTGTAGCTCCGTCGAGCTTCTTGATGGGCTTGGCCTCCACCCACTTCGTGAATTTGTCGACCGCCACCAGCAGGTGAGTTAAGCCTCCTCTTGCCGTCCTGAAAGGTCCCACCATATCGAGCCCCCAGACCGCGAACGGCCAAGTAATAGGGATCGTTCGGAGCTCCTGAACCGGCAGATGAACCTGCTTTGCGTAGCGCTGACACCCTTCACAAGTCTTGACGATGTTGATAGCATCCTCCTTAGCCGTCAGCCAGAAGAATCCGTGCCGAAACGCTTTGGCGACTAACGCCTTTGCCGCCACGTGATGCCCACATTCGCCGGAGTGGATTTCTTCCAAGATTTGTCGTCCTTCCTCTGGAGAGACGCATCTTTGGAAGATGCCGGATGTGCTCCTCTTGTAGAGTTGTCCGTCAATAATCGTGTACGCCTTTGCTCGACGCTCAATTTGACGGCTTAGCACCTCGTCGTCCTTGGGCAGTTTCTTATTAATCAAGAAATCAATGTAGGGTGTGGTCCAATCTGGGGTTACCAAGCACACCTGAACTGATTCTGCCGACAAGGGGTAATCTTCGTCGCCGCCTTTGATGGACGGCTTGTGAAGGTGATGGAGAAATACATCTGGTGGCACTGCCTTTTTCTTGGAGCCTATTCTGGCCAAGGCATCAGCGGCTTCGTTGTCATCTCGGGAGATATGTCGAACCTCTAAGCCGGCAAAACATCGGCCGAATTCATCGACTGTTCTTCTGTATTCCGCCATTGTGGGACTTTTTGTGTCCCAGCATCCATCAAGTTGCTGCACAACCAGATCCGAGTCGCCATAGCAGAGGATGCGCTGTACTCCCAACTCCTTAGCCATGTGAAGACCATGGAGGAGAGCCTCATACTCTGCTACATTGTTGGTGGCATTGAAGTGGATTCGGAGGACATAACTGAGCTTATCACCCTTAGGCGATTTTAGTACTACTCCAGCCCCCGAGCCTTCCTTCATCTTTGAGCCATCGAAGTGCATTATCCAGTACTGAGAATCCGGCAAAGGTGTGCTTTCCATCGCCTCTGTCCAATCTGCAACAAAGTCGGCTAAAACCTGAGATTTGATGGCGGTCCTCGGCTTGTACTGGATGTCGAAAGCTGCTAACTCGATGCCCCATTTGGCGACTCGACCCGTTGCGTCGGCATTGTTGATGATTTCCCTTAGTGGAGCCTTGCTGACCACCGTGATCGTGTGATCCTGGAAGTAATGCCGTAGCTTTCTGGAGGCAAAGAATACACCATAGGCTAACTTCTGGTAGTGAGGGTAGCGTTGCTTTGAATCTGAGAACACCTCGCTAATGAAATAGACGGGGCGCTGATCCGGCCATTGCTTCCCTTCCTCCAGGCGTTCCACTACAATGACGGCACTTATGACGAAATTCGTGGCCGACAAGTAGAGGAGAAGCGGCTCTTTTTCTCTTGGAGCTGCTAAGATTGGAGCATGCGTCAATGTATACTTCAGCTGAGCTAGAGCTGCCTCTGCTTCCTCTGTCCAAACAAAACTGTCCGACTTTTTGAGGAGCTTATACAATGGCAACGCTTTGTCGCCCAGCCGGCTAATGAATCGGCTTACAGCCGCGGCGGAACCCGTAAGCCGTTGTACGTCTTTTAGACAAGACGGCCTTTCGATGTTCTGAATCGCCTTTATCTTTTCCGGGTTAACTTCAATTCCTCTTTGGGAAACAATGAAGCCCAGAAGCTTGCCTGCGGGTACTCCGAAGACGCATTTTGCCGGATTAAGCTTCATCTGGTACTCCCTTAGGTTTGCAAAGGTTTCCGACAGATCGGCGATAAGATCGCCGCGCTTCTTCGACATGACCGCTATGTCGTCGACGTAGACGTGAACATTGCGGCCAATCTGCTTGTCCAAACACCGCTGCATACACCTTTGGTAAGTAGCACCAGCGTTCTTTAAGCCGAAAGGCATTGTGACATAGCAGTAATTGCCGTATGGCGTAGTGAAGGACGTCTTGATTTGATCTGACTCCTTCATCTTAATCTGATGGTAACCCGAATAAGCATCCAGAAAGCATAGCATCTCTGAGCCGGCAGTTGAATCAATGACCTGATCGATACGCGGTAAGGCGAACGGATCCTTAGGGCAGGCTTTGTTTAAGCCGGTGAAATCAATGCACATACGTAGCTCAGAGGTATTCTTCTTTGGGACTAGCACGGGATTTGCCAACCAATCAGTGTGGACAACTTCACGAATGAATTTGGCGGCTGTGAGCCTTAGGATCTCCTTTCCAACCGCCTTGCGCTTCTCAGTTCCGAGTCGGCGGAGGCCTTGCTTGACCGGCTTTGCGTCCTTGTTGGCTTTTAGGGAGTGCTCGGCAAGTTTCCTCGGGACACCTGGCATGTCAGATGGTGACCAGGCAAATATGTCCCGGTTCTCACGGAGAAACTTGACGAGCTCGCCTTCCTATTTGTCGTCGAGGCCGACACCGATGATGGCCTCCTTTGTCGGATCATCCTTTGAGAGCTTGATTTTCTTGGTGTCATCCTTTGGCTTGAAGCTTGAGTCGACCTTAGAGGACGGCTTTTCAGTCGCCGGCATCTCATCGGGACCAATTGTTTTCTTGAGATCCTCCAACTCTTCCCTGCAGATTTCTTGTTCAGCATGGACGGCATTGGAGGCCTCGCATTCCTTGGCTTTCTTGAAGTCTCCCTTAACTGTGATGATGCATTGGGTCCCGGCATTTTCAGCTTGATGTAGATGTAGCATGGCCGAGCCATAAACTTGGCGAAAGCCGGACGTCCAAAGATTGCATGATATGCACTTCTGAAGGGAACCACCTCAAAAGAGACGTCCTCAGTCCGAAAATTATCGGCTTCACCAAAGGTGACCTTCAGGGTAATTTGCCCCATCGAGGAGGCTTGTCGTCCCGGCACAATCCCATGAAACTTCACAGTACTGTGGGTGAGTTGTGACTCGGAAATACGCATCCTCTTCAACGTTGCGGCATAAAGTATGTTGATACTGCTGCCGCCATCCATGAGCACCTTGTCAACTTGTACTTGTCGACTATTGGGCTGACGACTAAGGCGTAGGTGCGCTTTGCAGGAACTCTATCCGGGTGATCGCTGCGATCCCATGTGATGGGTGTGTCGGACCAATCCAGATATTGAGGAACTGCAGGCACCGTAGCGTTGAGTTCTCGCCAGGCCGCCTTTTCTTTGCGTGAAGAATCTGTTGCCAAGTTGACAATGAGACTTTCGGCATGCTTAGGGAATTTGCTGCCTTTTTCTTTGGAGGCGGCGTCATCCGACTCTGAAGCAGCTTCCTCCTTCTCTTTGTCGTCCTTCCTGGACTTGCGCTTGTTCCTTGACTTGCCGGCTTTGGGGTCCTTGGCGATGTCCCGATTGATGTGACATTGCTGGAGTGTGTGGGAACTTGTTCCATCTGGCCTCAGATGATGGACACAGGGGTTGTGTTTGATGTCGTCATACTTCACCGCTGGCGGCCGGGATGATTGGTTATTTGCCGGCTTCTTGCCCTGCCACTTGCCATTGCTTGAGCCACCCTTTCCAAAGGCGGCAGCGACTTCGTGAGAAGGGCCGGCTTGGTCTTCAATCTTCTTTTTCCCGGATTCGCGTCGGCGGTTTTCGGCATCCTCCCTGTTGTCATCATCAGCGGCGGCGTACTTGTTTGCACAAGCGAGTAAGCCCCCCAAAGTCTCCGACTCGTCGCTATAGATCATGAAGCGAAAAGTCGTCCCCTTCCTCAGAGATTGCTTGAAAGCATGGATCGCCTGAGTTTCTGAGACGCCTTCGCAAGCGTTCTTGATTTCACTCCATCGTGAGACGAACTCACGGCTAGACTCGTTCTTTTGCTGCACGCACCGCTGTAAGTCGAAAATCGACTTTGGGCGCTTATATGTGCCCTGGAAGTGCTGGATAAAAACACGCTTCATGTCACCCCAGGTATGAACCGTCCTTTCCGGCAAACCTTCAATCCACATGCGTGCCGTCCCGGTCAACATCAGGGGCAAAAATCGCACTGCGGAGTCGGCGCTGCCTTGATATATGTCGCAGGCACTGACGTAATCTGAGAGCCAGGTCTCAGGATTAGCCGTACCGCTGTACTTCTCAACCATCTTTGTTACGTTCGACAAAGTGGGAGGTAGAATTTGCTCTCTGATTGTTCTGCCAAAACACTTGGGGCCGAGGTATTGGGCATCTCTGGCCGACTTCCTCTCCTCGATTAGGCTTCGAACATCATTGGCTGATGGCGGTTTAGCAACCGACTTTTCTTGTCTTGGTTCTTCCCTGTGACGGCTTTGGCTCGCCCGGCTTGCGCTACGCGGAGGGCTTGGAGTCCTTTGCCGTCGTGGAGGGGGTATGTATTTGGAAGGGTTATCTCCCTCTTTGCGCGGTGGAGGCGGTGGTGGAGGTGGCATATGACCTCTGTTATCCTCCTTCGGGGTTGATTTTCCCCTTCACGTCGTCGCTCCTGACGGGGTGGTGCCGCCTTTTCCTTGCGAGGGTCCTCCTTTCGCTCGCGGCTCCGATGTCTTTCCCGACCAGCCTCCCGATGGCGAGAAGAGCCAGTCCGGGATTCCGCACCTCTAGGCTGCTTGTCCTTCGGGTCCTTGCTGCCTTTGTTGTGGCTGCTTGAGCCGGCTGGGTCATCGTCTGGGTCTGCAGGGGCAGCAGCCATTGGTTTGTTGGCAGTTGACTTGCAAAGGCGAGAATCGTCAACAAGCCGTCCTGTTTTGACTTGCGAATCATTTTGCTGCTGTTGTGCAACCTCCAGGAGATAAGCCGAATACTTAAGCCGAGCGTCACGATCTAACGACTTGTCGAACATGACTTCCTGGGCGGCCTCCATGTTTTTGGCTGGGGTATTGAAATAACACAGATTTGTCACCGGGTCACGTCGGTGGTGGTACTTCCTCCAGACTGAATCGACATGATCGGCTTCCCACTTGCTGCGGAAATCCAACCTCTTATGCAGGTTCTTATCACGAGCCGGACGGAAAACATCGTCAGCCCCCTTTTCTCTCTGCTTTCGGATGAACTCTGTTTCCTTGTTTGTGAGCTCAACTTCACGCTCTACTATCTGGGCGGCTTGCTCCTCAAGTAGGGCGCGGCGCTTCTCAATGTCGTCCAGCGATGCGTTCGGAGGGAGTGGCGTTAACAGTTGCTTGTAGCTCGCCATCTTTCTTTCGTGCTCCCTCTCCGCCGCCTCGCCGGTCCTAGCGTCAATGTCGTCTCCTCCAGCCGGCACTCTATCTGTCCCCTTCAATGGAGCCAGTGGCGGCACGAAATCCACCTTGAGATTTCCGGCTTGAGGAGTTTTTTCTTCGCCATTGGCGGCTTTTGAGGTGTTGGGGTCGTCCTTAGGATCAGAGACGTTTCCCATCAAGACCTCGGCAGGGCGTCCTAAGCAGGATGCAACTTTCCGACTAAAGTCGTCGGATTCTCCTTCAGATTCGAGGTCCTGCTCCATATGGGCGGTGTCCCCTGATCCGGCTTCTGAATCAATCCCAGACTGCAGTGCAGGGAGGATAGACTCAGGTTCAGTCATCGACTCGTGTGAGCCGGATTCTCCTACAACGCCGACGAAGTGGAAGTCCGGCGCCGCCCTGTTGGAACTTGCGTCATCTTCAGAGTCTTCGTCGTCAGCGTCGAAAGCCAGATCCAGATCGGCGATCTCGTCAGAGTCCAGATCCGACTCCTCGTCGAGGTTGCTTGGGTGGGTGGTGGGCAAGCTCGAGGTGAAGCCGAGATCGTCCAAGGCCTGGGCGGTGAAGCCGACGAAGATGTCGAAACCGCCGATGGAGACCGTGGACCAGCCGGCGGGATCCTCCTTTGCCGGCGTCCAGAGGCCGTCGTTGAAGACGTGGCCGGCTCCCGACTCGTCGAAGTAGCTCACCATGCCGACCGCGATGGTGTCGCCGACTCCGCCTGCAGCTCCTGGACAGATCGAAACCCCGGAGGTCTCCTGCCCCACGGTGGGCGCCAACTGTCGTGGTATTGTCGATTCTAGCCGCGGCAGGGGTGCCATCGAGCTAGGTAGAGAGAGGGGTTTTGGAGACGTGGGGTGATCCGGCGACATAGAGACGAGTTTACCCAGCTTCGGATCTCACGTCGGTGGCGAGATCCTACGTGCTGCTATAATTCACTATAAGGCAATATCGCCGAGTTACAGTGGATTGGGATTGAGAGCGTATGTGCCCTAAGGCGTCCCAGGGGCCGGCTTATAAAGGCGTCCAGACCCTGGGCTTACAGGAGGAAACCTAACCGACTAAGAACAGAGTCCTACTCTAATCCGGCTTGGGCCCTGCCTTGTGGGCTAAGTCTTCCGCAAAACAGGCCGGCTTTTAGAGTCTTCCCTTAGCCGGATGGGCCTCCTGCGCTTCAGCATACTGGGCCGCCTGGTAAGCCGGATTCGGCTTACCACCACTTTGGGCCACCCTGGTCTGCTGGCTTTTAGTCTTCTTTGTGAGGACACCTGTTCGGCATAACCCCAACACTTGTTAAGCTATCGGACTCGGCCTCAGAGATATACAGTAATGCTATGTGTCACTGGTCATGCTACGTAACCGAGGGTTACTGGGGTTACCACTCCTAGGCTGAGTAAACATCAGCAGGCGTGCTCACAATGGATCATCGGCACCACAACCCCTCAGCTAAGCCATAACACGGGCATAGCCAAAACTGCATAACAATGAGCCCAAGAACCTTCCCTCTCAACCGTGCACTTTATATCCATACACACATCATGCATGGGAGAAGTTGAAACAACCGGTGCAGGGCAGTGACTCTACGACAAGAAAACAGATATACAACTCTTATTAGAGCAAGATAGCAAAGTACACGCAGAGGTCACATGACCCAACATTACATCATACAACGGAAAGCAAATTATGTTGCTAATTAACAAGTTTAACAAAAGGCCTAAGAGGCCAGAAATAAGCAACGGTGACGTCCCACACTACAGATTCCAGGCTGCTACCTGGGAACCCCAAAATACTCGTCGATGTCCACGTAGAAACCTCCATCGGTGATATCATCGGACTCTGAAACAAATTAAGTAGCACAGGCCTGAGTACAGAGCTCAGCAAGACTTTAACCTGTTACGGTAATGCATAAGTTAGAAAGCTGTTTGTGGGATAATTTTGCATAAAGCCAACTTTTCAATAGAGGGAGACGAAGTAGAAATCCGTCTACTCAGATGTTTTCTAAAAGGGATAAGAGAACACTTTTTATCTCCATAGATCATCTTGTAACCACCAGAATCATCATCAGCTGAACCTGCTCTACTAGGATCACTCCCTCGACTCACCCTCGAGGAAACAACCGCACACGTTGTCATCAAGTTTTAAGAATATGTTCAAGTTACTTAGCTATGATCTCACGTCCATTCCCAAGTCATCCATAACCGTGGACACGGCTTTTCGAAAAGATTTACCCTGCAGGGGTGTACAGTTTAGTCCACACGTATCAACCGACTCCTGGTGCCAACGTTTTAGCACTCTTCCGGGGAATGCCGGAAGATGGGGGTCGACCACGACTCTTAGCTTGCCTAGATATGCCCATGAGTCAACCCAAATAGGGCTAGTCCGCCTTTTCCTAGAGATGGCCACCTCCGGCCGGTCCCTATTTTTGTGCGTGGGGACCAAGATCAGTGCTCGTCCTTCACTTGTCCACAAACGCGACCTATCTTTTCACCAAAACATTTTCTCACACACACGCAGATGGAAATCGCAAACTACGTGTCTCACAGGCATAGCTAAACAAGTAACAGCAAAGCGGGGTTCACATAGGCCCGCGTGTGTCATACTCGGTCTTGGTTCAAGAGGCAAGAACCTCGGGTCCTTGGCGGCAAGAACAAGACAACCCACCACATCCCACGTGGCCTCATTGTCCAAGCCTTTAGTCAATTTAACATGTTCACATCAACTTTCCTCGTCAACCTGAAATGCTAGATTCGATCGTATCTCTAATTCATCAACAAGACGGATCAGACCATAACTAAGCATGGCTAAGCATATAAACATGTCTAGGGCTCTGGCGACACACAAGAAACCCTAATCATGCTAGGATGGATGAACAGGTATTAGGTGACAAGGGGGAACATGCAAGATAGGCTAACTCTACCTATCGACAAAAAGCTTTGGAACCGATATGATTGTTATCAGAAAACAATACTTCAAAATATGGGATCGGATAGAAGAAGGGGTTGTGCTTGCCTTATTGGGCGATAAACACAGTATATAACGCTTCGGGAAAACATGGTGATTGACTTGTTGATCCATGATCATGTGTCGTCCATCGGCGTTGTCGATCTTCACTTCGGTTCGTCTCGATCTCGACACTCGTTCTATCGAAAAGAACGAAAACACCGGAAAGGAAGAAACAACATTCAACCATGGAATTGATGCAATGCGCATACAAGAATGATGATATGACAAGTTACAATTATCATAATTGAGAAACCTAAACATGATATATTAAATGGAGTCCGAATAATAATAATCGGAGAAACTCCATAATTGACTAAAGTGGCATTTTTGTTATTCTAAACAACATTTAATTTAAGTTGTTCAATCATGCATGAGTTTGATATAAATAGGAAGATCATCTTTTTCTGAACATTTCGGTATATTATTCACATTTTTCTGATAAACAGATAATTAGTTATGAATTTTACAAAAACTATACATTTTCTGGAATTACATAAACCATTTACAAAAAGATTAAACTTCTGACAGGCGGACCCGTAGCCACGTCAGCATGACATCATGCAACTGCCGGCAGCGCTGGGCACCGTCGCGCACGCATCGCTTGTTCTGGCGCGTGCGCGAGGCTGCCCCCGCATGCATCTGGAGGAGGGAGTCTCGGGGACGCGAGTCGCGGCGCCTGGGACCATATGGTCGCCGGAGGCAACCACGGCGGTCACCGGAGCGGCGGCGGACGGCGGCGGTCGGCGGGACGGCGTCATAGAGATGAAGGGAGAGGGAGAAGAGGTCCTGGAGGACCGCGAATTTACCCTGAAGATGATGAAGGGGTTGGGGAGGCCGGAGGAGTTCGGACGGCGTCGGAATCATGCTCGGCAACCGGCGGCCGGAGTTGGGGAATATGAGATCGATCTATTGGCTCCATGCGTCCCAGCACACGCGAGACGAGGAGGAGGAAGCATACATCGACGCGGAGCTTCTGGACATGACTGCTTGGCCTGGAACGGCCGGGGACGACAGGGGCGAGCTTGGGGCCGGCGATGGCAGTTTATGGATACCGGTCGTGTTCTCCACACACAAACTACGCCAGCACGCGTAGCTTAACCAGGAGGACGCGGGCGGCGAGGAGCGTCTCCCAGACATCTCCAACGAGCTCGGTGCGATGAAGAACGACGGCGATGTGAGGGGGCAGTGGCGGTAGAACGGGTTAGGGGTTCCTCACGCGGGGAGGAACAGAGAGCGAAAAAGAGAGAGAGAGAGCAGGTGGGGGAAGAGAGTGAGAATGATGCGGACGGCGTCTGGGTCCTTATCCTCGAGCGAGAGCAGGTAAGCAGGAGGTGGCACGGCGCTGCGTCGTTCTCGTCCTTGTGGCTAGAGGAAGAAGAAGAAAGAAAAGAAAAGGGATTTTACAGAAAACTCCCTACATTTTTGGGATTTCTGAAGACCTTAAAACATAAGCTTTGGGGGATTTATTTGAGAGACTTTTAAGGCTCAGAGAAATACAAGCAAAATATAAGTGGCTTCCTTATTTTAAAAAGGACACCCACATATTTTTGTTTTGGATATTTGAAACATTTTGAGTACATATAAACATAGAGGAATCAATTAGTTATTTTAGAGTTTACTCCTTTATTTTAAGGGAAGCGCTAGACATCCCCCGGGGGATCCCGCGCCCCGATCCCCCGGGTCGACAACCGTTCGATGGAGCGATTTGTGGCCATCTGATCTCGCTCTCCCTCGACATCGTTCTTCACTACAGAAAACGAGAAAGAGAAAAAATGGCTCCGCTAACCACAGGCGGCTCTCGCTTGGCCCCTAGCGGCACCGACGAGCATGAGTCCTCGGCGGACGGAGCAACGATGTGGTGGCGGCACTCGCCCAGCTGCACCTCTCACCCCCCTCCGCGCACGAGGAGAATGTGTAGCAGAGTNTTCATTCGATTAACAGTTTAACAGATACATAATTTTGAAACTTCGAATGTAAGAAAAATTCTATACATGCATATGGTTGTTAGTCCCTCCGCCCCTATAGGGCCAGATGCTTGCATGCATGCGCCGTATGCAATTGTTTGGTGGGGCACGTAATCTTGTTAGAATAATCGATTAATGAATTGAACCTCTGGAAATACACATTGAAGACATTAGAAGAGGGGTTGTTCTAGAGTCTTAGATTGTGGAAAATATCTTAGGAGATAGAAAATGTATTCGTGACCAACAACCAACTTGTTTGTTGAACACACGGAGTAACAATCTGATTATCTATTAGTTGGTACAAATAATAAATAGAGATTTTTTAAGTGGTCAGTATTGTATTGCCTATAAAATGTAAGATCCTGTATCCTTTTATAGCCATATAAGAAGGAAGTGAAGCATAGGAAAGACAATATATAGTTGGTGAATGGAGACCGATCAAGAGTCGACCATTGAGTGAAACGCATTGGATCGTTAGGTCTAAAGCTTGCGCGACTAGTGGATATGCTGATCCAGATGATGACAATCTGAATTTTTGGAAGTGAGAGGGGTCAGGATTTTGGATCCTCTTTGTGAGTATAAGGATCGCTCTGATGCCTATTAGTTTCATTCTTCTTGTGTGATGTACTTTGGCTATGAAATGAACCTATGTACAGGAATATCATGGCGATTCCTGCTTGTACCATGGTTGACTACGTTGCTCTGATTCTCTGCTGCAACAATGACTCATCAAGCCTAGCTTCCTTATCAATAGCAGCAACCACTGCCTCCAACAAGGTAGTAGCTAGCGAGGGTGTGGGCACAATGTTGTAATAAGGTCCTAATTTTATAGTGGCCTTGTTAACTTCTTTGCTGGAGTAAAACATCTATTTTTTTCTTGGTTGCTCTCTCGCGAAAACAGGGAGGAGTAATATGAAGTTAAATTAAATTTCCTAATTATTTTTGGTTTTTCAGTTCTGAAGTTGGTAAATAAATTTTACCATGAAAAATTGTCAACATCCATCGTAGCTTTCCACCACTGTTACAACTTCTCTAAATTATGAAGAGATGCTCTCCATAGAGAGGAAATGATTAACTCCTTTCACGAAAGTTTAACTACCTCAAAACAAAGGCTCACATTTAGTCAAACCTCTAGATACTTCTTGGGTCTCATCACGGACTTCTAAACCATACGTGACTAGTATGCATCACGGTGTTAGCGATAGGAGAAGCGATGACCCGTTAGGGCCTCGTGTATGTGTTAATATAGGTGGGAATAGCCCCCACCGTGGCCTTACAGGAGACGTGTATGGATCGGTGTACTACACCGTATCCACCTACGTATTGTCTATGTAATACATATTTGACAGCCCCCCTTAATCTAAGCCAGATGTAACACATGAAGGTTTAGATTACGCATGAACTCACGCAATTTTGCAGCAGGCAGTGTCTTGGTGAAACCATCAGCGATCTGATCTTGGCTGGAGATGAACCGAATATCAAGGAGTTTGCTTGCAACTCTTTCATGAACAAAGTGATAGTCAATTGCAATATGCTTGGTCCGAGCATGAAAAACTGGATTGGCAGATAAATATGTCGCACCAATGTTGTCACACTAGAGGATTGGCCGTTGACGAAGAGGAAAAGCAAGCTCACGAAGTAAGACCTCAACCCAAATCAACTCAGCCGTGGCATTAGCAAGGGCTTTATATTCTGCTTCAGTAACTAGAGCGAGAGACAGTGGCTTGTTTACGAGCACTCCAAGAAACTAAATTAGGACCAAGAAAGATAGCAAAACCTCCTGTGGAGCGTCTGTCATCAAGGCAACCGGCCTAGTCAGCATCTGAAAAGGCACTGAGAAGTGCAGAGGAGGACTTCTGAACTGAGAGCCCGACATGAATAGTACCTTGAACATACCGTAGAATCCGTTTTGCAGCTGTCTAATGAGAAGTAGTTGATGCATGAAGATATTGGCATACCTTATTAACAGAGAAAGCTATATCAGGCCGTGTTAATGTCAGATATTGCAAAGCACCAATGATGCGACGATATTGTGTACTGTCTTCTGGTCCAAGCGGTGACCCATCATGCAAAGAGAGTTTATCATCACTAGACAAAGGTGTAGGGGCAGTGGTGCACTTGATCATACCAACTCGAGCAAGAATATCGGAAGCATACTTTTCTTGAGTCAAAAGAAGGCCATTAGAGTGTTTCTTGACTTCAATGCCCAAAAAATAATGGAGATCACCAAGATCTTTGAGAGCAAAAATCTTGTTCAAATTGTGGAGAAGAGCCGAAATAGCCTTGTTTGACGAACCAGTCAAAATAATGTCATCAACATAAATCAGCAAGAACATTATGATACCTGACTTGTTGTATAGAAAGAGAGATGTGTCGGCCTTGGATGGTATAAAACCATAGTCATGTAGTGTGGAGGTGAGACGAGAATACCATGCACGAGGAGCTTGTTTGAGACCATATAAAGCTTTGTCAAGTTTACATACATACTGAGGAGCATCTGGAGCTTCAAACCCAGGTGGTTGTTTCATATCAACCTCTTCTTCCAGAAGTCCATGAAGAAACACGTTCTTGACATCTAGCTACCGTAAGTTCCAACCCCGAGAGACAGAGATGGACAGAACAATACGAATAGTAGCTGCTTTAACCACTGGACTAAAGGTGTCTTCATAGCCAAGACCATACCTTTGTTTGAACCCTTTTGCAACAAGCCTAGCTTTGTACCGGTCAATTGTACCATTAGCATTTTTCTTGATACGATACACCCATTTGCAATCAATTATATTTGTGTGCTTGCTAGGAGGGACAAGATGCCAAGTCTTGTTTTTCATAAGCGCTTCATATTCATCATCCATAGCACCCTTCCAATTCGGATCATGAAGTGCTTCAGAAAGGATTGTAGGCTCACCTGTGGAGGTAAGCAAACCATACTGAATAGTACCATCAGTATAAATTTTTGGTTGGCGTATACCTTTTTGTAGACGAGTGCGAGGTTCAAGTACAGGCGGAGCTGCAGGAACAACAGAAACTGCAGTATCTGGACAAGCGGAAGCAGGCGACACAGAAGATCCAGAGGAGTTGTGTGCGCTGTTGTGTGTTGAAGAAGCTGCCGTAGAGGATCCAGCCGGGCTGGAGCGTGCCTGCGGTTGCATGTGCGCATGCCCGGGGTCCTGCACCCTGTCGGCCGCAGGCGAGGACTCGCGAGGGGACAAGGGAGGCATGGCAGCACCAGGCTGGCCGGGCGACGCTTGCTGCGTGACAGATCCCGGGGACGAATCTGTCCCATGATCCGAGGCAGATATTTCCAGAGAATCAGCTCCGGGATTGGAGCTGTCTCCTGATTCTTGTTCTTCATCATATGTGGTGGTTTCTTCACTGTTTTCTGAATTTTCTATAGCATGTTGTTCAGAATTTGCAACACCTTCTGGCTGGTCCTGTAGAGAGTTAGTGGGAGGTACAACAAAATGCATGTGATCATTAGTATTGACACCCTCATTAGGAGATGGCGAAGGAGATAAATGTGGGGGTAGTAAAAGGAATTCTTCGCGAAGACGTTTGCCGGCATTGGGATGAAGTGAGGCAAAAGAGAAAATGTTTTCATCGAACACAACGTCTCGAGAGATGTAAACACGACCAGTGGACACATCAAGGCATTTTACACCTTTGTGAAGAGGACTATATCCTAAGAAAACACACCGTTTAGAACGAAAACCAAGCTTATGTTTGTTGTAAGGGCGAAGATTGGGCCAACAGGCACAACAAAACACGCGAAGAGTGTCATAATGAGGTGTGACATGAAGAAGTTTCTCCGTGGGGGTGGAAAAATTAAGAACTTTGGAAGGAAGCATGTTAATGAGAAAAGTAGCAGTGAGAAAGGCTTCATCCCAAAATTTTAGTGGCATGGAGGCATTGGCAAGTAGAGAGACCAACCTCAACAATGTGACGATGTTTGCGCTCAGCTGAGCCATTTTGTTGGTGAGCATGGGGGAATGAGACATGATGGGTAATTCCCACTTTTTGGAAAAACGCATTGAGCTTTTCATATTCGCCACCCCAATCAGTTTGCATGGTGATTATTTTTCGATTAAATTTACGTTCAACAAGTTGCTGAAAATTAGGAACACTTGATAGACATCGGAACGTTTCTTGAGTAAATAGATCCAAGTAAATTTACTGAAATCATCAATGAAGCTTACATAATATGCATGTTTGCTTACAGAAGGGGGAGCAGGACCCCATACATCAGAAAATATTTGTTCCAAAGGAACTGTGGAAACACTAGTGGAAACAGGATAGGGCAACTGATGACTCTTAGCCTGTTGACATGGATCACATATGTAAGGATTTATTTCTGGAGAGTACGAAAGCTTATTTCTTCTAAGAACTTGTTGAACAATAAAACATGACGAATGCCCTAGACGACAATGCCATGTGGATGAAGAAGGCTTAATGGTGAGGAAGGCGTGCTTGCTTGACCCGGTAGAGACAGGAACAAGAGGATATAGACCACCATGACAGGGACCTCTAAACAGTATTCCTTCGTGTCCTGAGCCTTAATCAAGAAAAAAAGTGGGTGAAACTCAACGAAAGCATTATTATCAAGGGCAATTTTGTGTGCAGAGAGTAAGTTTTTAGACGCACTAGGAACATGCAAAATATTGCGAAGATGGATAGAATTATGAGGAGTGTGCAATACAGAATGACCAACATGTGCAATTTGCATACCTTTACCACTCGCAGTGTGAACACGATCACGACCACGGTAGGTGTCATGTGTAGTCAGCTTGTTCAGGTCTCCAGTGATGTGATTTGTAGTACCCGTGTCCATGTACCAGTTTGTATCAACGCCGTATGCTCCCTTGTCTTGGACATCATCATCCTCATCATCACGATCAGAATAGCGCCACCAGCACTCATTGGCGAGGGTGACCTTCTTTCTTGCAAATTTGGCAGAAGACCTAACTGATCAACTCCAGATGCACATAGCGCATTTCACAAGTTGACGGTATATAGTAATAAACTACTCCGGATTAACCAGCAAGCTATGGTGCCAATCAAAAGATGAGATCTATCTATGCTTTCTGAAGTTGTCCTTCCGTGTGTCAAATATGTATTACATAGACAATACGTAGGTGGATACGGTGTAGTACATAGACAATACGTAGGTCCAATTCAAATCCAATTCAAGCTGTTGATATTTAAAACACGGATCTTACAGACAAGTCCAGAAACCAGAAAAAAATACAAAGTAATCCCTCTGGAACCCGTTGACGAAGACGAAGACGTACTGCCGGCGTGCCACCGCTGCTGCTCCGCTCAAGCCTTGGATCGGGAGAAGCCCCTCTACGGACGGAAAGTCGACGAATCTCAGCCCCGGAGAGCCTCCATCCAGCGTCGCCGAAGCCAACGCCATGCTCTGCACCACCAGCTCGATCTGGATCTTCGAACACCCGGAGCCACCGTCCCGCGGTTTCCGGTGAGGGATTGGCACGCAACACGGCTCCGAGAAGCCGCGAGCTCGAAGAGGGCGGCGGATCCGCGACGACGCTCCAAGGAGCACCACCACCGGAGGAAGGAACCACCGCCACCAAAAGCCATTCCGGCCACACCGCCATCTCCACAGCGCCGCCAGCTAGCAACCTACTAAAACCTACACTATATACACACCGCGATCCGGGGATTCCCCGACCTCTCGCCGCCGGAGCGGCAGCCGGAGGCCAAGAAATCCACCAGATCGACGGCGGCGAGGTGGTTTAAGCAGGGGAGGTCACAAAATCGCCTTTCTACTGTGGACGGGGAAAGGAGGAGGTCGTGCAGAAAAAATCAGTTGCCTACTATAGTTAATAAGTTAGTTAACAACAAGCATGCTCTTTCTTTGTATGAAATGCGCTCAACATAAAAGCAGTTTATTACTAACGTCAATGATGGGTCATGCGTTAAAATATTGTTTGTTCATTTGTTCAAACATTGCTCGTTTATTCTAGCGAACACTCTCAACAATTATCTAAGAAGATAAAATTCTGTTTCATACCATCTGTTGTATCTAAGCCTAGAAATTGACCCTTGACTGCAGAACTAGACACTTCACGTACTCAGCTAGTTGTATTTCATTTTTACACGAAAAGTGTGACATTATCCCCTTATATATAGTCCTGATCAATGGTAGGTGACGGTTTTATGTCTATGGCTTTGTCGTCGTACTTTTTACTAAAACACATCAGCCATACTAACTTTGGAAAAGCTAGTTTGCATTACTTCGACACTGTCCGACATATTTTTTTTTTTTTTGAAAGAAAGTGCTCTGTTGCTTCTTGCATCTGAAGTTCTGAACGCAAGAGTGCACTGAGCCCACAAACTAGTACCACCTTCTGCCAGAAACATCATGCATGGCTCACAAACAGTGTAGCAAGTGGAAATAAAAAGGATGTTCGCCGTGCTCCATCTAAAAACAATGGATGTCCATGCGCACCAAAATGCACCCGAGAGTCCTGGTTGTAATGCGTGGACGCTAAACTTCACGCAAGTACACCACATATATCAAGCCTATGCATGCACACTTGATGTCCACTCATTTTCAAGTTCTTAGAACGGGTAGTGTTATCAGTCTCAGTTGGCTCGTTTACTTAGGCTTGGGAGGCATCACAACGGATTTCAGGAGTCGTGCGGGTGACCGGTGTGTTTGCAACACGGGCTACAGGGCTGTCAGAATGTGCAGTCGTAGCTGATACTAGTGATTGTCTGCGATGAACATATATGAACGGAAGAGGGACACGCACAACCCTGTCCTCTCCAACTGGCGCGGGCTGTTTGCAAACCTATGATTTCACGTGACTTTTGGATCTTCCATTGCGCTCATCGAACTAGCGGAGTTGTTCGTCGATCTAGAATTCTAGATACGATTATCACAACACACAGACGATTAACCTTGCAAGTTTGATTGTATTGGTAGCCCAAATTTGATTGTAAGTATACGTGTCGATCGCGTTGTTGGGCTGAATCTCTCAGCTCCTCTCTTCTCTCAATATTCTTCTCGCTTGTGTCTCCATAATAGGGTGAATAGCTCCTGTGCGACGCTTTTCATCGCTATTGGATTTGAAGCGACGTTTTTCCTGTAAATAGCTCGCATGCGACGCTGTTTTGGTTGGAAATAGCTCAGGGCCACAATAGCCATATAACGGTCGTTAAGGACACAGTTAGGTTAGATGAGACAGTTGATTAAAACATGATGGTCCTAATTAGTATCAGGTGCTAACCCAGACAAACCAACCGCTTTCCCACCCAGCGCGCGCGTGACCTTCTCTGGCGGCGGCGGCGGCGGAGCTCACCTTTCCTTCTCGACGGCGGCGGTAGCGGAACTTTTTCAGAGGGCGGCGGCGCTTTCGTTCTACGGCGGACGTGGTGAGTGCCATTCGAGCGCTTCCGACCGAGCGCGCGCGTGACATTCTCTGTCGGCGGCGGCGGGGAAACGTTCTCGACGGCGGGGGCGGCAGCGGAACTTTTTCAGAGGGCGGCGACGCTTTCGTTCTACGGCGGACATGGTGAGTGCACACAAAAATGGAAAAGTAAGCCTGGATCCTTCTTAGTCACACCAAAATGAACCTTTGGTGGGGTTTTGGACAACTTCATTCCCAGAACCTTAAACCACTTGTCTTCAACCTTGACTTCATATGGCAGAGTTCTGCCGATATCACATCTTATGCATGAACAGAGAGCCTGAATGTATATATACCTTGTTTATAAGATCCAATAGGTAGTATGTGACATTATAAGACAATGTGCACTGGTTTTCCATTTTTTTGATTTTTTTTGAATTTTTGTTGCTCATTTCAAATTCGGTCAAACCCTAAGTTTGACCAGCATTTAAACAAGTTCTGCACACAAAAATGGAAAAGTAAGCCTGGATCCTTCTTAGTCACACCAAAATGAACCTTTGGTGGGGTTTTGGACAACTTCATTCCCAGAACCTTAAACCACTTGTCTTCAACCTTGACTTCATATGGCAGAGTTCTGCCGATATCACATCTTATGCATGAACAGAGAGCCTGAATGTATATATACCTTGTTTATAAGATCCAATAGGTAGTATGTGACATTATAAGACAATGTGCACTGGTTTTCCATTTTTTTTATTTTTTTTGAATTTTTGTTGCTCATTTCAAATTCGGTCAAACCCTAAGTTTGACCAGCATTTAAACAAGTTCTGCACACAAAAATGGAAAAGTAAGCCTGGATCCTTCTTATTCACACCAAAATGAACCTTTGGTGGGGTTTTGGACAACTTCATTCCCAAAACCTTAAACCACTTGTCTTCAACCTTGACTTCATATGGCAGAGTTCTGCCGATATCACATCTTATGCATGAACAGAGAGCCTGAATGTATATATACCTTGTAAGATCCAATAGGTAGTATGTGACATTATAAGACAATGTGCACTGGTTTTCCATTTTTTTGATTTTTTTTGAATTTTTGTTGCTCATTTCAAATTCGGTCAAACCCTAAGTTTGACCAGCATTTAAACAAGTTCTGCACACAAAAATGGAAAAGTAAGCCTGGATCCTTCTTAGTCACACCAAAATGAACCTTTGGTGGGGTTTTGGACAACTTCATTCCCAAAACCTTAAACCACTTGTTTTCAACCTTGACTTCATATGGCAGAGTTCTGCCGATATCACATCTTATGCATGAACAGAGAGCCTGAATGTATATATACCGTATTTATAAGATCCAATAGATAGTATGTGACATTATAAGACAATGTGCACTGGTTTTCCATTTTTTTGATTTGTTTTGAATTTTTGTTGCTCATTTCAAATTCGGTCAAACCCTAAGTTTGACCAGCATTTAAACAAGTTCTGCACACAAAAATGGAAAAGTAAGCCTGGATCCTTCTTAGTCACACCAAAATGAACCTTTGGTGGGGTTTTGGACAACTTCATTCCCAAAACCTTAAACCACTTGTCTTCAACCTTGACTTCATATGGCAGAGTTCTGCCGATATCACATCTTATGCATGAACAAAGAGCCTGAATGTATATATACCTTGTTTATAAGATCCAATAGGTAGTATGTGACATTATAAGACAATGTGCACTGGTTTTCCATTTTTTTGAATTTTTTTGAATTTTTGTTGCTCATTTCAAATTCGGTCAAACCCTAAGTTTGACCAGCATTTAACAAGTTCTGCACACAAAAATGGAAAAGTAAGCCTGGATCCTTCTTAGTCACACCAAAATGAACCTTTGGTGGGGTTTTGGACAACTTCATTCCCAAAACCTTAAACCACTTATCTTCAACCTTGACTTCATATGGCAGAGTTCTGCCGATATCACATCTTATGCATGAACAGAGAGCCTGAATGTATATATACCTTGTTTATAAGATCTAATAGGTAGTATGTGACATTATAAGACAATGTGCACTGGTTTTTCCATTTTTTGTTTTTTTTTTGAATTTTTGTTGCTCATTTCAAATTCGGTCAAACCCTAAGTTTGACCAGCATTTAAACAAGTTCTGCACACAAAAATGGAAAAGTAAGCCTGGATCCTTCTTAGTCACACCAAAATGAACCTTTGGTGGGGTTTTGGACAACTTCATTCCCAAAACCTTAAACCACTTGTCTTCAACCTTGACTTCATATGGCAGAGTTCTGCCGATATCACATCTTATGCATGAAGAGAGAGCCTGAATATATATATATAGCTTGTTTATAAGATCCAATAGGTAGTATGTGACATTATAAGACAATGTGCACTGGTTTTCCATTTTTTGATTTTTTTTGAATTTTTGTTGCTCATTTCAAATTCGGTCAAACCCTAAGTTTGACCAGCATTTAAACAAGTTCTGCACACAAAAATGGAAAAGTAAGCCTGGTGAGGTTTTTTTTGCTGTACCTTTGGTGAGGTTTTTTGCTATACAAGGACCGTTGACTGCCTCCAAATCTCAGTTGACCACCTCGAAAGCTAGGGGAAACGACCCCATTTCTATCCATGCAATGAACTTCAGCCGTCCGATTGTTCTTCTAGAAGGAATCTTAGGCCAGGCTCTGGGCGATCCGTGGGAGGGCTGGTTCCGCTAGCTGATTGGCTAACCTTTTTTTTAGAGCGTGAGAGAGGATAAGGATGCGTGGAATAGTCCACGAAGATGCACGGGCGCATGCAAGCGCGCATTGCCGCAGCCCGCGAACACGTCGCAGCCTAGCTATTAATTTTTTAACAGCGTTGCACCCTAGCTATTCACGTTCACGCGTCGCACAGAGCATTACTGCACGCGTTGGTCCGTTGCGTGAGACTTTGGACTTGCGTTAATGCACGCATGCAGGGTCACGTCGCATGCGTACTACGAAGCGTAATTTTTTCTACGCTTTCAGACGGCATGTCTTTCACCCGTCGCTTAACTCATCCACCCCAATTAATACGCACGTCTCATCGCAGTCTTTAAATAGAGCCTATCCAACCCATTGCCTCCTCTCATCCCTCTCCAGCCCCATTGCCTCCTCCTCCCTCTAGCAACATGGACAGCCCAATCTCTCTCCCTTCCAGCCCCGAGCCCTACAGCGACGAGGACAACCACCCACAGCCGCTTGGCTGGTGGGAGGCGCCGCCGAGGGATCCTCCGAGGCGTCGGCGTCCCAAAAAACGCCGGCGATCCGTCTTCTCGGAGGGCCCCTTCGTCCACAACCCCACTCCCGACGACGTCGCGAAGATGAACAACCGCTCCGAGAAGGCCCTCCAACGCCGTCTAGCCTTCCTGGAGATGCAGGAGAGGGAGGAACTCGCCGCCGAGGAGAGGAAGGCGGCGAAGAAGTGGTACCCCGTCCGGGAGGACAGGGCCACGAAGCGGCTCCGGGATGAGAATCTCCGGGCCTTGTCCGACGCCGAGATGGCGCACAGGGCGGCGGAGTGGAGGAAGGCCGCCGGCGGCGAGTAGGTTACGGCCCGCAGACGAAGGGGCGCCAACGGGTAGCGGTTAGGGTTTAGGGCCCTTTATATTTAGGGCTATGAAATGTAATTTTTTTTTTTAGTTTAATATATGTAACGTGTAATGTGGGTCGGGCCAATATATATATATATATATGTAATGTGGATGCAGTTATGGATAATATATGTTATGGATGCCAATGTTTTCTTTGACTCCTTAATGTCCTCAACAAATTCATTTGAATTTTGGGGTAATTTTCAGCAATAGCCAACATACTCTTCTCCGTCGCTGTGTGTTAACCGCTAGGACCGTCGCTGGTCTTGACGCGTGACCTGCAGTCCAACTGACTAGTGGGGCCCCGCGTCCCATCGATGTTGTCACGTCAAAACCCAGCACCGCCCCTCTGCCTGGACTGTGCACGTTTTGTATAATTAAAGTTCTATAAATATGTCTTAAAATGAACCTATACATTAAAAGCCCTTATTAGTGGGCCCCACGTGTCAATGGTGAAAGAAAAGGGACAAATCTCAACCAAGCGTGGGAATTTAAAACCATGGCCCTTGGTAATGCTAGCATGCCTTAAAATGTCTTACAAAAATGAACAGAGTGAGTAAACAAACTAAAATGCTGAAAAATGATAAGTAAATAATAAAAAGAAGAGAGGACATAGGGAGAGGGAGACGCATCCTATTTTTATTGGGCCCAACAAGACGTGCAACGGGTCAAATAATAAAAACAAGCATCCTCTTACTATTAGGCCTGGAGTGTGCACATTTTTTTTTGCCGAAAGATCACATCTTTTGACATTGGGCCTGGCTAGGTTACTTGGGCCTGGCCTTTTCGTCTATCCGTTGTAGTTTTTTTCTACAAAAGAACGGAACATTTCACACACATTTCTAACGTTTTACAAATTTAACCAAACTAAATAAATGTTGGATTTGTGATGCTATCTGCCAAGTCTGAGCCATACACAAATGGCCCTGAGCTAACTGCTACACTAATTACATTGTTACAATGACCAAGGATCAGCAAATAGACAACACACATTTGCAACATTTTAGGAATTGGAACAAACCAAATGAATTTGCTATCTGTCATGCATTACTTCCAAGTCTTAGCCATACAGAAATTGTCCAAACTAACTGCAACACTAGTTACATTGTTTAGTGACTAATGATCAGCAAATAAACAACACCAAGAGCAATTGCACATAAATAAAAAACTACAGACATCAGATTGTCCTGCTTCTTCAGATCGACAAGCTTCTTTAGGTGCTTGTTCATCTTCTTCATCTCCTTCACTTCCGCCGCAACCCCATCCGCTTTCCCCACCGGAGCAACCATCGTGGCTGATCCCCACTGCTCGGCCGTTGGCGTCGAATTGACCTCCAGGAAGGCGCCCTCCAGTTCAATCCTATTGATGTACTCATCAAGCCACTCGAAATGGTGGCATTTCCGCAGATCCGGCTGAAAACAGAGCAAAATTTCCCCAAATCGGATGAAACCCTAATTCCCAAATCGGATGAAAACCACAAAATTGATGAAAATAAAATGAAATTGGTAGAGGGAAAACTAAGATCTCACCTTCTCTGGCTCTGGTTTGCTCTCGCATTTCACAAACTCGCGTCTGGCGTTGCCTTTCTCATCGCTCACGGTGGTCAGGCGCTTCAGGGGCGCCGTCCGTGGGCAGTCAGGGCACCGTCCCAGCGGCACTGGACCATAGCGCGGCCACCGGCAGGTTGAAGCGGAGGTCGACATCACCACCGGCGTTGCAGCGCTTAGAGGATCGTCGGAGAAGAAGGGGGGTAGGAACGGGCGGATGCTCTGTACTGCAACGGTCGAATGAACGCTGGCTCCGGTGCGGGGACGAGATCGTCTCTCTTGTTGCAGCTACGTGTTCTGGGTCCCACGATGTGAGGTGGACAAGCAGTGGGTCCCACGATCTGACGTGGATAAGTTTTGGGTCCCGCTCAGCCCGTGTAGTTTGAATTGATAAGCTGTCTACTGATGTTTAAGAGAAGTGTCGCATTGCAGCTATAAGCCTCCCGTCAGACGTCGCATGCTAGCTATTTCCAGCAAGAACGTCGCTTCTCATCCATTTCCTTGGAAATATGTCGCACAGGGGCTATTCACCCTCCATAATATCCACTAGCTAACACACCGGCCACTAAACTTGACTCTGTCACTCTCTCTCATAAAATCGCTCCAGGATGCATCAGTTGAAGCTTCACCGACTACACTACTGTACTAGACCTCGTGAACTAACGCAGAACGAAAACAAACTAATATGCAAATACATGAATCAAAATTATGGCTAATATGTGTGATGTTTTCTCTTTATGAGCCTTCCGCTTTATAACATAACCGAAAGCTTATGCCTTGGCCTGGAAAACAACGAAGAAATTGCGGCAAGGGCGAAGCACATCTATCAATCAGAGAGCATCTTGATATACGTACGCTAGCTCACTGGTAAATACATGACTTTCTAAGAATCATGCGTGATCTTAAGATTTTCTAACTTTGACTAGTAAGTTATAAAAAAAATGCAAGTGGAATCCTTCAGTTTGTCATAAACATATTTAAAATTTCAGAAATTTTTACTACATACAAAAATAGGAATTAAATGTAGATGATAAATGCACCAAACGTCATCTATTTGCATATAGAGGGAGTAGATCTAACTCGATCATAATCATTTGTTTGTTCTAAAAATAAACTTACTGAGTATTTATTGTGATATAATTGTACTAACATGTAAAAACTCTATTTTGTTGGTTTCGGGCTCCTATTCCGTATTGTATTATAGAACAAGCAACGTAGGTGGATAATAATGTCCATTACTTCCCCGAACGGCAATCTTCGGCTGATATTTGGCGGGCATCGTGGTATTGGTTCGCTTTGTTAGTTTCAACGTCTATGTGGGTTATTGCGTTCCCCTATGTTGAGCAATCTGACGGTGTGGATGAATATCATTGGAAAACATTAAGTGGAAGGTATGATGTACCACATCATTAAATTTCTCTCAGTAATGATCCAAAATTTATCGAACCAATAGGAATACAATTTTTATTTTGAATTAGGACCTGCACACAACACACATAACACCTTGTCCCCAACGTTCCAGTAAGGCTATCAACCTTTCAGTCTTGCCAAACACAAGATATTAATTAAACATATATTGTGAAAAATATATTTGTATAAAAAAATAATGTGAAAACAGGCCATCAAAAAGGTTGTAATCAATATAAAAGAATGGACCGAGGGTCATAATTTCACTAGTGGTATCTCTTCATCTATAATATACTATGAAAAGAGCAAACATATTCTTTTCATCTATAATATATATATATATAATATTACTATTAAAAGAGCAAACATATTCTTTTCTAAAGCTACCTTGTTAGGTGTACCAGGCAAATTACTACCACATATTTGTCCCACTCAATAAGATCTAACGGCCTAAATTGAACTGAGCGGAGGCCGCGAGTGCATTTAGCAATTATTTTGGCAGACGATACTCTGCCGAGCGGACGAAATTTCCCACCCGTCGATTACGCAACGATTCCATGGTCCCTCCCCACTACAAAGTTACCTCCACCTCCCCGCTGATCCATCCATCCACGAGATTCCTTTCCTCCACGATCTCTTCCACTCTCCCTCCTGAAACTCTATTCCGCGCACACATGGCGGCAACAAGTGAGCGGCAGAGGGCGGGGGCAAGCAGCAACAAGCGGAGAGAAGGATCGTTGGATCCGGCTGCTGCCGAGGACCCGACGCCCTAAAGCCTGGCCCCATCCCTTCACGGCGCCGACCGCCTCTCACCTCCATAGCACGGACGAGAACTCCTGTATTGCCTCGCCATCTCCACAACAAACTCCCAGCTCCCCTGCTCTCCCGTACATGTAGCCTAGCGGAGTCCCTAACTCTCTTGTTTTTGATGAAAATTTTGTTCTCCCTTGGTTAACCTAAGGCTAAATTTATTAGCATGTGTAGATCTAGATTGAGCAGTGGTATTAGTTCATGCAGTGGAATTTTTATATTGATATTCTCGATCAAGAAAAGGAACATGCATGCTGGAATTAGCATGTTGATTCTTAAATTAAAAGGAAAGGGTGTTTTTCTCAGCACAAATGTCACAATCTCACTAATGTTGCATCCTTGTTTTGAGAAGCCAGCTTATCAATGCGGCCGTCTAGAAAAATTAGCAACTGATCCAGTGTAATGTTTATGCTTACGTTGTTTCCACCGTAGAACAACGACCATTCTAAACTTTTGTTCTTTGTCAACAGGATGTGATCAACACGGACATAATCAGAATCAGGCCTCTGGTGCATCTTATACAAGGTGCTGAATAAACTGCTAGAACGGGCATGCCATTATCACTATGTTGTTTCTTTAGAGACAGACAAAGTAAATTACTCTGTCATTGTGTTCATTTCTATTTCGAGTACTTCAATAGAATATTATTTGCATGTGCATATACTCTATACGATGCAATAACATTGTGTAGCAGTGTTTTACTTGCATCTGTCCGCTTGGCGTCTAATGCTTTTATTTCAAATTTGAATTGCAGACTACTATAACAAGATATGGTGATGCTTCAAATTATACATACACTAGGTGTTACAACTCAGTTGTTCAATTTTATGGTAATTTTGGTGATTACGCCTAGATAAATGGGAAGGTAAAGGGTACAAAGCAATCTATTTTTTTTTCTTGAATGTGCCCCAAATAGCACATGTTTTATACTAGAAGAAGCACCTCCAAGGCGCTAGAGCTAGGAAGAAAAAAAATTTGAGACAGCCAGAATGAACTGAAAGAGGAACAAGCTAAGGCCCTGTCTAGCATGGATGTATATTTTTTATGTGCCAGTTCAAATATTAACTAACTGGGAACACACAAAATACCTCTAATCCAAACTGGTCACACTTAGTTGACAAAATACTTTCTAATGGCATATACTTAGGTCATATTTCCTTTTCTGTTGTACTGAATGACCTCTCTTAACTGCCATGATAGTTAATTGTTGGTGTACGGTTTGCACAATTATTGGTAACAAAATGTTAATTGTACAAAGATTGTTTCTTTGGCATTGACTTCATAGAATGCCTGTTTAAAGATACATGCATTGGGGTTTAACATTGCATGGTCGATTCTATAAAATTTGATCTTCAGATTTGACATAGCAACTTGTTCCCAAAGCATTGGTTTGGCCACTAAAAAATTGTGCTTACTACTACCGTAAAAAAAGAACAACCAAATGGTGCTTACTGTTTCCAATACTCGGGCCATATAACGCGACTTATATATTGTTTGCACATTTTCTTTACAAATCAGCTTCTTATTAGTCAGGATTCTGGTGCAGTTGATGTTTAAGGAATTTGATTCTTTTCTCCATTTTTATCTGATTGGTTTCTTATGAATCCAATATTCCTCCCAGTAATTCTAATGCTTTGAAAAATAGTACTATATTGATATGCATGTCTGCATTGATTTTGTCACTGTCCGCAGCATAAGGAAGTCTAAAAGAATGAAGTCTGAAAATCTTTCTTCTACGCTAGCAGTTTTATTACGGTTATTTCTTGCAAAGATACGTTGTTGTCTCCTTCGTGTGCTGTCTGTGCAGGAGGGGAACAGAAATAGAACGCTGACCTTCCCCGCACATAGCGCCAGGCCACCCAAATGATGTTTCTACCAAATCCAGCATTTAACACAATTACGATTTTTCGAGATCAGCCAGAATGAGACCAGGTAACTTGTTAGATCTGAAATTCTCTTCAGATGATGCATTTTGTGTAATCCCTTTTGTCTTTTTATAAAGGAGCGAACATTTTCTTTGTTATGCTGGTTGTGCTACTTTTTTTTTGAGGTATGCTGGTTGTGCTACTACCTCAACTAGCAAATCGATTGGGGTTCTATTTGATTAGGCACCGGAATAGCTGACCAACGGACCAACTCTTCAGTTACTGTGAGTGTGATCAGGACCTACAACCAGAGGTTCTCAAAGCACGAGCCAACAATTACACACAAACACTTCAGTTACAAGTTCAGCAGTTGCAAACAAACAGATCAAGGAAGGAATTGAAAGATCAGCAGCACAAGAAGGTGCTTCACTTGTGCGATTGTAATCATGTGCTTCTGTAGGACTTCTCTATGTGTGAACCTGTAACCTATGTGAACCATTTACTTTGAGAAAAGTGCGGAACATTATGCCTGTATAGAATCTGAACTTTGAATTAAAGTATGGATATTAAATATTTTGAAGCTTACTATGTTGCTTCAATTATGTTGTTACCAAATTAATGTACAGATTACGTTTACAATTTGCTGCCCAAGAAATGTCATGTTGAGGAAGTTCCTGTCAAGATGTACATTCAGTCGTGCTGCAAAAAATTGATTGTTTCTAGCATAGTCTGCAGCAAAAAGTTCATAAAAAAAGGAAATGATGCCTTCACCCACATTGCATACATTATGTTAGCCCCAAATTTTAGCATTTTAAATAAAAAATAAGATACAGGTGAGCAAAAATTACATGAAAAGTAGGAGTAACGGGTTAAAAAGAGGAATGAGATTTAAAAAATGTGTATTATACTTTGGAGGCGTGTGTTGCACGTGCACGTGATAACCCCCAAGAGCAGGGGATCACTGTAGCACCTCTCAATGTGGAAGTAGGGTATCGATCCGCAGGAGTAAGAAGGAAAAGTTATCTATTCCCTACAACTAAAGTGTCACAAGTTTTAGTTGATTATGCATTAAACAAGTTTAAAGAACAAGATGGTTGATTTAATGGATGAAAGTTTAATGTAACAAAACAAGAATGTAAGAGTGTCCCAATCCTCTTCAATGCAAGAGGACAAGACAAAGGTGTAAACGGTGTTTCAATGCTTAGAAATAAGGCCTAGGGATCATACTTTCACTAGTGGACATTCTCAACAATAATAATATAATTGAATACATAAATATTTCCTCTTTATTATGCTACTCTGAATTATTCTCTTGTTGGACAATGAACACCAATCCACTACGTAGGGCTATAAAAGCACACCTTAAAGTCACATTCCACATCTAGAGAACCCCACACTGTCAACTTGAGCCCCCTAAATAGTACTAGACAAACACCACAATTTCATAGAGACATCCAACACAAATAATAACTCATGATAAGTATTCCTGTAATCTTTAGCCTAAGAGCCACAGACGGTGCGCACACAACTTCGCACCATGGGACAAAGGTGACTCCGGAAATTACATTAATAAAACCACTTGAGTAGCATAATTCATAAGATAATGAAGAGTAACATCTATGGATTCAACTAGATTACAAAGCTCATGATCACATAAAGATCACACCATGGGAGAGAGAGATAAACCACATAGCTACCGGCATGAGCCCTCAGCCCTGAGGGAGACTACTCCCTCTTCATCATGGAGACGGTGGAGATGTCGTTGGGGGAGATGGAGACCACCCCGACAGCGCCCCGCCGGAGTTTCCCCCCTCCAATCTGCAGCTCCAGGTCTCTGTTTTGGTGTTTCTGTGTTTCGGCGGCGATCCCCTCTGGAAAACGTCGGGGGACTATTTTGATAGTCGTTTTTAGGTCAAAAGGAAGCTTCGGAATGAAAGATCGACGGCAACGGAGCCACGAGGGCCAAAAGGGTGGGTCCCACGCAGCCAAGGAATCTGGCCGCGTGGGCCTATGCCTTTTGGCCTTCGGGTCTCCACTTTTTTGCCTCCTTCGCTCCTACGCCTTCTTCCTTCCAAAAAATGATCCCCGTAAATTTTCATGTCATTTGGACGTCGTTTGGATCCCTGAAACTCAAAAATATAGAAAATAGGGTTTTCTGCCAGTGCAGGGTTAATTTCAGAAAAATAGGAAAACTGTAAAATATTCCAAAAATCAATAGAAAACAATGATATAACCCTTATATGATGCAAATATGATTGAAATATAAGTAATTCAATGCAAAGTTAATGTATCCATTTTAGATGCATCAACATCCCCAAGCTTAAGCTATACTCGTCCTCGAGTATGAAGGTGATAAAACTAACATGGACTTTGCATTTAAATACTAACAATGGATATCAAAGATGATTACTATTGCTACATAAAGTAAAATGATTCATTCTTCAAAGGAGTAGCAATATGCAAGATAGATTATGAAGTGATATCAAATATTCAATGTAAGGATGTTCAATAATAATTCACAAAGTGTAACATAGAAGAAAATACTATGGACCAAATGTATGCATAATGAAAAGTAAAAACATCCTATAATGGTCATAGAGTACTCTTATAAAACTGAATATAAAAGTGGACACTTTGGAAAGATATAAATGAGTAGAGGTAAAACATGAATAAGTTTCATCTAACTTCCAAATGGTTCTACGTATGTTAATGTTTGCAATGTGGTATTGGTGTCAAGCTCTCATTACCCCTATCATAACATCTTGAATGGTTAAAGTTTAAAGTGAAAGTAAATATGAGTAGTGTGCTTGACAAAGTATGGGTTGAAAGTTTCATGCCCCGTGAATACGAGTACCTACACCATGGTGTTACTCAACTTGGGATACAAAGCAAGTTCAAGTAAAAGTCATTGTATAATAGCGTCATCAAGAGGGTCAACTGGGGTACCTCTTGTCCCAGGACATGGAACGAGCCCATGTCAAAATGACAAGACAAACAAACATAATGAACAATCTCAACACCCTTTTTATTTACTATTGATCTGGCTTTTTATTATGAGGTGCATCACCGAAGATTCACAATAGTATGTAAGTAAATTTCCACCATGAAAACTTGGCTTAGATTAGCGGCCTAGGTGTCTCTCTAGCCATTTATACAACTACTTAAACTTACTTAGTTTCCACATTTATTTGGCACTATGATAGGCATCCATAAACAAAAGTACATAATATCAACTTAATATAATTATTAGCATGTTGAAAGCTTGCCATGTGACAGCACATTTGGGTTAACTACCAACCAAGACTCTTGTCAATCTCACAAGTTCATAATTTTAATCACAATGGTTCATGTTTATTAAATGCAATAGTAAGGTGTGAGAGCTATTTAACCAACTTTTCCCATAACAATCAATAACATAAGCATTTTAATTCAGAGGTATAGATAACATAAAGTAACATGATAAACATACTCGAAATAGCATAAAGCTAATAGGTAGATATGGTGGACTCACTGGAAAAACTTTGGTTGAAGGTGTTGGAAAACAAGTTTTTACTTGTTGGAATTTTTGGGCTAGCAAAAGGGAGAAAGTTGACCGTCTAAATGCATGCACAAGTGTCCATAGAAATAACCAGTCCATGTTAAACAAAGTAAAGTAACATTCAGCATCAAAACATGAATAAAATATAGCTCTTGATAAAACACTTGCAAATTAATACTCATTAAAAAGCATATGAATTATGCAACTATATGTATCTTTTTAAATCAACTCAAACATCCCTTTCCCAATCTTTTTAATAGCATCCAACTTAATTCAACCCAAATTTCCAGTAGCTCTCTCATATATAAATGATAGTGGTGGTCTCAAAACAAAAACTAAACTAACATAACAAGTAAATAAAAGATGCTCCAAGTTTATGCGATAAAGTGTATTGATAGAAAAACAGAAGTTAGACGTGTGCAAACCGCGAGTGTGTTGGTCCAGTGGGGTTGTCTTCACATCCCCAAGCTTATGGTCTTCACCATCCTTGGATAGCTCTTGGTGCATCTCCTCTAATCCCTATGAAAAAACTTCAAAACACTGTTTCTCCCATTTCTTTTCTGTGGGGTGACATTAGTAGTGATAGACAAATGAATTACTTGCTGCATAGAATCCTTAGACAAAAATTCATATTAATGTCCAGAGAGTGTATAATGTTGTATGCCTACTTATAAACTTAATTGGATCAAAAAGATTCAAGTTAACAGTTCAAAGAATGCATCAAACAAAATGGGACAGAATCTGTCCAAAAAATTAGCAGCAGCGAAACGCATTTTTCTACCCGACTTAAACATGTCGAAAAATTCTGAAACAATTCATGCATAGAGAGGATGAAAAGTTGCAGTTACAGTAAAATTTTAGCTCATTCGGAATTACATAATAGGAATGAAAAATTGAACCATGCACAGATTCGTGCTGGAATAAAATCTCCGAATGCAAATAGCAACTTTTTCATACCAAAATAGGTAAAACTTGGCACTTTATTAATAACTAAACTAAAAACTAAGTCTCTTGTTACAGCAAGAGGACACAAAGAAAATCAAAAATAAAAACAACCGGGTTGCCTCCTGTAAAGCGTTTTCTTTATAGCCATATAGCTAGGCTTCTTACTTGATATTTATTGTGGACGAAGCTCATGAGGGAGCTTGAACTTTGATGTTCCCTCTTCCTTGGGAAGTGTTTCATGCAAATACCAGGATCCCATGGTGCTCTCAAACCAATCAAAATAATTGTCAAGTTGAAACCTAGTAAAGAGAAAAACAAAACACAAAAGTAATAACAACGAAGTCTAACTTTCTTTCTATGCATTGGCATTTTGTATATGAATGAATCACAATAAATATAAATTTCACAATGCATATTAACAGTAGTTACTTGCAGCATATATTTATTATTAGCATAAAGAGGGTTCTTATTACCTCCTCTTTTATAATAGTTGCAAGTAGAAGAAATAAATTCAACCATATAATCACAAGAATCATTCAATTTAGATAATATAAGCACATAAAGAGGATCATTAAATTTATTTTGGAATTCATTAGCATGCTTCCCTCTTTCAAGATAATTTTTAAGATCAATATCAAGTTTAATATCATGGTTGCAACAAATATTTGGAACTAAAGATAATTGCAAACCACATAAGTATTTCTCAACATAAGAAAATTTCTCCTCCATGGTGTAACTAGGAGAATTTAAGAACAGAGTAGGACTCTCATGAGTAAGAGTACCATCACAAACAGCAAGTATATCATTTTTATCCTCACATAAATTTGTAACAACTTCTAAACATTGAGGATTATCAATAAGCATAGGACCATCATCTAAAGCATTATATATAGCATATTTAAACAACACTCCTCATTATCATCAATAAGTTCACTAATAGCATCATTAAAAAGTAAAGGAGCATTATTAGTTTCATCATAATAGCATGGGTTATCATATATGACCATAGAATTTTCAGTTTGACACTCATCATAACATGGGTTCTCATAAATAACAAAAGATTTTTGAGTTTGAGTGCTACTATCAAATGTTGATGGTGAAGTTGGGAGATCCAACTCTTCCCCAAGCCTAGGTTGGAACGTATCCATTTTAATCTCCTCTTCACATTCTTCCTCTTCCAAGCTTATGTTTTCATCATCCTCTTCCTGCAAAATATTAGAGATTTCTTGGGCAGCTCTCTTTCTTGTGTCAACAACATTGATATTTTCATTAAATTCAATTCTGCAGAGATTAAGGAGATTGGCAATAAAAACTTTAAATTGAGAAGCTATAGGGCAGGTTTCATGTTCATCAATGAAGGTGTATAATTCATAGGCTGCCATAAAAATAACAAATTGCTCTACTTCTTCCATCCCTAAATGAGCATAATTCTCTGTATGATAAGTGGCAATAACATGTTCTTCATTGGAAGGGCATTGGAATTCAAAGTGTCTAAAGTATTCAGAGCAACAAGTTTCTTCCTTATGATAATTAAGCAGCCTACTAGCAATTTCAATTAGAAGCTCTATGAAGCCTCCTATTCTTTTCCCTTCATATGATTCTCTATATTTAGCAGCTATCATGGCATTTTTATAACAGTTTTCCATTTTCTAATTTTTTTGGGTTTTTGATATATGGATAAAGTGAATGCAAAGATGAAAGTAAATCTAAGAAAAACTCACAGCCAAACAAGTTAAAGAGGTAAACCTCCCCAAGCTTAGATGATTGCAAGATATAAAACAAGATAAAATAAATCCAAAGTCTAGTGCATACAAGAATAATAACTTAAGCGCTACGCTCCCCGGCAACGGCGCTAGAGAAGTACTTGATAACCCCCAAGAGTAGGGGATCACTGTAGCACCTCTCAATGTGGAAGTAGGGTATCGATCCGCAGGAGCAAGAAGGAAAAGTTATCTATGCCCTACAACTAAAGTGTCACAAGTTTTAGTTGATTATGCACTAAACAAGTTTAAAGAACAAGATGATTGATTTAATGGATGGAAGTTCAATGTAACAAAACAAGAATGTAAAAGTGTCCCAATCCTCTTCAATGCAAGAGGACAAAACAAAGGTGTAAACGGTGTTTCAATGCTTGGAAATAAGGCCTAGGGATCATACTTTCACTAGTGGACACTCTCAACAATAATAATATAATTGAATACATAAATATTTCCTCTTTATTATGCTACTCTGAATTATTCTCTTGTTGGATAACGAACACCAATCCACTGCGTAGGGCTATAAAAGCACACCTTAAAAGTCGCATTCCACATCTAGGGAACCCCACACTGTCAACTTGAGCCCCCTAAATAGTACTAGACAAACACCACAATTTCATAGAGACATCCAACACAAATAATAACTCATGATAAGTATTCCTGTAATCTTTAGCCTAAGAGACACACACGGTGCGCACACTGTCAACTTCGCACCATGGGACAAAGGTGACTCCGGAAATTACATTAATAAAACCACTTGAGTAGCATAATTCATAAGATAATGAAGAGTAACATCTATGGATTCAACTAGATTACAAAGCTCATGATCACATAAAGATCACACCATGGGAGAGAGAGATAAACCACATAGCTACCGGCATGAGCCCTCAGCCCCGAGGGAGACTACACTCTCTTCATCATGGAGATGGTGGAGATGTCGTTGGGGGAGATGGAGACCACCCCAGCAGCGCCCCGCTGGAGTTTTCCGCCTCCAATCTGTAGCTCCAGGTCTCTGTTTCGGTGTTTTTGTGTTTCGGTGGCGCTCCCCTCTGGAAAACGTCAGGGGACTATTTTTATAGTCGTTTTTAGGTCAAAAGGAAGCTTCGGGAAGAAAGATCGACGGCAACGGAGCCATGAGGGGCAAAAGGGTGGGTCCCACGCGGCCAAGGAATCTGGCCGCGTGGGCCTATGCCTTTTGGCCTTCGGGCCTCCACTTTTTCGCCTCCTTCGCTCCTACACCTTCTTCCTTCCAAAAAATGATCCCCGTAAATTTTCAGGTCATTTGGACGTCGTTTGGATCCCTGAAACTCAAAAATATAGAAAATAGGGTTTTCTGCCAGTGCAGGGTTAATTCCAGAAAAATAGGAAAATTGTGAAATATTCCAAAAATCAATAGAAAACAATGATATAACTCTTATATGATGCAAATATGATTGAAATATAAGTAATTCAATGCAAAGTTCATGTATGCATTTTAGATGCATCAGCACGCTAACTAGTAAACATTAACACACCACCGGGAAAATAAATAACAGTTGGGCAATTGACATATTGGATTTAGTTAATTATGATAGCAAGAAAGTTCATGTAAATATCAATATACACAGTACATGAAAATAAATAGGCTGCATTCTAGTGCCGCATCTATTACTAATACTCACCCTTGACCGCTCTGCAACGTAATCTCTGATAATTAAGTTGAAACCAATAGAGTATTGCTTTAAAAATAGTGCATAATGTAAACAGTAAATGTATCATCGAAATGTGATACATAAAGCATTGTTTTTACTCATAGTGGCAACAAAACATCACTCTCCCCTTACACGTTTCCGTCTATCGAGCATAGAGTAAAGTGAGGCATGAACCCAGTATCAAACACCCACTCCCTCTTCATGATCTACACATAAATAGGTGAGTATGTAATAACGTAAATAAAACATTAACATGATAATAGTAACATCATATAAATAACATGCACAATCTGATCATAACATCACAATTCATCATATCCCAGCAAACATGACAACTAACAACAATTACATCATATGAATCTTGATCATGTTAGGCATCTCACGAGACCTATGTATGGCTGAACATGGAGGAGAGATAACCATCTAGCTACTGCTATGAACCCGTAGTCCAAGGGTGAAGTACTCACTCATCATCATGAAGGCGACAATGGTGGTGAAGATGCCTCAGGCGATGATTCTCCCTCTGGTAGAACACCAAAACAGAGCTCTAGATTGCTATCCAAGATGACGACTCTGTATCACAACTGGCAACATAATTTTTGTGTCTGGTGTTTTTAGGTCGAAGGAAATGTATAGGCAAAGGGGTGTCGACATGAGGTGCACATGGGGCTTACGATGTGGGACCTGTAGCCAGCCCTAGGTCCTTGGCCCCTAGCCGCGTGGCTGCCTGGTGACTCCCTGTTTCCTGCCTTTGATTCTCCGGCTCCATCTTGAAAATTTATTCTTCAATTTATTTGTTTCTCGATTTTTTCCGTGATATTTTCTACGGATAAACTGTTATATCTAGAACATGCAGCAAACATCAATTCACACTTGGCAATGTGTTAATAGGTTAGTCCACAAAAATGTTGTAAAAATGATATAAATCATATATTAAATATGTAACAATGACATTAAAGTAGCATAGAACAATTAAAAAAATTATAGACACGTTTTGGATATATAGGCTGATGGAGTGGCCTGCTCATCCTCAAGAGATCCAATCGCACAATTTTTTTGTGGCTAGGTATGCCTATGTGCAATGTTTTTTACTGGTTATAAAAGTAAATTTTATAGAGAATCTGATAAACCGATACCTGTACATATGTTGGGGGGGGGGGTCGCTGGGGCAACAACCCCATTGTGTTGTACATGTGTCCGACCGACACCCCTCATAGCGATCACTTTTCAGGGGGTGCCGGATTGCTCTTATACATTACATCAGATGAATATGGTCCATTTATTTTCTTGATTCAATGGTCCATATTCGTAATACTACACCAGATTCTTACCACCTTAGAAAGCAGGGCCTACAGACATCACACTTACAGAGAGCGAGGCACGTGCCAAATTCTATTTCCAGTATAAAAGTGGGTTTCATTATCTCCATACTCATCATCTACAATGTCATGTATAAAAGTTGTTTAATGAAGGACTCTGCATGTAAACTAACACTCGGGTACTTATTAGCCATGCACAATTTGTATTGACAATTATCATAGTTGAAATGAAGAATGGTAGATAGAAAATAAAGTTATAATATTTCGTCTAGCAATTTTTGAATAATTAAGTGAAAGACGCTTTCAGAAGTTCATGCACGACGTTAAACGAATGGATCTTGATTCGGTTTCAAATGGTAGCATACATCTAGGTATCACTAAGTGAAATCTTGAATGGTGAATCAGTTATTGTATTTCTGAAACCTGTAAATACAAGTATGTGGCCTATTGTTGGGAGCATGATTCTTCCCCCTCTCTCACCAAGTTTGAACTCGAGTATTGAGTATTGACACTGCCTAAGATTGAATAGGGTGTTTCTCTTCATTTGGTGACAAACATAAGGGTGCCTCTGATATTTTTCAAATGTCAGCTGTCACGTATATGGTGACATAAATGTTATATGTGGGCCGTGGGTTTTATCATCTTGAAAAATAAATGAACAAAACTTCTAGAAAATCACACTGGAGGTATTAAAAATAGGGTTGTTGTATGTATGTTGAGACAAGCGGAGTAATACTCAGTAAAATCTGATTTTCCTATAGTGAGTTTTGTTGGTACATATAATAAATAGAGAAAATCTTAAATCACTCAATATTGTAGTGCCTAAAAATTGAAAGACCCATGAGCAACCTGTCACGGCCATGTGAAGGAAGTGAGGCAAAGGAGAGGCAATATATATTTGGTGACTAGAGACATATTAAGAGCAACCATTGAGTGAAATGTATAATGTAGTTAGATCTGCAGCTTGTGCCATTAGTGGATACGCTGCTCCAGATAATGGTCATCCATATTTTTGGGAATGAGAGGAGTCGGGATTCCATATCTGGTTTGTGAGTATAATGACTGCTATTGTCTATGATGTCTAGTTTCCTTTAGCGTCTGTGCTTCACTTTGGCTAACGAACGAACTTGTTTCCAGGAATGCGGTCGTGGTTCCTCCTTACAACATGGTTGATTACAACTCTGTTAAGATTGGCTACATCAACGAAAGATCATACAGGTGGACATGACGGGTCTAGGTCTGGCACATTGCCTGAGCGTAGCGCCCGCCTATTTGAGAAAAAATCGTGTCACCGGCGGTTACCACCTCTCGAATTAGATAGGCAGCGAATGCTAGGAAATATTCCTTTGAGAATATTGTTCATGATGATGGTAGTTGACTAATGCAGTCCTTTCAGTTTTTCAAGAGACAAAGCTTAATGTAACTAACTCTGTAAGGTTTATGTTTCCTCTTATAAAAAACGGAATGTGCTCCTGCCAATCTTTCGGGGAAAAAGAAGATATGATGGGTTCCCATACTAACTTACCCAGACAACTATCAAGTGGTTGTTAGTTGTGAGCATGTGGTTTGTGTTGTTTGTTGCTTATTAAGGTGGCTGGAGAAAAAAATTAAGCCACCGCTGTACATAAGCCTCCATCCTTTTTTTTACGCTTCAAACAGAGGGGAAGGCCCCCACTACATCAACTTTTATTACATAAAAAGGCAGCCAAATAATTGCATGCATCAAAATTAAAAGTAACCAAAAGACAAAATTACAAAAGATCATTCCAATCATGCATGCCTTCCTTTAGACTGGGTATTTTAATCTATGCCTGATAATCTTTAGTTGCCGCCGCCGACATCCACTGTCACGCACTTTCGTATCGACTACACCATGGTCTCGATCACATCCCAACTGCTTCCATATTGTGACTGCATTGTTGCCTCCCCTCCCATACCCAATGTTTGGCGTATATATAGAGAGCCCCACAATCCTATTCTCAAACATACCTATTTATGTAGGACAAATTTCCATTATTTCTTTCTCTTGTTTCAATTTTCAATATGTTCTCACCATGAGCACCATTACGGTACCCTGGAATGATTACGGGTCATCAATTTCTTCCCATCTGGCGGTCTTGGCATTGACACCAACGACGGTGACACGACGGAGGCCTTCTGCTCTCGGATATGGGGCGACACTTGACCTTTTTGGTTTGCATTTCCCCGTGTTGGACGATTACTAATTGAAAGGACAAGGATGTCGCCTAGAGGGGGGGTGAATAGGAGATTTAACTTTTACGATTAGGCTTGATAAATGCGGAATAAAACTAGCGTTTAATTTATCAAGCACACAAAACCTAATATACTAGGCTCACCTATGTGCACCAACAACTTATGCTAAGCAAGATAACAACAAGGTGATAGCAAGATATAGTACTTCAAGCACGAAGGCAATCACAATGTAAAGTGCATAAGTAAAGAGCTCGGGTATAGAAATAACCGAGGCACGCGGAGACGAGGATGTATTCCCGAGTTCCTCCTTGTTAAGGGAGTATGTCTTTTGGAGGGGTGTGAGCTCGCCACAACAGGCCTACTCAACGCCACAAAGGCCTCACCCTATTCTCCGATGAACCGCACGACAAAGGTTTATTCACCTTCCACTATCGGAATCCTTCAAGGCGGAATCCGGAGCCTTTACACCACAAAGCTTGGGCACGCATCCACAACCAAATTGGAGGCTCCCAAGAATCACCACTAAGCCATCGGGTCCAAAGACCCAAGAATAACAAGCTCACAAACTTTCGACTTCCACGAATCCTCGTGGAGAGCACAAACTGATGCACCTAATGCAATGGCAAGAGCACAAGTGCTCAAATCCTTCACTCTAAAATTCCAACAAAGCAACAAATGCTTATGGGGGAATAAGAGAGGAAGAACAAAGAGGAGAACCACAAAAGAACTCCAAGATCAAGATCTATTAGGTTCCCCTCACTTAGAGGAGAGATTGATTGGTAAAAATGTAGATCTAGATCTCCTCTCACTTTTTCCTCAAAGAAGTGCAAGAATCATGGGAGGGAGTGAGAGGAAGGCAAGCTTTTCCAAGGTCAACATGAAGGGTCGCAGCATAGAAAACAAAATTTTTCCTACGCAAACATGGCGGAATAAAACCCAAAACTAGATCAGATCTACAAGATGGTGGTAGCAAGTAGGAGGTCAAATCTCACCCTCGAAGAAAAACCGAGTGTGTTTTGTCGAGGCAGGGGTTGGCTAGTCGATCCCCGCAACTAGACTTGTCTAGTCGCGAGGAGATGTATTATCTGATGCATCGCACGAGCAATGCCTCCAAGAGATCCACACGTACGGCTCGATGAAGACTCCACGTTCTTGATCCCGCAAGAGTTGATGGAGAGGCTCGCGAGATCAGCAGCACAACGACGGTGGTGTGGTGGATATGGTGTAGATCCGACAGGGCTTCGCCAAGCGTCTGCGCAGGAGGAGGAGTTGGAGAGGAGGAGGGGTGCGGCTAGGGAGCAGGGGCGGCGGCGGTAGGGAGCAGGGGGTGCGCCGCCCCTTGCCCTGCGCCTCCTTATATAGGAGGCCAGGAGGTGGGGTGCGGCCCCTTGCCCTAGGGCCGTCTGGCTTGGGTTGCTTGGCCCCCAAGCAAGCCCTAGGGTTTTTGGGGCGCCTCCCCTTTGGGACCCTTAGCCCTAGCCGCATGGGCCTAGGAGGCTGGTGCGGCTTGCCCATGAGGCCGCTGCACCACCCCTATGGTCCATGTGGGCCCCATACTACTATGGGCACCACTTCTAGACTCCTCTAGAACCTTCTAGAATATTCCGGTACCCTGCTGGAAAATTCCCGGACTTTTCCGATACCTCCAGAAACTACTTTCCTTATATGAATCTTATTCTCCGGACCACTCCAGAACTCCTCGTGATGTCTGGGATCCCATCCGAGACTCCGAATCAACATTCTTTCACACCATCATTTATCTCGAGCGCTAACTACATCGAACGTTAAGGGTGTGACCCTGCGGGTTCGTGAATATGTCATATTAATAGCGGGACCGGGATGCCCATATTAATTCCTACATATTCAACGAAGTACTTTACCGATTGAACCACTATGTCCGAGATTCACTTAATCCATATACGATTCCTTTTGTTTCACGATATCTTACTTGTCCGAGACTTAATCACTCATATCTCCATATCCGATTAATCTCGTTACTGACAAGTTCTCTTTACCCGTTCCCATAGAATAGGATCCGCTATGACTAGCCACTTAGTCATATGCTTGCAAGCGTTTGGATGCTATGCTACCGAGAGGGCCTAGAGAAAACTATCCAATGGTTGGATGAACAAATTCCAGTCTTGATTCATGCAACCAACAACCTACCATCGAAGATACCGGAAAGATACATTTATAATCACCCAGTTACGAAGTGACGTTTGATGTCCACAAAGTATTCTTCCGGTAAGCGGGAGTAACATAATCTCATGGTCTAAGGAAACTATATTTGACATCTACTAAATTTGGGTCTGTCCATTATATCATCCCCATGATATAACTCCGTTTATCAAGTGATTCATTAATACTTGGTTAGGAAACTTCTAACCAACACTTGATCAAACGAACTAGTTATTAGAGGCTTACTACGTACACTTTACCGTTTATATTCCACACATGTATTTGTTTCCGATTAATACAATTCTAGCATGGATAATAAACATTTATCATGAACAGGAAATATGATAAATAATAAACTTTATTATTGCCTCTTGGGCATATTTCCAACACAACAATGGAGGAGAGAGAGGGGAAAACGTGCTCAAGAGACTAGATACCCTTTAGGGAAGAAAGCCCCTTAGAAAGGTGGAGAAAATAACCGTTTGAAGTGGAATCTTCACTTCCTACGCGAGCCCGGCCTCAGACCCGGCAATACCAGCCTAGGAAGGTTGGAGGCCGGCCTATGACCCGAGAGGCCCGGCCTTGGGGCCGGCCTTGAGCCCGGCCTAGGCTGGCTGACCACCAAAAATCACTACAACACGAAAACAAACATATCTTGATCATCCGGACTCCGTTTTCGATGTTCTTGGGCTCGTTGGAATCACCACAACGAGCACTACAAGATTATAGAGAGAAACATCATAGTCCAACAAGGGAGAATAAAACCAAATGTAGAAAGGTAAACCTTCTCTAAAAGAGAACAACGGTAAATCCTCCCAACATAAAAAACCAACAAGTTTTTCATCAAGACTCCGTTTTCTATGATCTTGGGCTTGTTTCGAAGATAATCACAAGCCTTACAAGATCATGCATATACACATAATAGTCTATCATGTGAGGAGGAAGCCACAAGGAGAGAGTTTGACCTCTCTAGAGAGGATAAGCCGTTAAAAACTGCAACATCAAAAACGCAACAAGATATGCATATGAAATCCGTTTTTGACGAACTAGAGGTTGGTATGGCGATGAACACAAGCTCTAAATTCTCACATGGATAAAGGCAAAATAACAACCAAGAAAGATGATATGCCCAGAATGCAAAGGTTTGAGCTCTTCACAAAGATGCGACCAAGTTACTCACTTGAGAGCCCCTCTTGATAGTACGGTTATCTATCCTATAACCCGGTCTCTCAACTAACATCATGAGACCGGTAAAATAGAAAGCCTATCAAGATCATACCTTTGCCTTGCGCATAATCCACTTGAGCTAGATGATGACGATCTTGGCCTTCTCAAGATGGACCACCTTTCTTGATTGCGCTTCGCTTGGTGAAGACTCACATGTTGCTCCCCCATACTCCAATATGGGAGAACCCCTTCTTCGGAAAATCTTCACATGGCCATTGTCTTCAAGTGGATGTCAAGCTTCAAGCATGTGATATCTTCATGTTGATCATCTTGAACTTGCACCACACAACTTCACTAGCCTTGTGTGTTGATCAACTTGCACTTAGCCTTGATCAACATACAAACGTCTTCCCTTAGCCTTGACTCCAACATATGGAGATCAAGCAACGCATATGGACACAACCTACAAGTAGCTCAATACAAACATTAGTCCATAGAGATTGTCATTAATTACCAAAACCACACATGGGGGCAACCATGCTCTTTCACTAATCTTGTCGGATCCTTACCGGGCTACGGTCTATACGAAGCGTAAGGTTGGTAGGTTTCGGCCCGAGATGGAGGTTCCGGGTGGCATGCTCTACTGATTGATCGTCCCCGCTCCGTGATAGGTTGGAGTGTGCGACATAGCTCAGAAAGGCGTACACAATAACAGATCTAGCGACTTACTTAGCTCGATGTGTGGGTTCGGACCTTGTCCAACATGCCACACATGAGTGTCCTATCGGCTCTATGTGGGCGGACCATCGGTGTTGGTGTCGGGTGTCCCTATGAGCTGCTCGGTGACATGTTGTGCACACACGGGTCCCAGTTGCGTGGCTAAGTCCCACCGGTCTCATGTGTGCACGATTGCGCTTAATTTGATGGATCAACAGGTGGTGGCAGCATAAGGCGTTTCCGGTGTGGTGGCACTTTTTGAGTGTTGGGTCTCATGTTCGACCCTTTTTATTTGAACCTAGTAATGGTGGCGTTCAAGTATTATTTCCTTGTTGAAGGCATTGCCTAGAGTTTGATCAGGATTCTCTTCGGGTGAAAATTCATGATTTGGCTCCTTGGTTGGGTCCAGCGACTTCGCAGTTGTTCCTTGTTTAAAGAAGTTATTGTTGTAGTACCTCTCTCTTACACTCGAGTTGCTATTGTTGATAGTTGATGTTATAGTTCGCTGCATCTAGTTGTTCTCATGGCTTTTTCATTCTTTTTTTGTAACAATTTGGATGTGTGCATACTCGATGTCTTGACAACTTTTGATACCGTGTTGGTGAAAAGGCCGAGTGTAATTCATATCGGCTCGATATTAATATATTCCCTTTATCAGGTATTTTTACATGTTTATTCATATTGATAAGTTTACAAGTTTATTCATATTGATAAGTTTACTCATGTCACATCTCAGGGCGGTACATGTTTCTGCTGCTATTGATCCCTGCTAAATTTTTTACGGAGCCCTAAGTCTCTTTTCACTTCCAGAGGTGTCGGTGGCTCCAGTGAGGTACCTATGCCGGAGAAAGAGGCGGACACATCTCGTCGGGCCAGGGATGCATTGGAGCCGCGATGACAAAGGGATAAGCTCCTACCACAGAACGATCAGCAGAAAGGGCTGGTGTTGAACATCGTGTCCTTTATTACTTCTATTCTAGACCCTACCCATATGGTATATCCTTATGAAATATCAGATAAAATAGAAGGTATAAGAAAGGGATATAATGATTTTTTTATTTGAGGATCTTACGACCTAATTTATAAATGGGCGGGATTTGAAGTGCTAAGGTCTTTCGGATAAGCGCACATCTCACCTGGCACCATCATGCATCGCCAATTAATCAAGCACTCAAGACAACTAAGTAGGCTTTCATGACTTCATCCACAACACGCAACTGTATGTCACTCCTAGTTGGGGTTATCATCGGTACTGATTTCAGGGATACCAACCTTCCTGAATGATCATTTCATATGTGGAAGTAACCAGTGCAATGACAAAGCTCTTTTATGCTCCTCGTACTCCTATCTCCACCTAGGGTCTACCAGGGGGCGTAAACGAGCTTATAGATATGTCACGTAGATCACACGACATTGTGATATATCTAACACGTCGGTGAGATACAGTCATTAGTGTATTGGTTGAGTATATCATGTTTAACCAAAGGATGGTTTAATCTGTTTGAGCTTTCATACATATCTAAGCCTGCTGTCATGCCATAATCCTTATGCCAATTAGGGAAGACGTTATCCAAGTGCGAGCCCGGCGAGATGACGACTACGGAGGCGACTGCGGAGGCGCTCGCTGACCCTAGGCCGTCGGCGGGGATGGACGCTGGTTCACCTATGTCGCCGGTATTCGTATCTCGTACATGGGCATCGCACCAGATCGGCGGCCGATTCTGGGCACTCGTTGAGGAGGAAGATATGCAGAGTGTCTCGGAAGAGGAGGATGAGGAAGATGACATCGCAGACCGCTCTCGGCTACCGCTGGATGTGGTGTGCAGAACACCATCGCCGTCATCATCCTTCTCCCTCGGTTCTTCCTCTCAGTTGTCAAGGTGGATGGCCAAGAGGAGGAATCAAAGGTTAGCTGCCCTTACACTTGCTTCACCATTGTTGTCTGTTTTGATAGGTTTGAAGGAGGAGGCTACGGCGACTCAACAACAAAGGTTGCGGGTTCCTAAACTTCCGGTGTTTGAGCCCACTGTGTTCATAGGGGATGGCGAAGACGACGATGGGTGGATAGAGGTATGTCGACGACGGCGATCTTCTCGGTCGCCGGTGATCAAGTCCGTGATTGGTGGATCACGGTTTCAAAATTCGAAATACCGTCAGTTTGGGGGTCTGAGCCCGGCCAAACCCCGTAATGTGATATTCGAGGCCAGTTGTAGTTTCTTCACGTAGCTCTAATGTGAGAGGCGTCGGTCTTCGCCACATTCTAGGGTTTATGTGGAGAAAAGCTGCCACCTCTCGTCAGCGCAAGCTCCCCGCTCCGATGGCGAATCGGGGAGGTGGATGTGGAGGTGGAGAAACTGGCAGGGGATTGAACCCATTCGGTCGCGGTGGTTCCAATGCAACAAGCAGCAGGACTTTCGAACAGGGAGGTCTGAGTGGCACGGCTGGAATTCCAGATGGGCGGAACGGAGGTGCTGGCCAGTTTGGACTTGCCGAAGGATTTCAGGGCTTTCAAGGCCGGTTTCACGCGGGATCTGGTTTCCGTGGAGGACGGCAAGGGGGCTATCGCGGCTTGGGTGCTTTCCGCGGCGGTACGGCCAATGGTTATCGGGGTGGTGCTGCCTTTCATGGAGGAACATCAGGTGGTGTTGGTTACAGTCGCTTTGATGATTATGATCAAGAGAATGGGTGCAACAAGCTGCAAGGGGGTATGCGGACGCGAGAGGTGTTCATGGCCGTTTTTTTGACCCTGCTCGAGCTACTGGAGGAGGAAGAGGGAATGGTCTGCCGGGGGCAGCGACGACACCAATTCCAGTGGTTCAGAACCCACGGTCGGTGGTGGTTCTAATCGCTCAAACTATTGTACCCATAGCGACACCCGTGGGTAATCAGAATCCTGTGATGGCGCAGGAGGGAGTGGCCATACCTGCTGCTATGGTGCATATTGTTGGGTAGCATCCGGTCCAACCTCCTATGGTGGATGCAGGCCGAGCCGGAGCGACCGTTTCGGCGGAGCAACTGGCGGTAGCTTTGCAAGCAGCAACTCAAAAGAAGTCCAAGAAAACCGATAAGAACAAGTGCTTCCGTTGTGGGGTGGCTGGACATTTTTCAGCAGATTGTGCTGTTACCATCTGTGACTTTTGTGAAGGGCCGGAACATATTGATGCTTGAAAGAGCATGGTTGCCCCCATGTGTTGTTTTGGTAATTAATGACAATCTTTAAGGACTAATGTGTGCTTTAAGCTATACTTGTAGGTTTGGTTCATAGCAATGTTTGAACTCCATATGTTGGAGTCAAGGCTAAAAGAAGAAGAGTTTATGTTGATCAAGGCTAAGTGCAAGTTGATCAACACACAAGGCTAGGGATGTACCATGAGGGATCGTATGATCCCATGGTATGGTAAGCAATTGTCAATATAGTCTTGTGAACTAACCCATGATCTATGTGCTTGTATCTCTATGCGTGGTTAGACATTTCTCCATGGGCATGCAACAAAAGGGATATCCTATGTAGCCCATGGAGGATGGCATCACGTGGTGATCATCATCAAGATAAAGGCCAACTGAAGATATGTCGAAGAGTGCCTCTCCCATCTTGGTGATATGGGGGAGCACCTTGCGAGTCTTCACCGAGCGGAGCGCAACAAGAAAGGCGGTCCATCTTGAGAAGACAAAGATCGTCATCATCTAGCTTAAGTGGGTTATGTGCAAGGCAAAGGTATGATACTGATATGGTTTCTATTTTACCGGTCTCATGATGTTAGTTGAGAGACCGGGTTATAGGATAGATAGCCGTACTATCAAGAGGGGCTCTCGAGCGAGTATCTGATCGTATCGTCATAGAGAGCTCAAACCTTTGCATCCTTGGCATCATCTTTATTGGTTCTTATTTGGCTCTTATCGTGGTGTGGTCTTGGTGCTTGTCATGCTTGTCATGACAAGACCAAGTTCACCGAAAACGGATTTCTTATGCATCTTCTCCTGCGTTTTCGGTTTTGGAGATTTTGCCGGTCCATCCGTACAGAAGGTTTCACTCTTCCATTAATTAACAAACTCTCCCTTGCTTGGTTTCAATATTTCTATTTTTTGTAGGGTAGCCCTTGTCGTTCTCTTTCCAAAAAAATTGGATTTACCTCGATCGGAGTTTCTTAGCAAAAGTTATTCGGTTTCAAGATCTGTTGTTTTCTTCCAACCGGTAGTACCGACATTCTAGCCGGTAGTACCGACCAGACCATGGATGGTAGTACCGGGCTTAGTTTCGGGATAAGTTTTTGGTACTGGATACCTCATGTTTTGAATCCGGAAGTGGCCCGGAAGTTGCACCGGAAGTACCGGATTGTCCGGTACTACCGGGCCTTTCTCCGGTAGTACCGACCGAACCATGGTCGGTAGTACCCGGCCTTGTTCCGGCCTACTTCCGAAGTTCATTTTCTTGGTACTGGACCTTTCCTGTTTTCTACCCGGAAGTGGTTCCGGTAGTACCGGGTCAATCGGTACTACCGGTCCTACGGGTTTCTCAGAGAGCCGTTGGTGGGCTGATTTGTGTAGGGCGGTAGTACCAGCCCTGCGCGAATATGTGCCCAACGGCCAGATTTTCAGGGCACCTATTAAAGGGTCCTTCTTCCCCAATAGGTACCCAACTCTTGGCACTCTCTCTCTCCTCCATTGTTGACCTCTTTGAGAGCTTGCTTCCTCTCGATCCCTCCATGATCCTTGCCTCCTTTTAGAGGGAAAAGAGAGAGGAGATCTAGATCTACGTTTCCACCAAACAATATCTCCTCTAAGTGAGGGGAACCCTCTAGATCTAGATCTTGGAGTTGCTTTGTGTTTCTCCTTTGTTCTTCCTCTCAAATCCCTCCCTAGCATTAGTTGCTTTGGTTGGCTTTCGGAGAGAAGGACTTGACCACCTTGTGTGGTCTTGCCTTTTGCATTTGGCGCATAGGTTTGAGTTCCCCACGGTGATACGTGGGATTGAAGTTCGTGAAGCTTGTTATTCTTGGGTTTATAGGGCTCCCAAGAGCTTGTGCCTCTTGGGTGCATTGTGTACCCTAGACGGTTGGTGGGTGCTGCGAAGATCTTCAAGTTGTGAAGCTTCGGGCACATTGTACGGGTTTGGTGAACGCCCTCAAGAAGACCTCATTGTACAGGTTTGGTCAACGCCCTCAAGAAGACATCGTAGTGGATGAGCAAATCCCCCATCGGGTATTCCCCATGGGAGGAGCTCATAGAGAATAGGGTGAGCACGGGCGTGCTTGTAGGAGGTCCAAGGAGCCTCGACACCCCTCCAACGTAGACGTACTTCCATTGGGAAGGAACTACGGGAAACAAACTTCCGTCTCCACTTGTGTCGGTTATCTCTATAACCAAACTCCTTTACTTATGCATTTACTTTGTGATAGTTATCGAGCTTGAAGTTATATATCTTGCTATCCTTGTTGGTGCACATAGGTGAACCTAGTATATTATGTTTTGTGCTTGATAAATTAAACGTTATTTTTTTCCGCATTTATTCAAGCCCTAAGCGTAAAAGTTTTAAAGTGCCTATTCACCACCCCCCCCTCTAGGCGACATCTCATTCTTTCAATGCTGAATGTCCGCTTATCTCGGCTCCTAAGCCAAAGCTTCGGATGTATGGCTATGCTCATATCCTCTTCCAATTGGAATGTACTGAATCCTATCGCCCCAGGCATATGAATCTCCGGTTGGCTTCTGTCACGGTTACAGGAGGGGAGATGACAATTCCTCTGGTGATACGGCAGCTGCAACGGCTCGTTCCTACTGAGAATTTCCGTTGGGAGGTTACTCAAAAAAGACAAAACATCTTTCAGGTTCAATTCCCAGCTCAAAACGAGCTTGACCGTCTGAAGGTTTTCGGTATATGCCGGGTACCGAACAACTCATGCGAGATTGCTGTTGATAGCTGGTCTAAAACAATTGAACCAGCTAACACTTTGCCAGAAATATGGATTACAGTTTCGGGCATTCCAGAAGAACACATTGGTGATTACCTAGCTATGTGGTCGGTGGGGGTTATGTTTGGGACGACTCTGAGAGTGGATATGGCGTATACAAGGAAACATAAGGTGCTTTGTATTTTGATTGGATGCCTTAATCACACTAAAATCCCACGCTATTTTCCATTGCTCATAAAAGGGGAGGGTCTATGAACTGTCATTTTATGTGGAGGGTGAAGAGAGGGTGCACAATGGGGATGTGGTGATGGCTGAATCTCATCAAGATGATGAGGACGATGATGAGGTCAGGGATGATTTTGAAGATGCATTTGCCAAAGATGCACTTAACATATCCTCTATGATGGGGACTATTGCTAATGGTGATGGTTCAGGGGAGCAAAATAACTCGAGCCAACATGGTGGAGATGGAGATCAACCACCTGTCAATTCGGTTCGGACAGGACTGATTTTTTCTCCTCTTGTCAAAAAGGGTTTTCAAAAGGTTAGAGAGGAATTGGGTCTGCCTCGAATGAGTTATGAAGCCTTGGAGCACGAAAAGGTGGAGGGGACTAGATTTTTGATCACTGAAGATGGTGTAAGTTTGGGGGAGTCACTAGCGGTGGCAGCTAGTTCTGTAATGTCTGCTGCGACAGAGGTGATTCTTGCCGACACAGTATCTCTGGTTCCTGCTGCGGAAAGATTTCCCCAGTTTTTTTTGCTGCGGTAGCAGAGCCGGTTCAAGACTCTACTTTGGCAGGTCGGACTGCCACCATCAGGGCTTTTGCTGAGGAAGAAGACGATCATGATGCTGGCATTGGCTTGCTTGGTCTTCTATCGGGCAATGATGGTGTTATCAGCCTTGGCTCTCCTCGGACCCCGGGTGGGGGGACGGGATTGAGCTCAGATTCTAGGAGCTCTTCCTCTCCCTTTTACCCCGGGTGGGGGTAAGGGATCGAGCCCTTGTTTGGCGAGTATCTCAGACTCTCCTATTGTTCCAGGAGGGGGCATTGGATCGAGTCTGGGTATGGTGGCGAATGCCACTCCAGTCGTGGAGTGTGGTTCACCGACGACGCCGGCTTTGGAGAGGAGCATCGCCAATTTTGGAGGTATTCCCAGTGCCAAGGCTTTCGGGATATGCTCCAGCGATCGGCTTCATGCTCAACTTAACTCCGATGCAACCATTCTAGACAAGGTGATGGAGATGGCGTATCGGCGTGATCCTCCACAAGGTATGGATGCCAATCAAGCTTTTTCTATTATGTCTTTTTTCGGATAGGGCTATTATAGATAGAGCTTCTAAACTTGGTATTACTTTGGGTAAAACTAGTATAGATGAAATTAATTCTGTTAGAGAGATAAAGAATTTGGAGTCTCAACGATCAGTACATATTTTACAAAAGACGATTGTCTGTAAGGTTCATGGGGATTTCAGTCCAGATAACTTTATTTTGAACAAAGCCTCAAGTTTGTCAGAAGATTTAATTGATGAGGATTTCTTAGAGTTACCTGAGAATAATTCATCGCCCATCCGAGAAGTTAGGATAACTAGAGGAAGGAGGAAAATAGATTATAAGAACTCTACTGTTCGTCAGAGCATTAGAATTAAAACTCAAAAGAAAAAATAAATGTTAGGCCTCAAAGGGATGTTTTAGAATAGTCAGGGGCTTAGAGACACAAATAAACATCTTTTCCTTCAAGAAACAATTAGGGACGAAAAAATAGATTTCTTAGCCTTGTCGGAGACGGGACGATCTAATTTTGCAACCCCTTTTTAAAATCATCTTGCAGGTGGGTTTGATTTTGCATGGTATTGTTTACCTCCTCATGGGAGATCAGGAGGCATGTTAGTGGGTTTCAACTCTGTTAATCTTCAAGTTAAAAATGTTACTGTTGGAGATTATTCGATTAAATTCCACTTAAGATAAAAAAAGATGGGTTCGAGTGGATTTTGATCCCGGTCTATGGGGCAGCCCAAGACAAAAACAAGTCGGAATACTTATCTGAATTAGTTCGGATGTGTGATTCAGAATCCCTACCTACTTTGGTGGGAGGTGATTTTAATATCCTTCGAAAACGAGAAGACAAAAGTAATGATAATTTTAACCCAAGATGGCCTTTCTTGTTTAATGCCAACATTGAGAGTCTGGACCTGCGAGAAATTGAACTCTCAGGCAGACAATATATGTGGGTTAATCGTCGAGATACACCCACTTTTGAAAAAAATAGATCGAGTACTTGCGAGTGTGGAGTGGGAACAGAAGTTTCCTTTGGTATCGATACATGCTATGACCCGTGCGGGGTCTGATCACACACCTCTACTACTAGACTCTGGAAATCATGCCCACGTTGGAAACAAACCTCACTACTCCTTTGAACTCTCATGGTTTAGTCATGATGGTTTCTTTGAGTTAGTGACAGCAGAGTGGAATTCGGTGTGTGAGGGTAAGACCCCAATTGATAGATGGCTCAACAAAATCAGACATTTCCGACGTTTTCTGAAAGGTTGGGCTAAAAATCTGAGTGGAAAGTATAGAAATAGAAAGAAAGACTTAATAAGCTCATCGATGATCTAGACATTAAAGCTGAAACCTCTCCTCTGAGTACAGCCGAGCGGGATGTATTGAGGAAGGCAAATGATAGTATCTGCAAATTAAGACGAGACAAAGGAACTAAATGGGCACAACGGGCAAAAGTTAAACATATTCAGGAAGGTGGAAATTATACGAAATACTTACACCTGATAGCTAATGGGAAACACCGAATTTTTTTTTTACCAATTAGAGCAAGATGAAGGAACAATTGTTGGCGAATAGAACTTAAAAATTTACATCACTGAATACTATAAGAAACTGTTTGGTTCGTCGGAACCAAATAATGTTTCTCTAGATGAGCATTTCGTTCATGACATACCTCAATTAACTACAGAAGAGAGATGTCTTCTTACGAAGGAATTTGTGGAAAAAGAAGTCTTTGAGGCAATATCCCAGATGGAAAGTTAATAAAGCACTGGGACCGGACGGGTTCCCTGCTGAATTTTATCAGAAATTTTCGGAAGTCATTAAAAACGATTGGATGGAAATGTTTCTTCAATTTCAACAAGGGAATTTGCCTTTGTTTCGATTGAACTTTGGAATAATTAATTTAATCCCCAAAAAAGATAATGCAGTGCAAATTCAACAATACCGTCCCATTTGTCTTCTAAATGTGAGCTTTTAAATTTTCACTAAAGTAGCCACTAATCGTGTGGCTGTGGTAGCTCACAATGTGATTAAACCGTCCCAAACTGCTTTCATGTCGGGCCGTCATATATTAAAAGAAGTTGTAGTGCTCCACAAAACTATCCACGAACTTCATCGGAAGAAGTTGGATGGTATCATTTTTAAGATCGACATTGAAAAGGCCTATGATAAGGTTTGATGGCCTTTTCTTCAACAAGTGCTCCGCATGAAGGGTTTTGACCCAGGCTGGTGCGAGTAGATAATGCATTTCATCCGTGGAGGTAGTGTCGGCATTAAAGTCAATGATGACATCGGTCATTATTTTCAAACTAGAAAAGGTCTTCGACGGGGTGACCCTCTTTTCCCTGTTCTATTTAATATAATAGTGGATATGCTTGCTATTATTATAGATCGCGCAAAGATAGACGGGCAAATTAGTGATCTCATACCGCATCTAGTTGACAAGGGGATATCTATCTTACAATATGCTGGTGACACTATTTTTTTATGGAGCATGACCCGGCTAAAGCAGTAAATATGAAATTAATTTTGTGCCTCTTCGAACAGCTGTCGGGCTTAAAAATTAATTTTCATAAGAGTGAGAATTTTTCCTTTGGAAAAGCAAAGGACGAGGAAGACCAATATAAGCACATCTTTGGCTGTGAGGTGGGGTCACTTCCGTTGAAATATTTAGGTATTCCGATCCACCATAGAAAACTGCTTAATTTTGAATGGTACCCAGTCGAAACTCGCTTCGAAGGAAAATTAAGTTGTTGGCAAGGGAAACTTCTCTCATATGGGGATCGGCTGGTTTTAGACAACTCGGTTTTGACTAGCCTGCCAATGTTTATGTTGTCCTTTCTTGAGATACCTATAGGGGTACGGAAAAGACTAGACTTTTATCACTCCCGCTTTTTTTGGCAAAGTGATGAGCATAAACGCAAATATAGACTTACCAAATGGAACATGCTTTGTCGTCCAAAAGATCAAGGAGGACTAGGGATTGAAGTTCTACAAATAAAAAATAGATGCCTACTAAGCAAATGGCTAAGTAAGCTGCTAAATGAGGAAGGGATTTGGCAGGAATTGTTGCACAACAAATACCTCTCAAATAAGAAGTTAGCGGAAGTTGAGGCGAAACCCACCGATTCACCCTTTTGGAAATGACTGATGGGGGTTAAGGAATATTTTTTCAAACGCGGCCATTTTGAACTTGGGGATGGGAAAACAGTAAGATTTTGGGAGGATGTTTGGTTAGGGGATGCCCCCTTGAAATCACAATATCCATCGCTTTACAATATCACTAATCGGAAGAACGTTTTGGTCTTTGATGTGCTCTCTAGTGCGCCTCCTTTAAATATGAGTTTTAGAAGGTCACTATCGGGAAATAATTGGGACGCTTGGTCCCATTTATGCCTTAGACTGATGGATATTGATCTGCAACCAAATCCTGATTGCTTTGTACGGAGTTTAAATTCCTTGGGGGTTTTTACTGTTAAATCTATGTATGAAGATTTATTGAATGGACATACTAGATTTCTCCATACCTACTTGTGGAAACTTAAAATACCACTGAAGATAAAGATTTTCATGTGGTTTCTCAACGACAAAGTGCTATTGACAAAAGATAATCTTGCGAAACGACGTTGGCAAGGATGCACTAAATGTTCCTTTTGTGGTTCAGAGGAAAGTGTGGAGCACCTTTTCATCCAATGCCCATTTGCGAAAATTATATGGACGGTTGTGTACAGTACATTTAATATCACTCCACCGGCTAATGTTGCTAATATGTTTGGTAATTGGTTAAATGGGGTTGATAAAAAAACAAAGGCTCGTATTCGTATTGGCGTTTCAGCTATTTGTTGGGCTATCTGGAACTGTATGAACAACCTTATTTTTAACAGATCAAAAACCTTTCAAGTTATGCAGGTTATTCGCATGTCGGCCCACTAGATTCAGCTATGCGCATTTCTTCTTCCTCAGGACCAGCGCGAGCTTATGGTTTCTGGGTGTTCTCTGCTCCTGATGGTCGCTCAGGATATCTTCAGCCGGTCTTCGTGGCAGCATATTAATCGGATTAGGGATGCCTAGTCGCTTCATGTTGCTACTCTTTCGTTGGTTGATCCTTGTTTCAACTCTTTCTGACTCGTGATTTGTAAACTTGATACGTTCTGAAACAATGCAATAAATGTGTGCATCGCTCGATGCAGAGGCTGGGGTTTTCATCCCCATTTCGAAAAAATGAACATTCAAGTTTTATTGTATTGTACTGTACTGTAATGATGGACAAGAAAGATGACTAGGTAATGGTCCTAAAGGTGATAAAGAGATATGAACTTTTTTTGTAATTCTGTTATGATGTATATAATTTGAGTTGTTCATGGTAAACAAATAACTCTACGTAATATAACAAATAAAGCAGGTCCTACAGGCCAGAACTTAGAGTGGCCCTACACTTCATTGAGCAAATCAATGGTGTGAGGAAATTATCAAATAGAGTGTGAGTGCGCGTGTGTGTGCTTGTAGAGGAGTATGTGAGCACATAGTCGTGCTGATAGTTATTCCACTTCGACATATCTTTCATGTTCAATGGATCATTTGATTCAGTTTTGCTCTGTTTGTTGCTGACTCGAGTAAAGAAACAGATGGTTTCTGTTCACATCCATTTTTCATGCTTTGTTTGTTGCTGACTCGAGTAAAGAGACAGTTTTTTCGGCCCAATATTTTCCTTGTTTAGTGCCTTCAATGATGTGTTGTCCATTTAATGATCGTTCGTCCGGCCGTTCAAAGATTTTTGGTTCATCGTAACAAACATGCAACAATTATCTAAGAACATAGACGTCTATTTCATACATTCAGCTGCATTTAAGCCTAGAAATCTACCCTTGACTAAAGAACTAGGCACTTCACGTATTCAGCTACAAATTATTCATTGTGACATAGATATCGTGACCCTATCCCCTTATATATACATAGGCCTGATCAATGGCGGTTGACGGTTGTATGTCTACGCTTTCGTCATCGTTTTTTTTATTTACGAAATAAATTAGCCATATTAACTCGTGGAAAATCTAGTTTGCATGAATTCCACACTTATTTGTAAGTAGTTATATTAACCCAATGAGTGCACTGAGCCCACAAACTAGTACATTACAACAACCTTCTGACGGAAACATCATCTATGCTCACACGCAGTGTAGAAAGTGGAAATAAATAGGATGTCCATGCTCTTTGAGTGTCCAAGGAGTAATGGATCGATCGAGGCTAAACTTCACGCAAGTACGAGTGTGACAAATCCAGGGTTTTGGTTACCGGTCGGTAAATCTGGTTACCGGCCGGTAACCGAGGATCCCGAGCACCCCCGGTAAGTGTACTAACCGGTCAAAAAATCTCGAGAGTTTTTGAAAATTTTGAATTTAAATGCCCAGAAATTAGGTAAGTAAGTTGTATTCCCGTAGTGTCACATGTTTATGGCTGTAACGCAGTGGTAGCGACGTGCTGTCCCCTCCCGCTGGTCCTCGGTTCGAGTTCCGCCGTTGCCCATTTTTTGTGTATTATTCTCTCAGTACAACATTTAATCCACATAATTATGAAAAAAAATGGACAACGAGATTCGACCTCATGACAGTACACAAAACAGAAAGCTTCCATACCGCTACACTACGCACAGACTTATGTCTAGTTTAAGTTAAAAACCTAAATAACCCTTGCCGAGCGAATTTGAATTTAAAATTTGTTTTTTAAATTTGTCCAGTAACCGCTCGGGATTTCTCGGTTACCGCGGTAACCGGGAATCCCGAGCCCCCTCGGGATTTTTTTCATATCCGGGAACCAAAACCTCAAATCTATGAACTCTTAATGTCCACTTTGTTTCAAGTTTTCAGATCGAGAATTATTATTAGTCTTAGTCCTAGTTGGCATTAGGATTGGGAGGCATATGAAATGATTTCAGGAGTAGAGCATATCCAATACGTGTTTCCAACACGGGCTACAAGTCTTTCAAAATGGGTTGAAGTAGCTGATAGTAGTGATAGTTGTTGCTTCCAAGAAATCTATAGGATGCACGGAAGAGCGCTCTCATGCAAGTTAGCCTCTTAGGCGAGGACAGGTGAGCCAAAAGGAGTGTGACACTCGCGCATCTGCGGTTGGAAACTAGCATGGCTGCGTGATCTCTAGATTTTACAATTTTTCGTTATTTGGTTGTGGATTGAAACTCTGGAAATTGTTGCAAGTCCTTCTCGTGCACAAACACCTCTAGAAGTAGACACGCTCGTAGCTCTATTGAGGACTTGTGCCGTGACCCCATTTATTTGTGTTTGAACTAAACTTGAGCTTATTGCATACTTTGTTCTTTCATCATGTTGTGGTGTGACTCATTTCTATCCCTTTATAGGAAACACACAACTTCGACATCGACTTGTTGCACACTCTCTGCTCATTCTTGTATATGTTCAGTTTATTTTTTATTTTCTGAAGTCGCGGAATCTGCTTAAGATGTTCATTAGACTATGAAGCAAGAAGGCGTTAGGAGTGCGTCGCTAGTTCCCACTGGGTAGTTACTCTCAGTCAGAAGGGGTGAGCAACCAGATAACGACCGGGAGATAAAGTTAGCCCCATAGGGCTGCATGGGAAGTAACCCTCTTGTGCGCTTGAATGGAAAAGTAGGTGCGCGAATTAGGCAGTTGTGTGACCAAACGGTAAGAGAGATGTTAGAGTTGAATTTCAAAATTAAGTGAAAGAAACTTTCAAAATTTCACGCACGACATTAAACGAGAAGATCTTGATTCGATTTAAAATGGTAGCATATATCTGGGTACCACTAAGTGAACTCTTGAACGGTGTGTCAAGTATGGTCGTTTCCCCTGTCTCATCAAGTTTGAACTCCATTATTGATTATTGACACCGCCTAAGGTGGAATAGTGTACGTTTCTCTGCATTTAGTGACTGTCACAAGGGTGTCTCTGATATTTTTTAATTGTTTGTAGCTGTCACGGATAAGGTGATGTAAATGTTGTATGTGGCCTCTGAGTTTTATCATTTTGAAATACAAATGACCAAAAGCTCTGGAAATTCACAGTGAAGGAATTAAAAATAGGGTTGTTGTATGACAAGACAGGCAGAGTAATACTCAACAAAATTTGATTTTATTGTAGTAACTATTGACGGTACAAGTAATAAATAGAGACAAACTTAAAGTGTTCAATATCCGGCCATGTGAACAAAGTGATGCAAAGGAGAGGCAATATATATTTGGTGAAGGGAGACATATCAAGAGCCAACCATTGAGTGAAATGTATAATATCTTAGATCTGCATTTTGTGCCACGAGTCGATATATGCATCCATATGATGGTCATCCAATTTTGGGAATGAGAGGGATCGGGACTCCACATCTGCTTTGTGAGTATAATGAATTAATGTCCACTATGATGCTTAGTTTCCTTCAGCGTAAGTGCTTCACTTTGGCTAACGAGCTAATTTCTTTCCAGGAATATGACCGTAACTCCTCGTTCCAACATGACGGATTACTACCAAGATGAGATAGTCTACAACAATGAATGATTACAGGGCTGGGTCTCTTGAAAGGACGGATCTCCGTCTCAGTAAACCATGCATTAGTGCACATATACTGTTAATTGTGCAGGATATCTCACCAAGTTTGAACTCAGCCAGACAACTATCAGATTGCTGTTAATTGTTTGATGATCCACCCCGTTATCTGTGTCCATGTGGTTTGTCTTTCCAGAAATGTTGTTGAAGCCACCGAAAATCCAACTCCGTGACTAGTTGGACGTCCCCTACCTAACAGAAATGTCCACCCTGCATTAAGACCCTGCATTAAGAGCTCCTCTAGTCAGGTCATGACGGAGGCGACCGGGGAGGCGACCGGGGAGACGGACGATGGCCGGTCTTTTCCCGCGGGCAGGCCAGTGCCGGAGGCTGTCTCCAGGGGTTCGCTAGCTGGTGGTTCGCGCTTCTGGGTCCTTGGATCGTACTCGGAAGATGAGGATGAGGAGACGGCGGAGGCGACCTCTACCCCAGATGCGGAGAAGTATTTGGCTACTCCATGGGAGGAGGCCTGCGCCTCTCCTGTTTCTGTAGTGGACAGGGACCTGTCTGCGGCGTCGGCAAGGATGGCGAAGAGGATGGATCGACGGAAAGCTTAGAGGTACGCAGCACTTTCATTGTTTTCTGACGATGTTGCTGCTGCAGGTTCGCCGGAGTGGAAGAAGACGACGAATCAGATGTCGGAACGGCTACCTCGTCCTCTCAAGATCCCAGTGATGAAACCCTCCTTTGTCACTGAGGATCTGGAGCAGGGTGATTGGACCTTGGTGGTCCGACACCGGCGGCGAGCTCCGCTTCCGCGTTCGTCGTTCTTGATCCAAGATTTCCGTTTTAGAAATTCAAAACACCGAAATTTGGGGGGCGTCGGCCCGCCTGCGTCTCGGTTGCATGCAAGCCCACCGAGGGGCCCGATCGACCGTTTGGGTTGCAATTTGGGCCCTCCTGTCAAGCAAAGATGAAACTCTATCGTAGGAGGCGTCGGTCTCCATCGAATCCTAGGGTTTACATGGGAAAAGGCGGCCACCTCGTTTCGGCGTGATTTCCTTGCTTCGATGGCGTATCGGGGTGGTGGGCGAGGAGGCGGCGATGCTGGGAGGGGTGCCGCTCCGCTAGGCCGTGGAGGAGCAAACGCTGCTGGTCCTTCTGGCGGCAGAGTATTCGAGCAGCGCGGGCCGAGCGGCACGGCGGGCACTCCCGATGGCCGCCATGGTGGAGCTCCTTCGGGGACTGTCGCTGGCTTCCATGGCCCTAACGGGCATTTTCATGCTGGGTCTGGTTTCAATGGGGATCGGCATGGAGGATATCGCGGTGGCGGTGGCTATCGTGGTGGTTACTGAGGCGGTCCGGCTCATGGCTATAGGATTGGAGCAAGGCAGCGTGGAGGATATGGCTACAACTATGGCCATGGCAATGGCCAGGGCTATGGAGGTGCCAGGGGTCATGCTGATGTGCGTGGAGTCCGTGGTCGATATGTGGAGACGGGGCATGCTACTGGCGGTGGAAGAGGGCACCTAAATGGTGCGGCTGCTGCTACTGCTGCACCGACTTTGTTGGTCCAGAACCCGGCACCTGTGGTGGCTGCTCAAGCTGGGGGGTACTGCAGATGCTGCCGCCCCCCCTTTGGTGATTCAGCCGGGTCCGGTGCCGGCGGCTGCTCCTCATGTTGTTGTGGTTTCGGCTGATCAGCTTGTGGGGGCCCTGCAAACAGCGACTCAGAAGAAGGCCAAGAAAGTGGACAAGAACAAATGTTTCCGATGTGGTTTGGGTGGTCACTTCTCCGCTTATTGTTCTATTGAGATATGTAATATTTGTGAGGGACCGGCTCATGATATAGAATGCCCGCTAATTTCTGCACCAAAACCTCGGTTGCCCATGTTTGGATATGCGCATGAGGAATTGATCATCTTTAAGCTGCCATGTACTGATACATATAAGCCAAAGATGATGAACCTTCGTCTGGCGTCGGTGACTGTGACAGGAGGTGACATGCTCATTCCGCAGGTTGTGAGTCAGCTCCAGAGGCTTGTTCCCACGGAGAATTTCCATTGGGAGGTAACTCAAGTAAGACATAATTTATTTCAGGTTCAATTCCCATCTAGGAATGAGTTGGATAGGCTCAAGGTATTTGGTACTTGCCGGGTCCCTAACTCTCCGTGTGAGATCATAGTTGATGATTGGTCGAAGACAATTGAGCCTGTTGACACTTTACCATATATATGGGTGCGCGTTTCAGGTATCCCAAAGGAGCATCTTTGTGACTACTTGGCTATGTGGGCTCTTGGAGATATGTTCTGGGAGACTGTGAGTGTGGATATGACTTATACCCGCAAGCATAAAGTGCTCAGAATTTTGATTGGTTGCCTGAATCATACTAAAATTCCGAGATATTTTCCTTTGCTTATTAAGGGAGAGATTTTTGAGTTGTCATTTTATGTGGAGGGAGAAGAAAGAGGTGCACCGGCTGATGTGGTTATGGCTGAACCGCATCAAGACCGTCAGGACGATGATGATGATGACCTGGGAGATGATTTTAAAGAGGCTGAGTCAAATGGAAGAAATGCAACTTCTAATGTTCGGGTACCCAATGCTAGAGAGTCGGAGAAATCAACAAAACCAAATAAAGAAGGAGGTGGGGGCGCTAGTCCTCCTGCTAATTCGATGAAATCGGGAGTGATCTTCTCCCCTTTGGTTAAAAAGGGGTTCAAGATGGCTCGTGAGGAGTTGTCTCTACCGCCGATGCAAGATGAGGCTAATGATCATGATGGTATGAATACTACTGGTTTCTCTATTGTGGACTTGGAAGCTGATAGTTTTAGTTCTGGTCTTGAGGCAGTGGGGAATGGAGATTTGTCTATGGAGGCTACAATTTCTGATCCTGCTCATGTTTATCAGCTTTCTGTCACGGCAGAGAATTGCTCAGTTCCTTCTGTCGCGGAAGAGAACTGGCTTCTTGCGACAGAGAACTGCCCAGTTTTTCCTGTCGAGGCAGAATTTCGCCCGATTTTCTCTGACGCGGCAGCGACGTCTGTGTCTGCCTTGGCTGAGACTGTTGTGGATGTTGTGTCGGGATGTGCTGCTGCTATTGGGCAGGTGCATGCGAGCCTCTGTTCACCTTGTTCCCCAGGAGGGGGGACGGGCTCGAGTGAGGTTGCCATAGCCTCTTGCTCTCCTTCTACCCCGGTGGCGGGTAGGGGATCGAGCATTGCTCAGGCGTTGAAGTTGGACTCTCCCAATGCCCCAGGTGGGGGTGTGGGATCGAGTCCGAGGCACATGACAGCCACCCCAGTCGTGGGGTGTGCTTCGCCGTTGACCCCGGCTGTGGAGCGCACCGTCGTCGACTTTGGAGGGATTCCTAATGCAATGGCAGTCCATTCGAGCTGTCGTCTACGGGCCCAGGAGTCGGTGGACACTACCATTATGGCCGAGGCTATGGAGTGAGCCTGTCGCCATGATACACCTCAAGGTTTGGGTAACAAGCATCCTCTCTCTATTTTAACATTTTCGGAAAGCGAAATTCTTTCTAGAGCTTCTACACTTGGGATTCTTTGGGAAGTAATATTTTAGAAAAATCGAATTCAGCTAGGGAGATTAAAAACTTGGAATTACAATGGGCGGTGCATATTTTGGAAAAAAAATGCTGATTCAATGGGGAAAGGGGATGTCGGTCCTCACAATCTTGTTTGACTAAGGCCTCAAGTCTTTCGGAGTATTTGATTGATGAGGAATTTGCTGATGTGGAAGATCATTTAGATCCACATTAGATCGAAAATGGATGGTTTTGAGTGGAATCTAATCCCTGGTTATGGGGCAGCCCAAGATGAGCACAAGTCCGAATATTTTTCTGAGTTAGCTCGGATGTGTGGTTCAGGTTCCTTACCTACTTTGGTGGGAGGAGACTTTAATATTCTTAGAAAACGAGAAGATAAGAACAATGACAATTTTAACCAACGTTGGCCTTTTGTTTTTAACGCTATCATTGAGAGTCTTGATCTGAGAGAAATTGATCTTTCGGGAAGACAATATACGTGGGCAAATCATCGAGATACGCCAACGTTTGAAAAGCTAGACCGTGTTCTTGCAAGTGTAGATTGGGAGCAGAAATTTCCACTAGTGACGGTTCGTGCAATGACTCGTGCGGGCTCTGGTCACACGCCTCTGTTACTAGACTCGGGAAATCATGCACACCTCGGAAATAAACCACACTTTTCTTTTGAACTATCTAGGTTTAGTCAGGATGGTTTCTTTGAGATGGTGGCAGCAGAATGGAGATCGGTATGAGAGGATAATACTCCGATTGATAAGTGGCTTAATAAAATTAGACACTTGCGTCGTTTTCTAAAAGGCTGGGCAAAAAATCTAAGTGGAAAATATGTTGGGAATATGCCCTAGAGGCAATAATAAAATGGTTTATTAGCATATTCATGTTTATGATAATAGTTTATTCTCCATGCTATAATTGTATTAATTGGAAACATAATACATGTGTGGAATATAAACAACAGGTGTCCCTAGTAAGCCTCTACCGGACTAGTTCGTTAGTCAAGAGATGGTTAGAGTTTCCTAACCATGGACTTGTTATAGTCACTTGATAACGGAGTCATATCATTAGGAGTAATGATGTGATGGACAAGACCCAAATAATAAAGAGTTGCAATTGATCGTGTCACAACAGTTTTATTGCCAACACTTTTAGTATGCCAAGTATAGTTTCCTTAGACCATGAGATTATGTCACTCCCGTTTACCGGAGGAGTACTTTGTGGACATCAAACGTCACTTCGTAACTGGGTGATTATAAAGGTGGCTGTCAGGTATCTCCGATGATATTTGTTGGGTGACATGAATCAAGACTGGGATTTGTCCTTCCTTGTGACGGAAAAGATATCTCTGGGCCCTCTCGGTAATATAGCATCGGAAAGGTTGCAACCATGTGATTAAGTGGTAATCACGGTGATCCTATATTATGGACGAGTAAAGAGAATTTGCCAGGTAACGAGATGAGAACTAGATATGGAGATATTGACGATCAAATCTCGGGCAAATTAAATATCGGTGAGACAAAGGGAATCGTATACGAGATTAAGAATCTCCGGCATCGTGGTTCAATCGATAAAGAACTTCGTTGAATATGTGGGAGTCAATATGGGCATCCCGGTCCCGCTATTGATTATTGATATGATCATGTCTGCATATTCTCGAACCCGTAGGGTCACACACTTAACGCTCCGATGTAGCTAGGGTTTAGCGATGAGATATTTTGATGGAATGAACGAATGGTGATTCGGAGTCTCGGATGGGATCCCAGACGTCACGAGGAGTTCCGGAGTGGTCCGGAGAATAAGATTCATATAAGGAAAGTGGTTTCCGGAGGTATCGGAAAAGTTCCGGAATATTTCAGCGGGGTACCGGAAGGTTCCAGAAGGTTCTAGAAGAGTCTAGAAGTGGGGCCCATATTGTATGGACCCACATGGGCCAAAGGGTGGTGCAGCAACCCTAGTGGGCTGGCCGCACCAGCCCTAGACCCACATGGGCCAAGTTGGTAAAAGGGGCCCAAAAGAGGGGGGGCGCCCCAAAAACCCTAAGGGGTTGACTTGGGGGCCAAGCCCCCCCAGCCGCCGGCCCTAGAAGGGAGAGGGGCGCAGCCCCCCTGGCCTCCTATATAAGGAGGGGCAGGGGAGGGGCTGCCGCACCCCATGTGTGCTCCCCTTGGTGCCCTAGCCGCCACACCCCCCTCCCTTGCCGCACTACCTCCTCATGGCGCCACCCCTCCCCGTAGGGCTGCCGCCATCTCCTCCACCAAGGCTTGCCGCACCACCCCTAGATGTAGGGCTGCTGCTGCACCTCCTCCTCTCCCTCTCCCTCTCACATGGCTTGGCGAAGCCCTGTCGGACGGAGTACTACACCATCAACGCCACCACAACCGTCGTGGTGCCGAGATCCATCTAGCCATCTCCACCTTGCTTGCGGGATCAAGAAGGCGGAGATCTACATCGAGCCGTACGTGTGGATACCGCGGAGGTGCTGCCCGTCGTGGCACTTCATCGGATTGGATCGCGTGGATAATACATCTCCTCGCGACTAGATGAGTCTAGTTGCGGGGATCGACTAGCCAACCCCTGCACCGACAAAACGCGTTTGTTGATCTTCAAGGGTAAGAGATTGGATCTCATCTTCGCTACCTCCATCTAGTAGGTCTAGATCCTTGGGGTTTATTCCGCTTGCTGCGTAGGAAAATTTTTGTTTTCTATGCAACGACCCCATCAGTGGTATCAGAGCCTAGATCTATTCGTAGATGTTGGTGCGATTAGAACACAAGTGTTGTGGGCGTTGATATTTTATGTTGCTACCTTCTCGCGTGCACTTTGCGTCTTTGCGGTATTGTGAGATGAAGCGGCCCGGACCAACCTTACTCGTCCACGCACGAGAGACCGGTTCCACGATTGACATGCAACTTGTTTTGCATAAGTGGCTGGCGGGTGTCTGTTTCTCTTGCTTTAGTGAAGATGCAATTTTCAATGGAAGGCCTTTCAAAAGGATGAGTAAATAAGCAACTACTATATCACCGTTGTGGTTTTGCGTAGATTAGAACGGTTCTATCTCGTTGACCCAAGCCACGTAAAAATTGCATAAACAAAGTAGAGGACGTCTAACTTGTTTTTGCAGAGGGGGTCATGTGATGTGGTATGGCCAATATGTGATTTGTGATAATGTATGCAATGATCATGTTTGTAATCTTTCGCGACTTGCATGTCGACGAGTACGGCAACCGGCAGGAGCCATATGGTTGTCTTTTATTTTATGTGACCTGTGTGTCAATGAATCACCATGTAATTGCTTTACTTTATTGCTAAGAGTAGCATTAGTTGTAGTTGCAATAGTTGGTGGACAACCATGGTGATGGCGCCACAATGATGGAGATCATGCCGGTGATGGAGATCATGCCGGTGCTTTGGAGATGGAGATCAAAAGGCACGAGAAGAAAGGCCATATCATATCACAATTATGAATTGCATGTGATGTTAATCCTTTTATGCACCTTATTGTTATGCTTAGATGTGATCGCGACGGTAGCATGATAAGGTGATCTCTCACGTTAATATCAAGAAGTGTTCTTCCCTAGTATGCACCGTTGCGAAAGTTCGTCGTTTTGAGACACCACGTGATGATCGGGTGTGATAGATTCAACGTTCACATACAACGGGTGTAAGCCAGATTTACACACGCGGAAATACTACGGTTTCCTTGACGAGCCTAGCATGTACAGACATGGCCTCGGAACACAAGAACCGAAAGGTTAAACACGAGTCATATGGATGATATGATCAACATGGCGATGTTCACCATTGAAGCTACATCACCTCACGTGATGATCGGTTGTGGTGTAGTGGATTTGGATCGTGTGTCACTAAACAACCAGAGAGATGTTGAGTTTAGTGGGAGTTCATTAAGATGAACTAAAATTATCATAAACAAAAGTCCAGATGTCTTTGCAAAAATCCTTGTAGATCATGGTCGACTACGGTAGTCTGTTCGTTGCTGAAAAACTGCGTCTCGATGGGTCAATTTTGTTAAATGGTACCTGCGTTTGAATAAGTCCTACACACCAATGCTCAGCTCTACGTGCTAGAAGAACCAATAGGAGATAAACCCAAACTTTTCTGCAAGCGATGAAGAGTACATGGAGTGGTTTTGAACCACCTACTTGAAAGTCAAGTGGATGATGTGCACCTTCATAAATTCTGACCTAAGTAAACAATTCAAGAACTTGATTGCAATGGAGATTGTTGATGAGCTGAAAAATAGTTTTTCAGCACAAGTTAGAATTGTAAGGTTCGAATGTCTGAATGGTTTTCTTTCACTCAAGATGGAAGAGAACACTTGCTTGGAACAACACCTGAAGATAATGCATGAGATACATCATCGTCTAGTGCTTGTTTGGAACCACGGCATGAATGACGGTTTCGCGATAGGTGGGGTGATACGCTAGCTTCTCCCCAGCTTCAAGAATTGTGTCGGAGACTAGGTCATGGGAAGGGATTTGATCACTTTCTATGAGTTTGTGTCTCGGCTGCGTCATGTCAAAGTGGAACCCATAGCAAGAGAAGTTGACAAGGCAGAAAGTATATAGTGATATACATGTTATAAGTGTTTAAGTCCAAATTGCAATTGTGGCGGTTTCAATAAGTATTTGATACTCATTCTGTTTTATGAAAACAGAACCTGCTGCTTGAGATTTGCATAAAGGATATGGGAAGACGTTGCGGAATGGTGGCAATCAAGGAGTTGATGCTGGCAACGATCTGTCCCTACATTTATCATTTGGATTAGAGGATTTGAATAAGTTTTGTAATCGAACTAAGTGTGATTTTGATTAGTGTGTCTTACTTATGTGAGACGGTTATTCATGTTAAAGACAATGGTTGTTCTATTTTCATGAGTGATCCTTTTTGGAAATCACAAGTTTCGATTATAAGTGTGTTATTCTTATTATAATCTAGATGATAAATTGGTTGAACATTTATAAAATAAGAGACATACTAAAATATCCAAAACTTAATAATGACAATTGTTTTAGTCGTGCTGAATATTGAATAAACATTTTGATGTTTTATCAATGCGCCTTATTGTAAGGAGTATGACTAAAATGCCACCCTTTGGAAGAGTGCCATGAATTGCCGAAAATAAACACAAGTGTTGGTTGTATTTTCAGCAAATGTTAGATGTCATTATTTTGTGTACTCCATCATAAATGATTAAATAGGTGTATTTATTCGAGTTATGATATTTGATGAGATCAAATAAATTCTGGAGTTTAGGATATTAAGTTAACAAGAAAATTGAGTCTTTATGATTTGATCAAAAGAGACAAGATATTTGAGTTATATGTTAGTATGTGGACTTGTGAGAAGTGTTATCACAAATTACAATGTTTAGAATATTTCAAAGGCGTTTGATATGTCCTAAGATATTGTAATCACACACTATTTGATATTGTGTGGTCTCAAAGAAGGGTTTTACTTCGGGGTTTGATAATAGCATTTAGATTTATTTGATAAACACTCTGTTTAGAAATAAGGATCTATTTATTGATTCGCATAACATTTTCATATGAGTTATGAGAAAAGGTGGTTTCATTAATTATGAGATAATTAGAGACTATTGCGAATAAGTTTGTAGTATATTCATAGTATGACTATGAATGTGATTCCACAATATGAGACTAAAAGGGAGCAAATCAATTTGTTGGTTGTGCTAAAGGTTTTAGTGGTTTTATCGTGAAAAGGTTTCATTGATAAAAGAATTGATGGAATAATGGAAAAGCTAAAGCCTTGCTTGTTTATGTATCAAGTGGCACATATGTAAAGTGCTATGTTGGTTAAAACTTGACACATAAAGGAATTAATGATGGTGATCATTGAATTTCGGTTTAGCTTGTCTAAAGAAGTAGGATTCAAGAATATTAAAGTTTTGTCAGGTTACAAAATAATATTCATGATTTACTTGTCATGTTTGAGAAACAAGACATACCTACGAAACTACAAAGAAGAAATAGAAACCTTAAATACGAAAGTGACTAAGAGTCATTCGATGTTAAGTTTAAATCACAAAGTAATTGTTGCTTGATTTTGTGAAAGTGATGTTTCACATATTTATTCCTCAAAAGGTGTTTTGTAGAGAATAAATAAAACTTAAAGCTAGTAGAGTACTAGTGTTCGTATAAAGAGTTCTCGATATTAATAGTTAATTAAGAATTTTGGAGGTGTCCAAAATATCGAGAAAATACACGAGTGTGATCTGATTAAAATATGTGCTGACATATATTAAGTTAGAGCAGAAACTATTTTCCAAGATCAAAATATGTGGTGACATATGTTTGAGTGGGAGCTAGTTAATCATGGTCAAATATAATGATAACATATTTCTGAGTGGGAGCCAAAGTGGTTTCACAATTTAATATGTGTATGGTGTATATTTGAGTGGGAGTTTACAACATCTTGTTTGAGTGAAATGGAGATTTCATAAATGTTGTAAATAAGTCAGGAACCAACGTATAACTTGTGAAGTTAGTTTGAAACGTCAAATATCCATGGAGATGGATGTATCTATGGAGGATAGATATGTTTGATAAAGCATTATGTCATGATGTTTAACCTAAGTAAGATTTTGAAGGAGTTCAAAATAAAACAAGAGAAGAAAGGTTCAGTCTGCTTGTGAGAAATAGGTGAAACATTGAGTTGATAACTCAGTACAAAATGATGGTTGGAGGATATGTTAGAATTCGCTATGAATCGTTCATAGGACTAAACATATAAGAACCATGTGTTTGTATTTGACGATATGTGACCCAAGTTCTTGGTTAGAAGAACATGTTAAATGAGGAGTCATTTTTCCATGGAGTTGAGATAATAGAATCTAGAGATTGGTAGACTTGGTTGAAGTCATAAAACCAAACTAGATTGGGATCTCATGATAGCAGAAGCGCAACGAAAGCATGATCGAAAATGTCGAAGTGACTTTATAGCACTGTCGATTTGTGAGTCTACAACATATAGGAGTATATGATTAATTCAAGGATTAAAAGATATAATATTATGGTTTGAGAAATTTTGTTTCAAGACTGAGTGAGTTCCGGGTGCACATGCTATGTGAAAGTTCTCTTGACTGATCATACGTCATGTAGGCATAATGGGAAACGAAAATCTCACTCTCTAACCAAATATATTATATTCATCATGTGATGATGTGAATTATCATGTGATGATAATAGGTTTATCATGAGATGATAAAGTAATGTCAAATTAGGTGACGTTGACGTTTTGCAAAGAACATAAAGAACTGTATAGTACAGAACACGGACAGAACCTCTTCCACGAGCAAACATGATCAGCACTGAGACTCCATGAGTGTTAGACACCATGAGTGTTGGATCGAGAAAATGTAAACTAGATTATTGACTCTAGTGCAAGTGGGAGACTGTTGGGAATATGCCCTAGAGGCAATAATAAAATGGTTTATTAGCATATTCATGTTTATGATAATAGTTTATTCTCCATGCTATAATTGTATTAATTGGAAACATAATACATGTGTGGAATATAAACAACAGGTGTCCCTAGTAAGCCTCTACCGGACTAGTTCGTTAGTCAAGAGATGGTTAGAGTTTCCTAACCATGGACTTGTTATAGTCACTTGATAACGGAGTCATATCATTAGGAGTAATGATGTGATGGACAAGACCCAAATAATAAAGAGTTGCAATTGATCGTGTCACAACAGTTTTATTGCCAACACTTTTAGTATGCCAAGTATAGTTTCCTTAGACCATGAGATTATGTCACTCCCGTTTACCGGAGGAGTACTTTGTGGACATCAAACGTCACTTCGTAACTGGGTGATTATAAAGGTGGCTGTCAGGTATCTCCGATGATATTTGTTGGGTGACATGAATCAAGACTGGGATTTGTCCTTCCTTGTGACGGAAAAGATATCTCTGGGCCCTCTCGGTAATATAGCATCGGAAAGGTTGCAACCATGTGATTAAGTGGTAATCACGGTGATCCTATATTATGGACGAGTAAAGAGAATTTGCCAGGTAACGAGATTAAACTAGATATGGAGATATCGACGATCAAATCTCGGGCAAATTAAATATCGGTGAGACAAAGGGAATCGTATACGAGATTAAGAATCTCTGGCATCGTGGTTCAATCGATAAAGAACTTCGTTGAATATGTGGGAGTCAATATGGGCATCCCGGTCCCGCTATTGATTATTGATATGATCATGTCTGCATGTTCTCGAACCCGTAGGGTCACACACTTAACGCTCCGATGTAGCTAGGGTTTACGATGAGATATTTTGATGGTATGAACGAATGGTGATTCGGAGTCTCGGATGGGATCCCAGACGTCACGAGGAGTTCCGGAGTGGTCCGGAGAATAAGATTCATATAAGGAAAGTGGTTTCCGGAGGTATCGGAAAAGTTCCGGAATATTTCAGCGGGGTACCGGAAGGTTCCAGAAGGTTCTAGAAGAGTCTAGAAGTGGGGCCCATATCGTATGGACCCACATGGGCCAAAGGGTGGTGCAGCAACCCTAGTGGGCTGGCCGCACCAGCCCTAGACCCACATGGGCCAAGTTGGTAAAAGGGGCCCAAAAGAGGGGGGGCGCCCCAAAAACCCTAAGGGGTTGACTTGGGGGCCAAGCCCCCCCAGCCGCCGGCCCTAGAAGGGAGAGGGGCGCAGCCCCCCTGGCCTCCTATATAAGGAGGGGCAGGGGAGGGGCTGCCGCACCCTATGTGTGCTCCCCTTGGTGCCCTAGCCGCCACACCCCCCTCCCTTGCCGCACTACCTCCTCATGGCGCCACCCCTCCCCGTAGGGCTGCCGCCATCTCCTCCACCAAGGCTTGCCGCACCACCCCTAGATGTAGGGCTGCTGCTGCACCTCCTCCTCTCCCTCTCCCTCTCACATGGCTTGGCGAAGCCCTGTCGGACGGAGTACTACACCATCAACGCCACCACAACCGTCGTGGTGCCGAGATCCATCTAGCCATCTCCACCTTGCTTGCGGGATCAAGAAGGCGGAGATCTACATCGAGCCGTACGTGTGGATACCGCGGAGGTGCTGCCCGTCGTGGCACTTCATCGGATTGGATCGCGTGGATAATACATCTCCTCGCGACTAGATGAGTCTAGTTGCGGGGATCGACTAGCCAACCCCTGCACCGACAAAACGCGTTTGTTGATCTTCAAGGGTAAGAGATTGGATCTCATCTTCGCTACCTCCATCTAGTAGGTCTAGATCCTTGGGGTTTATTCCGCTTGCTGCGTAGGAAAATTTTTGTTTTCTATGCAACGACCCCATCAAAATATAAAAAGGAAAAGGAGTGGCTATCTAGATTGATAGATGAACTTGATATTAAGGCTGAATTAGTTCCTCTTAACACTTATGAAAGGGAAACTTTGAGGAAGGCGAACGATAGCATTTGTCAACTAAGAAGAGATAAGGAAACTAAATGGGCTCAGCGTGCGAAAGTTAAACATGTACAAGAAGGCGGAAATAATACGAAGTATTTTCACCTTATTGCAAATGGTAAACATAGGAGAAAGAAAATCTTTCAACTAGAACAAGATGAAGGAACCATAGTTGGTGAGGAAAACTTAAAGGTTTATATTACTGAATATTACAAGAAATTGTTTGGGCCGTCGGAACCAAATACTTTCTCTCTAATGGAAAATTTAAATCAAGACATACCACAACTCAGTTCGGAAGAAAACGACTTATTAACTAAAGATTTCAATGAGGAGGAGATTTTTTAGGCGATTTCTCAAATGGAAAATAATAAAGCTCCGGGACCAGACGGGTTCCCGGCTGAGTTCTATCAGAAATTTTGGGGAGTTATAAAACATGATCTGATGGATTTGTTCTGTCAGTTCCAACAGGGGACTTTACCTCTGTATCGCTTAAATTTTGGAGTCATTACTTTAATTCCCAAAAAAGAGAATGCAGTTTAAATCCAGCAATATAGACCTATTTACCTACTCAATGTGAGCTTCAAAATATTTACTAAGGTTGCCACTAATCGTGTGACGTCTTTAGCTCAGAATGTGATTAGACCTTCTCAAACGGCCTTTATGCCAGGTAGACACATCTTAGAAGGAGTAGTGGTACTCCATGAAACTATTCATGAACTTCATCGGAAGAAAATGGATGGGTCATATTTAAAATTGATTTTTGAGAAGGCGTATGATAAGGTTAAATGGTCATTTTTACAACAAGTTCTCAGAATGAAAGGCTTCGATAAGGCTTGGTGCGACCAAATTATGAAGTATATTCAGGGGGGGTAGCGTTGGTATTCGTGTTAATGATGACATTGGTCATTATTTTCAAACAAGAAAAGGGCTTAGTCAGGGAGATCCTCTTTCCCCCTTACTCTTCAATATAATAGTCGATATGTTAGCAATTATTATTGAACGAGCTAAGGAGGATGGGCAGATTAGTGGTCTCATCCCTCATCTAGTTGACAGGGGATTTCTATTCTCCAATATGCTGATGATGCTATCCTATTTATGGACCATGACTTGTCAAAAGCTTTGAACATGAAATTAATTTTATGCCTCTTTGAGCAACTCTCGGGTTTAAAAATTAATTTTCATAAGAGCGAGATTTTCAGCTTTGGAAAGGCTAAGGATGATGAGGAGCAATACAAAGAAATTTTTGGTTGCGAGGTGGGAGCCCTACCTTTTAAATATCTGGGGATACCGATTCATTATACGAAGTTGCTTAATTCTTAATGGTACCCAGTTGAGACTCGTTTCGAAGGAAAATTAAGTTGTTGGAAAGGGAAATTGCTCTCATACGGAGACCGATTAATCCTAGTCAACTCGGTTCTGACAAGCCTTCCAATGTTCATGTTATCTTTTCTTCAAGTACCTGTTGGGGTAAGGAAAAGACTAGATTACTATCGCTCTTGCTTTTTTGGCAAAGCGACGAGCATAAACGTAAGTATAGGCTTACCAAATGGAACATGATTTGTTGACCGAAAGATCAAGGGGGCTTAGGTATTGAAGTATTAGAATTAAAAAATCGCTGCTTACTGAGTAAATGGCTTAGTAAGTTGATCAACGAGGAGGGTATTTGGCAGGAATTGCTGCATAACAAGTACCTCTCTAATAAAACTTCAGTAGAAGTTCAAGCAAAACCGACAGATTCACCTTTTTGGAAAGGACTTATGGAAGTCAAAGATGATTTCTTTAACAGGGGAAAGTTCCAACTTGGGGATGGTAAGACAATTCGGTTTTGTGAGGATACATGACTAGGTGATCAGTCGCTGCAAGCTCAATATCCATCCCTTTATAACATCACCAATAGGAAGAACATCGCGGTTCATGACGTATTGTCTGTTGCGCCCCCACTCAATATGAGTTTCCGTCGATCTTTGACAGGAGATAATTGGGTTGCGTGGCCACACTTATGTCTTTGACTTATGGATGTTGATCTATCTCAGTCTCCAGACCGCTTTGTGTGGAAGTTAACCGCTTCAGGGATCTTTTCAGTTAAATTGATGTATGAGGATTTGATGAATGGTCATACTAGATTCCTTCAGACATATTTATGGAAACTTAAGATTCCATTCAAAATAAAAGTTTTTATGTGGTTTCTTAATAAAAAAAAGTGTTGCTTACTAAAGATAATCTCGCTAAACGATGTTGGCAAGGGTGCACAAAATGTTCTTTCTGTGGCTCGGAGGAGACAGTAGAACATTTATTTATTGAATGTCCTTTCGCCAAAATTATTTGGACAGTTGTTTACAGTACTTATAATATCACTCCACCGACTAATATTACTAATATGTTTGATAACTGGTTAAATGGAGTCGACAAACAGACAAAGGCTCGTATTCGTATAGGCGTTTCAGCCATTTGTTGGGCAATTTGGAATTGCAGAAATAATCTTATCTTTAACAGAGCACGGAATTTTTATGTTATGCAGGTTATCAATATGGCAGCTCATTGGATTCAGCTTTGGGCCTTCCTTCTCCCGTCGGATCAGCGAGAACTTATGCCTACTGGATGTTCACGGCTCCAGATGGTCGCTCGGGATATCTTCAGCCGGGCTTCGTGGTAGCATATTAATCGCATTACGCATGTCTAGTTGCTATATGTTGATTATGTTTCGATGGTTGATTTTTGTTTCAACCTTATGTGATCCATGATTTATAAGAATTGATACTTATGAACACTCTGCAACAAATGGCTGTGTGCATCGCTTGATGCAAAGGCCGGGGTTTCATTCCCCATTTCGGAAAAAAACGATATTTATTTTTTATCAATGCATTATCAAAATTTTAAGCCATGTGTTAACATTTTTTGTATCAACGCACTATCAAGAATTTTGGATTTTTGTATTGACCAAAAAAATAATCCATGCATTAGTATGAAAACATGATGTGATTGTTTTAAATACATGGCCATAATTATTTTTATTAATACATATATCTGGGTATCACTAAGTGAACTCTTGAACGGTGTATCAACTAGTATCTTTCTCAAACCAAATATACGAGTACGTTCCGGCGTTGCCTATTGTTGGGAGTATGGTCGTTCCCCCTGTCTCACCAAGGTTGAACTCCATTATTGAGTATTGACACGCCTACGATTGAATATATAGGGTACTTTTCTCTGCATTTAGTTTCTGGCACGAGGGTGTTTCTGATATTTTTCAACAGTATGCATCTGTCACGGATATGGTGACGTAAATGTAGTATGTGGTCTATGAGTTTTATCATCTTTGAAGTTGAAATACAAATTAACAAAACCTACGAAAATTCACACTGAAGGCATTAAAATTAGGGTTGTTGTATGTTGAGATAGGAGGAGTAATACTCAACAACATACGATTTTCATGTAGTAATACCCGCGGTACAAATACTAATAAACAGAGAAAAGCTTAAAGCATTCAGTATTGTATTGCCTACAAATTGAAAGACCCATTAGCAACCTGTCATAGCCATGTGAAGGAAGTGATGCAAAGGAGAGGCAATATATAGTTGGTGAGTGGAGACATATCAAGAGACCCAACCATCGTGTGAAACGTATAATGCCGTTAGATCTGCAGCTCGTGCCATTAGTAGATATATGCTGCTCTAGATGATGGTCATCGAGCCTCTTGGGAATGAGATGGATCGGGATTCCACATCCGCTTTGTGAGTATACTAGTTGAATTTTGGCGCGTCGTCACGCCGCGCCTTTGGTGCAAAATTTGCAAATTACATTTGGAAATTTGGTCTCGATAGATAAGTGACTTTTAAAATTACCGTTTGGAAATTCTTACAAAAAAATAGGAAGCATGAAACTAAGTTTAGTTCTCACAAAGAAGGTTAGTTTGGTAGTGGTACTCGTTGAGTCTAGTTGTGAGAAGAGTGAATAAAAAATTCGCAGACCATTATCTATAGGGCGCATACCATTTTATACAACATTGTAACTTGAATTGTTGGCAGCTAAACAGTGTAATACTTGCAATAAACTTCACTATATAGAAAGATTGGTTGAAATTTTAAATGTTAATACATAATGGGATATGACTACAAAACAGTCATCGGTCACTGCCTTAATCCAAATATTTCAAGTCATGATCTCAGGGAAAATAAAAGAATTTTCTTACCCATGCAGAATCGAACTTCAATATCAAAATCCCATGGTGTTTCACCTTCAGTAATGATACAGCAAGACCCCTTAAGTTCTGCGCCAAGTTTAGGACTTTTCTTACAATCAGACTTCCATAGGCTGAAACAAAAAGGAAAGGATAATTAGAATTAGCGCAATTTGATTCTGGTCAGATTAAGTTTTTCTTAGCTTGAATTAAAGCTATGGGCAATAGATGTAAGGAGATGTAAGGAGCTAATAAAGCAAGCAAGACCAGTGAAGTAGCAAGGCAACTTGGCTATCCACAGGAAAATAATTGCCCAATTATTCTACATGGTGGTAGCTATGTTGCATATACAGAATATGCGTTTGAATATGAAGAGCGTCGAGATCATGTGTACTATAAGAAGGTGCAGAGTACTCCAAAAGCATTGACGGAAGATACACATAATTCGGTGATCCATGACACATGCATCTTCTATATCAATTTCAGGACACAACATGGCAAGGCAAAACATGAGTGAACATCCAATGGTAGTGTCTCGAGCGGCGGTACAGGGCAGCACACTTGATGATTTATGAGACATGAACATCATACTCTTCGAATATGGCATGAGTATAATCAACATTGTCCCTTGAGTTGTACCATGGTGGCTGGCTGACCTGAGGAGGAGGCCCCTTTGCTTGTCGCCACAGGAGGATGGGCTGGAAAATTTTAGGCGCACATATGAAGAAGCACATCCCCAGAAACACAACGAATATAAAGAAACTTATATGGCACTAAAAGGAAAAACATGAAATAAAAAGAAGTCGCGTAGCTACCTGCAAGGTACCTCTTATTATCACATTTGCAAGCAAACTTTGAAATGACTTGATCTTGAAAGCATACCGAGGCAGACTCTGTGTCAGCCATACGAATAGTGATCCACAGCATGAAAAGCATCTCTTGCTTGGTATCCAGGTAATGCAGGTAATAAGCATGGCCTTCAAGTAGTCATCTTGTAAATCTCTATATATGAGTTGTTGATATAGAACCTTGCATGGAACAGCCCTGCAGTTCATAAAGGCACACAAATCATAAACCAACATCATTGCACTCAAAACGCCACCCAGTGAGGCAGAAAAAATACCCTCTTGGAAAGAGGAAACAAATCTGGCGAGGCATAAAAAAAATTACCACATAAAAATCCCAGATCTTTTACTACACCATGCAACAGCCCGGCGAGGTCCTATATGCATGACACACAAAAAGGACATCATATCTACAGTTAAAACTGAACTTTTACACTGAACTTTTGCAGTTATTATTTCACGTTGGACAGCGAGACCTCTTTGCCAAACTGTAGTATACGACTCTTGTTTCAGCAAACCAAAGTAACCTATATAGGTACAGTTTGCAGCGGCATAATAACCCACCATCTGAAAGCACCAGATTCAACCCAGGTAGTGAAGGAAGATAAAATGATCCTGAAGTGCAATAAGTTGAGAAAAAACTAACATATGTATAACTCTACTCTGTGGCCTACCAATAGCATGCCCAAAATTATCTTCTTATTCATAAAACCGAAAAGCAAAAAAAAAGTCCAGAACCATCATCCATGAGTCTTGAATATTGAATCCAACATAAGTGCTCGTTGCATTTTTTAGAGGTAGGCTTGCATTTGCGGCTTTTAAAATAGCAAGAAAATCTACACATATGATCTCAAATTTGAAGCTCGGCGCACCCGTTGTGGTAAAATTCAAATTTTGGAAGTGTCGACTTTTAAAATTTATGTAGATTTGAGAATCGTTGGAATGCAAAGAGAGTGGGAAATTTTATTAAAAAAAATAAAAAATGATGCTATGACCGATCACAGAAAATACACTACACATCACCTTGATTTTATTTTCCTGTATACAACAAAGTTCCAAAGCAATGCATTTGTTTTGCCCAGAGAGAAGTATGTCTAGACATGTAGATTGCTCCAAACGGATCTGCTTAACACAAACGCAGTTAGCACTTAGCAAAGATAAAGTTGATGGCATTTTGGAGCTCAAAACTACGCATGCATACATGAGCCTGGAAATAAATTGGTCTTCTTTGCACAGAACACTCCTCTAAATTTTAAATAGGCAAGGACGGTTGCTTCGTATGCCGATTAAATATAGCTCTAAACCGAAGTAGTAACATGAGTAAAAAGGCCATTACGAACATGTTTGACTGAATATATCATCTAAATTACTGTAATGCATGAAGAATGGGACGAAAAAGGTGCATGCCTCTTTAGGGATCCGCCAGCTCAAGACTGGTGGCAAGGCAGCGATGGTGTATGGCTTGTTGACCTGGAATTCACCATAGAGTCCAGCACCTGCGCCACCATCCGGTTCTGTGACTTGATTGTTGCTAGATTATCTGAGATTCTGAGTGGCTATGTAGCCGCTTTGCTGCATGTTGCTGACCACTCCGCCCAGCAACGACCAAAACAACAGCCACGCGAAGTTGACCTACTGACATCTGACCACCATGCATCTGTAGTGTGTAATAGTGGTACCAGCAAGAGTAAAATCAAAGAAACTCAATAAATAAACATAACAAAGAGAAATCACTTGGCCTTCCTAAAGAACAAACCTGTTCAAAGGTGGTTATTTCTAACCATTTCTTTCTGTAGTCATGTCTGACGGCGTGATCAACCACTCCAAATATCCATCGATATAGATACGGTATAGGTAAAATATCTTGGCTAGATAAAAGTCACCTGCATCAAGCACCAACCAAAATTTTATTTTTATTGAGTATAATTATTAATTCTATTATCATTCCACAACAGATAAATAGGGTACTTGATTCTTATCCATACTGCTAGCTAACAAACTACATGTCTTCTTGTGTTTAAAATATATAACATGTGATTTAGATTTTGGGGATGAAACTGGATGCACTAAAGAAGTCGTGGTTTCCGGCCTGTGCAGCAATCACAACCTTCATCACTCAATTATAGTTTCAAAAGGAATAAAGCTCAATTACAGATCTCACTACCGGTTTTAAAATGTTATTTATTCAGTCATAACTTTCTTGATTAGGTTCAACATTGAAGGAGTTAGTCCACTAACTGTTGCTCTTCAATTTCATTTCACAAACATCAAATCTAAAACAAAAATATTCCAATGAGCATCACCAGAGTCCAACATCAATCAGCATACAGTTCAATCCTAGGGAGGAAACACATCCCCTTCTTGTAAGACTATCCGTGGTTAGATATCTTCATTAATAGCTATTGAACACATGCCAACCGGCTTTCAAAATTAAAGAAAGAGTGATGTGCTTCAAATCCACAAATCGTACTACAAAAACCTGTATCGCTTAAAAATGACACTGGCCTACTGAACAATTGCAGCAAAAGCGAAACTGTTTGGTTTTAATGTAAGAAAGCTAAAATCGGCAAGCTAAATATCCCTTAATGTAATTCTTTATACCATGCAAGAAGGAAATAGAAGCTAGATCATCTCAAATCACCTGATAAATACTCATCTCCTTATTATTGTTTTGTCTCAATCTCCAGATTGACCTGAAACAGCACAATTACCTGGTAGAAGATGGGCATTGTATTATCTTTCAGCAAACTTAAACCTGAAATAAAATGGTAATAAAAAATGAAATAAAAAATAGTTACCTAATATTTTCACCGGACATAAAACTTCTCCCCATATAATCCTAATAACACAACAAATCTTTCACCGAAACAGTAGATGCAAAGAGGAAAAACTATTGTTAGAAGCATCACTGCAGTTCAACCTCAAGCAGTCATAGCTTATGTGACGATTTATACAGTGAACTTAACTGACATCACATCTAACTTGACATTTAAATTAGCCCAGTACTAAGTACATACATAAAATCAGAGTAAGCATTTGCCTAATGGAATAATATTTTCCTTTCAGCTGTATTGAACTGCGTAAGGTACTGAAAGAAAACATTGAGTATGTGATTGATGCCCCCGCGCCTCACATACCTAATCACTCCCTCAACACAGTATCCCACCAGACAAATGCGATTCTTATGGCGTACATTACCAAAAGCCTCAACTTAAACTCTGAATTCCTTCTCAGCCTACGCCCTATAAACTCAACAGTATTGCAAATGACGCAATACTTCGAATAAGCATAAAGATGAGAGCAGTAGCTAAATGCTGATAGTGAGCTTACATCTTTTCCTATTAAGTCTTATTTGTTCGTCCCATTGGGGATCCTCGGGCTGGTCGTTGGCAGCGAAGGGGATCTGCTCGAGCTTGGTGGGAGTGGTGGTTCTGTCACTCGCGGCGGGCGCGCTCCTTCTCGTCCTCACGGCGCTTGGCCTCGACCTGCTCGTGGCGTCTTGATTCCTGGGACGTCCTCATTTTGTTAGAACCTGCAAATGAGACAAAATAAAAGTCTTATTTGTTCGTCCCATTGGGGATCCTCGGGCTGGTCGTTGGCAGCGAAGGGGATCTGCTCGAGCTTGGTGGGAGTGGTGGTTCTGTCACTCGCGGCGGGCGCGCTCCTTCTCGTCCTCACGGCGCTTGGCCTCGACCTGCTCGTGGCGGCGTTGGGGAAGCTGCGGGCGTTGGTTGAAGCACCACTTGGGGCCGAAGCGCGGGTGGCGCGGCGGCGGCTTGTCGTCGATGAGGATGAAGGAGGAGTCCTCGGCCGCGGCGGTGAGGGAGTCGTCCGCGGAGGAGAAGTCGAAGATGGAGTCACACGAGGCGGTGGCGTGCGCGCCCGGGTGGCCCGGGCTGCACGTTGAGTCCGCGATGCGGCCAAGCCTGTCGGGGCGGGAGAAGGCGCGAAGGGGCACCGGAGCAGCCCGTGCACGGCGGAGCCGCGTAGGCGCCCATAAACCTAGCCTAGGGATGGGTCGCGCACGGCCGCGACAGGCGGGGAAGGGCGAATCGAGCAGAGGAGGAGGTGGAGCCGACCGGCGCATCGACCGCGGCACGGCGGCGGAAGTCGCCGGACCTTGCCGGAATCGGGGGGCGACGGAGGCGGCGATTATGAATCGCGGGAGAGAGGAGATCATGGAGCAGAGGGGAATTTGGTGACGGTTTTTCAGATAGGTCTTTCACTTTTGTCCTAATTTCAGTTTGGTCCTTTGTAGCGTAAAATTGTGGACTGCGGGTTCGATTCACGGGTTTGTGAGGGGTTTTTTTGCAAAAGCGTCATCGACGCGTGCTGGGAGCCGTCGGATCGTCGGCGGACGGCCGGGATCGCGCGCTACTGCAGCTACTGTAGCGCTACAGGAATCACTGTAGCTGTGAACAGTCGCAGGGCGCCTCTCCGCGCGAGAAATCGTCCTTCTTTTATATAGTTAGTAGATATAATGACCACTATGATGCCTAGTTTCCTTGGGAGTATTTTCTTCACTTTGGCTAACGAACGAACTTGTTTCCAGGTATATGATCGTGATTCCTCCTTGCAACCTGGCTGATTACGTTTACTATGAGAAAGACTATATCAATGAACGATTCTTGGGCTCTGAAGTTCTTGGAAGCTCTCTTGGAAGGACAGGTCCCCATTCTAACTCAGCCAGACAACTATCAGGTGACTGCTAGTTGTTGGACGACCCACGGCGTGTTTATGTGTGTGCATGTGGTTTGTCTTTTCTAAAATGTTGTTGAAGCCACGGCGGTACATGCGTCTCCTAAGCCAGTAAGTGGGCATGTTAACGGCGGCCAACCAACTGTCACTTGTGTCCGTATAACGTAAACGGGATGCCTCTATGTCTCCGTATAATACACTCGTACGAAGCGGCCTTTGTCTGCCCGTTTAAAACCCACCACCTAGTTAGGCAACACTAGTGGAAACAGGGCCATCGGTTTGGCCCTTTCGTCCCGGTTCTCTTACGAACCGGTACCAATGGGGCGACTAGTCCCGGTTCGAATGCCCAGGGCGCCGGCCAGGTCCAGTCCCGGTTCGTGTTATGAACCAGTACTAAAGGGAGCAACCATTAGTATCGGTTCGTAACACGAACCGGGACTAAAGATTGACCTTTAGTATCGGTTCGTGTTACGAACCGGGACTAAATTATTTTCCCTATATCATCCCCCACCCCCGAGCCGGCCATGGCCATTTTTTAGCTCGAGTTCATCACCATTTTCTCATCTATTTCATCTCCCGAGCTCGATTTCGTCCCCATTTTTCCCACCATTTGTCAAGATTGACGGCGCCTCATCTATCCAAGGATTAGCACTTCTGGCGTTGCTACTTGAGCTCATTTCGTTGCTAGTTTAGCTCATTTAATTTTTCTAGTGCTAGCTAGGTGTTTGATGAAAGGCCTAAGTTAGGGATTTCATTTGTTTTATATGCAATTTGAGCTCAAATTAAAGTATAATGTGTGGGTTTTAGTGTCGTCCGGTCCCCGTCCTCACCGCCGTCGATCGCCCGCACCGTCCCGTCACCGGCACCACCTCGGTGAGCCTCTTGTTTTTCTCTTTTGTTTTAAAAAAACTTATTTATATGATTTAGATGCATAGTTATTACTTGTATAAATTTCTTACGTTTTTTTATATGTATAGTGCCATGGTTTTGATATCCGTCCCCGTCGGCCCTCGTCCGGTCTATGATTCGGATGTGGTTGAACCGGAAATTCCAACCGACCCTATTGTCGAGTTTTTTTGAAAAAGAAAATAATGATTTGAAAGCAAAATTGAAAAGAAGTGAAAATCTTCGTCTCCAATGCCTAGAAGAGAACATGGAATTGGAGTTAGATCTTGCCGACATCGTCGATAAACACAAGATCAAGATGGATGCAATGCGCTTGAAGATTAGAAACATTAGAAAATATGCCATTCATAAAGAGGCTTGGTATCATTATGTTGTTGGTTCAATAATTAACTTAGTTGTGATTTTTATCGCATTTGTTGTTGGGTTTAAATTCTTTAGATAGTTGTATGTTAGTTTCAATTAATGTATGTTTTATGACACTATGTATTACATTTGGTCACTACTCTACTTTGGTTTTAATGTGATGAACTTGTATTAATTAATTTGGTCACTATTATATATTCATGATGTAGTATAATGGTTTTTGATATATTTATATAATGCAGATGAGACGGCAATGGAAGTACAGTGACTGACGTTATCTCGACTTTATTAATGGCATGCATGATTTTCTCCGTGTGGCTGAGACAAACAAGCCGCCGAATGATTTTATTTCTTGTCCATGTAGTGTCTGTAAGAATACTCCGGATTACTCTACCTCAGAAACCATTCACGTCCACCTGTTGAAGTCTGGTTTCATGTACGGTTATAATTGTTGGACCAAGCACGGAGAAAGAGGGGTTATAATGGAAGACAATGAAGAAGAAGAAGAGGATAATGACAACTATCCTATGTTCACTGAACACGGTGGTACTACAATGGGGGGAAGATGAAGCTGAAGAAGAGCCCATTGTTGATGAGCCCGATGACGATCTTCGTCGGGCCATTCTTGAAGCGAAGATAAACTGCGGTAGTGAAAACAAGAGGTTGAAGTTTGAGAGAATGTTAGTGGATCACAACATATTGTCGTACCCAAATTGCGAAGATGGCCAGAAAAAGCTGGGTACCACACTGGAATTGCTTCACTGGAAGGCAGAGAATGGTACTTCTGACAAGAGTTTTGAAAATTTGCTGAAAATAATAAAGAAGATGCTTACAAGGGATAACGTATTGCCCCCCAGTACGTACGAAGGAAAGAAGGTTGTCTGCCCTCTAGGATTAGAGGTGCAGAAGATACATACATGCATCAATGACTGCATCCTCTACCGCGGTGAGGAGTACGAGAATTTAAATGCATGCCCGGTATGCGGTGCATTGCGGTATAAGATCAGGCGAGATGACCCTGGTGAAGTTGAGGATGAGCTGCGCCCCAGGAAGAGGGTTCCTGCGGAGGTGATGTGGTATGCTCCTATAATACCACGGTTGAAACGTTTGTTCCAAAACAAAGAGCATGCCAAGTTGTTGTGATGGCACAAATAAGACCGTAAGAAAGACGTGATGCTGAGACATCCCGCTGATGGGTCGCAGTGGAGAAAAATCGACAAAGAGTTCCCGACATTTTCAGATGACGCAAGGAACTTAAGATTTGGTCTAAGTACAGATGGCTTTAATCCTTTTGGGGAGCAGAGCTCCAGTCATAGCACCTGGCATGTGACTCTATGTATCTATAACCTTCCTCCTTGGTTGTGCGCGAAGCGGAAGTTCATTATGATGCTAGTGCTCATCCAAGGCTCGAAGCAACCCGGCAACGACATTGATGTGTACCTGAGGCCATTGGTTAAAAAACTTTTAGAGTTGTGGCGTGAAGAAGGTGTACATGTGTGGGATGAGCACGAACAAAATGAATTTGACCTACGAACATTGTTGTTTGTAACCATCAATGATTGGCCTGCTCTTAGTAACATTTCAGGACAGTCAAACAAGGGATACAATGCATACACGCACTGTTTAGGTGAGACTGAAAGTATATATTTGGGAAACAAGAATGTGTACCCGGGGCATCGTTGATTTCTTCCAAAACAGCATCCTGTAAGAAAGAAAGGCAAGCATTTAAAAGGTGAGGCAGATCACCGGACGAAGCCTACCCGCCCTACTAGGGATGTTATATATGATATGGTCAAGGATTTAAAAGTAATCTTTAGAAAGGGTCTTGGCGGACAATCTGTTCCGAATGACGCTGATGGACACGTACCGATGTGGAAGAAGAAATCTATATTTTGGGAGTTACCCTATTGGAAAATCCTAGAGGTTCACTCTGCAATCGACGTGATGCACGTGATGAAAAATATTTGCGTGAACCTGGTAAACTTCTTCGACGTGTATGGGAAGACGAAAAATACACCGAAATCATGGCAGGACCAGCAACATATGCACGAACGAGACAATCTGAATCCAGAGAAGTATCAAGATCCTGCCAGCTACGCTCTTACCAAAGAAGAGAAGAAGATCTTTTTTTAAGTCCTTAGCAGTATCAAGGTCCCGTCTGGCTTCTCGTCGAATATAAAGGGAATAATAAACATGATAGAGCAAAATTTCCAAAACCTAAAGTCCCATGACTGCCACGTGATTATGACACAATTACTTCCGGTTGCATTGAGGGGGCTTCTGCTGGAAAATGTTCGAGTACCCATTGTGAAGCTATGTGCATTCCTTAATGCAATTTCTCAGAAGGTCATCAATCCAGTAACTCTACCAAGTTTACAGAAGGATGTGGTCCAATATCTTGTCAGCTTCAAGTTGGTGTTCCCACCATCCTTCTTCAATATTATGACGCACCTCATAGTTCACCTAGTCGAAGATATTTCCGTTCTCGGTCCTGTATTTCTACACAACATGTTCCCTTTGAGAGGTTCATGGGAGTCTTAAAGAAATACGTTCACAACCGTGCTATGCCAAAAGGAAGCATCTCCACGGGCTATGGAACAGAGGAGGTCATTGAGTTTTGTGTTGACTTTATTCCTGACCTTAAGCCGATCGGTGTTCCTCAATCGCGTCAAAAGAGGAGACTGCGGGGAAAAGGCACGCTAGGAAAGAAAGCAACAATATGTATGGACAGGCATTCACTCACTCAATCACATTAGACAGTTCTACATAATTCCAGCTTGGTGGCTCCGCATATCGATGAACACAAGAATATTTTACGCTTGAAATACCCGGAGCAACCTAAATATTGGATTGATGGAGAACACGTGAAGACTTTCGGAGGTTGGTTGCAAACACGTCTCATTAATGACACCACTGTTGCAGAACAGCTATACTTGTTGGCCAAGGCACCATCTTCGACTATATTGACTTTTCAAGGGTACGAGATAAATGGGAATACATTTTCCACGACCGACCAAGATAAAAAGAGCACCAACCAAAACAGTGGTGTCAGCTTTGATGCAACAAACAACAATGGGCAAAAGGACACATATTATGGTTACATAGAGCAGATATGGGAACTTGACTATGGACCTTCTTTTAAGGTCCCTTTGTTCTGGTGCAAATGGTTCAACCTGACAGGCGGGGTACATATAGACCCGAAGTACGAAATAACAATAGTGTATCTCAAGAATCTTGGGTACGACACCGAACCATTCGTCCTAGCTAGTGAAGTGGCTCAGGTTTTCTATGTGAAGGACATGTCTAGCAAACCGAAGAAAAGAAAAGATAAACAAGCGAATACATCATACGATGAGCCAAAGCGCCACATAGTTCTTTCAGAGAAAAGAAACATCGTGGGAGTGGAGGACAAGACAGACATGTTAGAAGATTACAATAAGTTTGATGAAATTCCCCCTTTCACAGTGAAAACTGACCCAAGCATCATGTTGAATGATGAAGTTTGTCCATGGTTACGGCGTGATCAAAAGAAAAGGACACACACGAAGAAGTTTATACCACGACACTAGAGACGGATGTTGATGGTCATGTGTAATAATGTATGAAACATTTTTTTATCCTGGTTCTATGTGTAATAATCGGTAGAATAGTGTTGACTAAGGGGTTTAGGGTTTTCATTGAATAAAAAACCCATTTTTCATTTTTTAGTGTCAAAACAGGCTTTTTTTGTGAAGCGGCTACCAAAATGGCTCACCGAAAGAGGAACATCCAAATAGATAGAAAATAATAGATCACCTCATAAGTGCATATAACCCTGGGTTTGGATGTAAAAGCATAATTAGGTATTTCAAACATTTCATATAAGTTCCTGCCCATTTAGCTGGAAGTGGGTCTGATTTGAACTACGAGTGCCGCATAGTTTGCTCATGATTTTTGGCAAAAATCACTTTCAGATCCATAATATATACTTTCTTTAAAGATTTTTGGTGGTTTTTGCTGGATTATGATTAGGTTTAGGTTTATGGTTAGGGTTTACGGTTACGGTTTCGGGCTAGGGTTATACATAACTAATTAAAAAATCAAAAAAAATGGAAAACCTTCACATGGCATCCTTTTATGTGACCTACCACCTGGAAAAAATTATAAACATGTGTTATGGAGGTTTTTATAAAAAAACCTTCACAGAAATGAGCTACGAGGTAGAAAGATGTATGGTTTTCGACTCAAATAAGCTAGGGTATGACATTTAACATAGCAAAAAATGTCGGAATGAGACGATATTTGACACACTTGTGTATCTTGGTTGTATAATAGTGTTGACTAAGGAGTTTAGGGTTTTCATTGAATAAAAAACCCATTTTTCATTTTTTTAGTGTCAAAACAGGCTTTTTTGTGAAGCGGCTACCAAAACGGCTCACCGAAAGAGGAACATACAAATAGATAAAAAAATAATAGACCACCTTATAAGTGCATATAACCCTGGGTTTGGATGTAAAAACATAATTAGGTATTCAAACATTTCATATAAGTTCCTGCCGATTTCGCGGGAAGTGGGTCTGATTTGAACTACGAGTACCCGCATAGTTTGGTCATGATTTTTGGCAAAAATCACTTTCAGATCCACAATATATACTTTCTTTAAAGATCTTTAGCGGTTTTTGTTGGATTGAAGTTACGGTTAGGTTTATGGTTAGGGTTTACGATCACGGTTTGAAATCTATGTCAAATTTACTCAACTCATCCATTTGAAATTTGAATACATTCAACATAGTCAAATTTGAAAATAACCAGTACCGAAAGATTTTACATGTCCATGCTTACGTTTGATATAAAGTTTGTCAAATTTGAACAATTAAATCAATAGAATAAAATAAATCAGGAAAAAGGAAAATAGAAAAAAATTACAAACGACCCTTTAGTCCCGGGTGTTGGTTGCAACCGGGACTAAAGGTGGGCTTTGGCGCGCTAATTTGGCAGCGGCCCAAAAATGGACCTTTAGTCCCGGTTCGTGGCTGCAACCAGGACTAAAGTGACCTTTAGTCCCGGTTCGTTCCTGGAACCGGGTCTAAGGCCCATTAGTGCCTTTTAGATCCCTCCCCTTCCTCTCGTCCCCGCAGTTTGCCGCCAGGCCCAAGAAGACGAAGGACACCACCAGGCTGCCGTGCCGTGCTCCCCTGCTCCCGTGCCGCCACCGTCACCGCCGCCTTCTCCTGCTCCGGTCACCGCGGCCACCCTCTTCCTCGCCGTCGAGTTTCACGAGCTGAGCGGCCGTGAATCGGCCGAAATCGGCCCGGTTTTTTGTCCCAAGTCAGGCGCCACCGCTCCGGCACCCTCGTCGTCTTGCTACTCGCGGTCGTCCCCAAGCACCCGACGTCCACGCCGCCGTCCCCGCGTGCAAGGTACGGTATCCTCTATCCCCGCCCTCCTCTATCGCTCAAAAGGCCTAAATCGGCGGCGGTCCGGTAACCCTAGATCGGCTGCGGTGGCGCGGTAACCCTAGATCGGCGACGGTGGAACCACGGTGGGCGGCGGGGACATTACATTTAGGGGCAGGCAGGGACATTTCATTAATAATAAAAGGCATAAATGTCATTACATTCATATTAGGAGGCCTAAAGGCCATTACAATTAGGGGGATGGGGGAGGACACGGCGGCGGCGCCGGAGCCCTAGTCCTCATCGTCAGAGAGGACGACGTAGCCCGGCGCGACCCACAGATGGGCCGGCGGCGGCTGCGCCTTCGGCGGAACGTGCTGCTCCTCCGGCTCCTGCTGCGCCTGGGCCGGCTGCTCCTGCTCCTGCGGCGGCCAACTGCCGCCAGTGAAGACCCAGGACTGGCCAAGGAGGCCTCTGGGAAGTGGAGGAACTGGCTCCAGATACAGCTCCTCGGCCTCGTGCTCCTGGGCCAACTGCTGCCACCAGGCCAGTGCAGGCTGCTGCGGCGGCGGCGGCATTTGGGCCGCGGCCTGCACCACTGTCTCCCAGCGCCTGACCTCGTCCTCGACGAGGGAGCGCCGGGACGCCTCGTAGGCGGCCTGCATGTCCGGGTCGTCATCGTCGATGACCTCCTCCTCGAACCACAGCTCCTGCTCGTGGCCGGGCGGCGGTGCGGGGTACGCCGTGGGCTCCTGCGGTGGTGCTGGGGCCGGCGAGAAATAAGCGCGGCGGCGCTCGTCGTGCTCGTCCGCGAACCACTAGTCCCAGTGGGGGGACTCCGACACGTAGGCGGGGTCGTTGTAGAGGTCCGGTGGGAGGAGACGGCGGCGGCGCGCGATCTCCACCACCCTGGCCCGGCCACTGGCCGGAATCGGCGGCACCGGAATCCGCTGCGGATTCAGGTGCCAGTCATCCGGCAGGTGGACGTCGGACCAGCCCACGGGGGTGGCATTTTTCCAATGCCACCGGCAATCGTCCACGTGGAGGTAGCACCGCATCCACTTCTTCTTCGTCGCCGGGTCCGCTCCACCGGCACGGTGCGCCAGCGCTGCTCCAACGACAACCCACATGCCGTCCGGCACGATGCCGAATGCCGCCGGTGGTGGCGAAGGAGGAGGAAGGGAGGCACGCTGGCCGGAGGAGCCGCTGGCCTCATGCTGATTCTTGGGCATCTTGAACCAGCGCAACATGGCTCCGGCGAGGGGGTCGCTGTGCACTGGCTAGGGGTGGGGGCGGCGGTGTGGACTGAGGTCGCTATCCACACAGACGGGGTCCATTTTTAAAGGACCAGCCAGGGCCAGCATTGATTACGGGGGTGGGAAGACGAGGAGGCCGGTGGGTCGCTGGCAGGTGGGCCAGGGCCATTGACTACGGGTGGGGGAGACGAGGGTCGCTGGCAGGTGGGCTAGCATTGACCGCGCGCGTGGCCAGTTAGGCATTCACACGCGGACGCGACCATGTAGGGAAGACGGGTGATGCATCTAAAATGCATACATGAACTTTGCACTATAATAGTTATATTCCATTCATATTTGCATCATATAAGGGGTATATTACTGTTATTTAATGATTTTTGGTAATTTATAATGATTTCCCCTTTATATGGAATTAATCCTGCGCAGGCAGAAAACCCCTATTTCTTTCTTTATTTGTTTCAGCACCTTAACGACGTCATAATGAGCTATAAATTTAGGGGGGTCATTATTTTGGAAGGAGAAGATTTAGGAGCAAAAGAAGTCAAGGAACGGAGGCCGGAGGACCAAAAGGGGGGGTCCCACGCGGCTACAGTATCAGGCCGCGTGGGCCCATCCAATTTGGCCCTCGTGGCCCCGTTTGCATCGATCCTTCGCCCAGAAGCATCCTCGTGACCTAAAAACGCCTATATAAAAGGTCCCCCGACGTTTTCCAGAGGGAGGCGGAGGAGAAACACAAAACCAGAAACAGAGAGGCAGAAGGCTGCCGCCGGAGAAGATCGGAGGGGGGAAACGCTGCCGGAATCCACCTCCGGAGGGCTCCACCCCCCTCCGGCGTGATCATCATCAACATCTATAGCAAGATCGTCTCCACTCCGGGCTGGACCTCTTCATCAACCTCTCCATCAAGCTCCTCATCTCCATGATGAAGGGGGAGTAGTCTCCCTCGGGGCTGAAGGCTCATGCCGGTAGCTATGTGGTTTATCTCTCTCTCCCATGGTGTGATCTTTATGTGATCATGAGCTTTGTAATCTAGTTGAATCCATAGATGGTACTCTTCTTTATCTTATGAATTATGCTACTCAAGTGGTTTTATTGATGTGATTGCCGGAGTCACCTTTGTCCCATGGTGTGAAGTTGACAGTGCGTGCACCGTGTGTGGCTCTTAGGCTAAAGATTACATGAATACTTATCATGAGTTATTATTTGTGTTGGGTGTCTCTATGATATTGTGGTGTTTGTTAATACTATCCTTGGATGCGAATAGTGACCGCATGAAGTGTCCATAGATGTGGAATACGAACTTTAAGGTGTGCTTTTTGTAGCCCTACATAATGGATTGGTGTTCTTTATCCAACCAGAAATTAATTCAGAGTAGCATAATGAGGAGGAATTATCTATGTATTCAATTATATTATTATTGTTGAGAGTGTCCACTAGTGAAAGCATGATCCCTAGGCCTTATTTCCAAAGCACCGTTTACACCTTTGTCTTGTCCTCTTGCATTAAAGAGGATTGGGACACTTTCACACCCTTGTTCCCTTGTCTTGTCCTCTTGCATTAAAGAGGATTGGGACACTTTCACACTCCTGTTTTGTTACATCAAACTTCCATCCATTAAATCAACCACCTTGTTCTATAAACTTGTTTAGTGCAGAATCAACTAAAACTTGTGACACTTTAGTTGTAGGGAATAGATAACTTTTCCTTCTTGCTCCTGCGGATCGATACCTTACTTCCACATTGAATTGTGTTACAGTGATTCCTTGCTCTTGGGGATTATCAAGTACTTTTCTGGCGCCGTTGCCGGGGAGCATAGCGCTTAAGTTTCTATTCTTGCTTGCACTATATATTTATTTTCAGTTTTGCATATAGTCTAGTTTACTTTCAGTTTTGCATTTAGTTTAGTTTTACTTTCAGTTTTGCATTTATCAAAACCCAAAAAATTAAAAAAATGGAAAACTATTATAAAAATGCCATGAAAGTTGCTTGGTTTAGAAAAACATATGAGGGAAAATATTTAGAGAATCATATGAAGGGAAAAGATTGGGAATGTTCATGGAGGTTCTAGATATGATTGCTAGTGGGCTGCTTGAGGAGCATAAGGAAGAAACTTGTTGCTCTGAATACTCTAGACACTTTGAATTCCAATGCCCTTCCAATAAAGTTGAACCTGTTATTGCAACTTATCATACAGGAAATTATGCTCACTTAGGGATGAAAGAAGTAGAGCAATTCGTTCTTTTCATGGGAGCATATGAATTAAACACCTTCATTGATGAACATGAAACCTGCCCTATAGCTTCTAAATATAAAGTTACTATCACTAATCTCCTTAATAAATGCATAGATGAATTTGATGAAAATATCTATGTCGTTGACACAAGGAAGAGATATGCCCAAGTAATATGTAATGTTTTGCAGGAAGAAGATGATGAAAATATAAGCTTGAAAGAGGAAGTATGTGAAGAAGATGACAAAAGCCTAAGCTTGGGGATGCCCATGCAGCCCCAAGAGGAGGACAATGAAGAGCAAGAAGATGAAGAAAATGATGAACAACTAGAGACTGAAGAGAGGAAACATCCACCTTCACCACCTATGGATGAGGGTAACACTCAAAATTTGGTTGATGATAAACTTTGCTTTTATGATTCTGATGATGCTTTTGAAGAGATAATTAAACCAATGGGAGTTTGTTCGCATAATAGTGATGGCAATGCTATTAGCATGAATTCTCTGAACATCATTATTCCTAATGCTATGGAAAAGTCTAAGCTTGGGGAAGCTAGTTTATATGAAATGATCTTTTTAGTTCCCCAGCTTTGGATACAAAAATTGCCTTGATAATACTTTGTCTCCTATATGTGATAATTCTAAGGATACTTGTGATATTCTAAAACCACCTACTGAAAGTATTCCTTTTGAAATACCTACAGAATATATTAAAATGGTTATGGATGAATGTTATGCAGGGGATGGAACAATCCATCCACATGATCACTTGTTGAAATTTACAGAACTTTGTGAGCTGTTTAAGGTTGCAGGTTTATCAAGGGAAGATGTCATGAGGAAATTATTTCCATTTTCACTTAAGGGCAAAGCAAAGAAGTGGTATAGGATGCTGGATGACCCCCCTTCGAATTGGAAACAGCTTGAATCTCTCTTTTACTCTAAGTTTTATCCTCTTCATGAAGTGCATCTAGATAGGTGTTACATTTTCAATTTTTATCCTCATGATAGAGAAAGAATTGCTCAAGCTTGGGGAAGACTGAAAGCATTAATACTCAAATGTCCTAACCATGAGCTTCCTAAGAAAATAATTATTACTAATTTTTATGCAAGGCTTTCAGGTCATTATAAGGATCATCTGGATGCCTGTTCAGGAGGTTCTTTCACAAGCAAGAAGGTTGAAGCTAAATGGGATCTTCTTGAAACAATTCAACGCAATACCGAAGATTGGGATAACGACAAAGGTAAAGAATCAGGTATAAACTATAAGTATGATTGCATTGAGTCTTTCAGTAAAACTACTAGTTTCGATGAGCTCAGTGCTAAATTTGGTCTTGATTCTCAAATTATTGTTGATTGTCTGTAAAACTTTTGCTTCTCATATTTATATTCCTAAAGAGATTGGGACATGTATCATGAACCTTCTAAAGACACTTGCTTGGAAACCGAAACTGTTATTGATGATTGCAATAAACATGCTCAAACTTCTGAAAGTACTATTTCCTATAAGCATGTTAATTATTGTGGAGCACTTAGACCTTGTGAAAAGAATAAAATCGAAGAGGAATGTTGTATTCATCATAGGAATGAAAAAACTACAACATGGTACAGAGCTCTAAGTGATCTTGCTAAAAAGGTTTGTGACACCTATCCTTTTATTTGTGAACTTTGCTATAAAGAGGGTCATTTCAAATTCCAATGCTCAGATTCTAATATAAGTACTGCGAGAGACTTTTGTGATAACATGATCACTCCTAATCAGCATGATGAACTTACATTATTTTTGGGGTGTGAAGAGTTGTCAAGAAAAACTTCTTCGTTAGATATGAGTGCTTTTGATATGAATAGCGTGTTGCATGGATGTTATCTCTATTGTGTTAATAATTGCCATGACAACACTTACATTCAAAATATTATAAAAGATGGAATGGCTTTACCAAAATATGAAAGGACTAATGTTTGTCTTACTCTTATTAATGAAAAGGAGGAATCCTCCCGAGTTTCTTCTATTGTTTCTAACAATAAACCAGGGTATGTGGAGAAGCCTCCTTTCAAGCCTCTCCCTCCTGAGAAGGGAAAGAAGAAAAAGAGGAGGAGTAAAAGGATAGAGGAAACGGTATATTCCCCTAAGCATGTTGCTCCTATTATAGTTGTTGCTAATAAGTCTGATTTCGATGATGATCTTATGCCTGTTACCTATAGTAGTGATCATGATTGGGAAAGCATAGTACTTTTGATATTGAAAATCTCTTTGGTACTAATCCCGAAAATGATGATGCTAATAATTACAATCATCCTCATGAAACTTGTCATAGTTTTGGAAGGATTACCCAAAACCATCCAATTAATATACAACTTGTCTATCATGTTCGAGTTCTTTACGATGATGCTACTCCCATTGCTATTAATAAGAAGAACTTTGCTTATGTGGAAAATATTGATATTTTTATACATATGGATCATGATAAGAATGTTTCATGTGATAGCTATATTGTTGAGTTTATCAATGATGCTACTGAAAGCTTTTATGAGAAAGGAAGACATGATTTCATTTATCTCAAAAATATTAAGTCTTCTCTCTTTTTGTTGAAAATTTTGAAGTTGCACTCGCTTTGCCTTCCTATGCTAGTCACTTTGTGCTTTATTGATTTATTTTCTTACAAGATCCCAATGCATAGTAAGTGGGGTAGACATAAATGTGTTCATATTTTTCTCTTGATGCTCTCTTTTGCATTTCAATTCTTATTCCTATGTGAGCATCATTAAAACTATAAAGCCTAGCTATAATGGCTATAAAGATAGCGCTTTACGGGAGGCACCCGGTTGTTTTTATTTGGATTTTCTTTGGGTCCTCTTGCTGTAACAAGAGATTGTTTTCTTAGTTTAGTTTCTGAAATTTTTAATAAAGTGCCAAGTCTACCCATTTTGGTTTGAAAAAGTTGCTATTTCTATGTCGGAGATTTTATTCCTGCACGGAGTCTGTGCACGGTTTGATTTTTCATTCTTATTCTGTAACTCCGAATGATCTGAGATTTTTACTGTAACTGCAACTTTTCATCCTCTGTATGCCTGAATTTGTTCAGAATTTTTAGACAAGTTTAAGTAGGAAATAAAAATACGTTTTTCTGCTGCTGTTTTTCTGGACAGATTCTGTCCCATATTGTTTTATGCATAGTTTGAACTATGAGTTGATCCAATTGAGTTTATGAGTAGGCATACAACATTATATAATCTCTAATCATTCATATGAATTTTAGTCCATGGATTACATGCAGCAAGAAACTTGTTTATTTATCTCTACTAATATCAGCCCACAGAAAAGAGATGGGAGAAATTGGTGTTTTGAAGTTTTTTCACAGGGATTGGAGGAGATGCAACATGAGTTATCCAAGGATGGTGAAAACCATAAGCTTGGGGATGTGAACATCCCCACTGAACCAACACACTCTCGGTTTGCACACGTCTACTTCTGTTTTCTATCAATGCACTTTATCGCATAAACTTGGAGCGTCTTTTTGTTTTGTTTTGCTTTTATTTTTATTTTTTGTGAGACCACCATACTATCTTTCAATGAGAATGCTACTGGAAATATGGTTTGAAATATCTTGCATGCTTTTATTGTATTGGAAAAGGGATGTCTAAGTTGATTTTTAATGACACATATAGTTGCATGATTCATGAGCTTCTTTATGAGTAATAATTTGCAAATGCTTTATCATGGGCTACTTTTATTCATGTTTTGATGCTGTATGTTATTTCACCTTGTTTGACATGAATTAGTTAGTTCTATGGACACTCATGCATGCATCTAGATGGTCATCTTTCTCCCTTTTGCTAGCCCAAAAATTCCAACAAGTAAAACTTGTTTCCAACACCTTCAACCCAAGTTTTTCCAGTGAGTCCACCATATCTACCTATTAGCTTTATGCTATTCCAAGTATGTTTATCATGTTATTTGTGTATCTATACCTCTAAATGAAAATGATGATGTTATTTATTGTAATGGGAAAAGTTGGTTTAAAAAGCTCTCGCGAACTTGATGCACACTTTACTTTTATTGTATTCAATAAAGATGAACCATTGTGATTAATACTATGATGATAGTGGCTGATAAATGTTTAAGGTTGGGAGTTAGCCCATATGTGCTGTCACATGCAAAGCTTTCAACATGTTCCATCATTTGTTTAGTTGATATCATGTACTTTTGTTTATGGATGCCTATCATGACGAAATAATGTGGAAATAGAGTTAAGTTTAAATGAGTTTGTATAAATGGTTAGAGAGAAACCCGGGCCGCTAATCTAAGCCATGCATCATTCATGGTGGAAATTACTTACATGCTATTTTGACTCTCTGTGATACACCTACAATAAAAGCTATATCAAGTGGTAAATAAAGAGGGTGTTGAGATTGTTCATTATGTTTGTTTGTCTTGTTGTTTTGATGTGGGCTTGATCCATATCATGGGACAAGAGGTACCCCAGCTGAGACTCTTGATGATACCATTATTACTTACAATGATAGATAACTTAAACTTGCTTTGTTTCCCAAGTTGAGTAATCATGGTGTAGGTACTTGTATTCAAGGGGCATGAGACATCTAACCTTTACTTTATCAAGGCCACTACTCATATTTGCTTTCACATTTAACTTTAATCATTCAAGATGCTATGATAGGGGAATGAGAGCTTTACACCAAGCATTACCATTGCATCAATAACTTAAGTAGAATAGTTTGGAGGATAGATGAAACTCATGCATGCTTTACCTCTACTTATTTATATATCTTTTCCAAGTGTCCACCTTTTATATTCAGATTTTCATCTACACTCTATGGACACAAGTATGCAAAAGTAAGAATGTCCATATTACTATCTTTTATGTTACACTTTGTGAACTATCATTGACATCCTGCATTGAATACTTGATATCACTTTATAAACTGTTTGCATATTGCTACTTCTTTGAAATAATGAATCATTGACTTTATGTAGCAGTAAGCAATCATCTTTATATCCATGTTGTTGATTATATTGCAAAGTTCATGTTAGTTTTATCACTTTCATACTCGAGGACGAGCATGAGTTAAGCTTGGGGATGTTGATTGCATCTAAAATGCATACATGACTTTGCAACTATAAATAGTTATATCCATTCATATTTGCATCATATAAGGGGTATAATTACTATTAGGTTAATGATTTTTGGTAATTTATAATGATTCCCCTTTATATGGAATTAATCATCTCCTGCGCAGGCAGAAAACCCCTATTGCTTTCTTCTTTATTTGTTTCAGGACCTTAACCGACGTCATGAAATGACTCATAAATTTAGGGGGGTCATTATTTTGGAAGGAGAAGATTAGGAGCGAAAGAAGTCAACGAACAGAGGCCTGAGGGACCAAATGGGGGGGTCCCACGCGGCTACTGTACAAGGCCGCATGGGCACATCCAATTTTGGCCCTCGTGGCCCCGTTTGCATCGATCCTTTCGCCCAGAAGCAATCCTCGTGACCTAAAAACGCCTATATAAAAGGTCCCCCGACGTTTTTCCAGAGGGAGGCGGCGGAGAAACGCAAAACCAGAAACAGAGAGGTAGAGGGCTGCCGCCGGAGAAGATCGGAGGGGGGAACGCTGCGGAATCCACCTCGGAGGGTCCACCCCCTCCGGCGTGATCATCATCACATCTACAGCAAGATCGTCTCCACTCCGGGCTGCACCTCTTCATCAACCTCTCCATCAAGCTCCTCATCTCCATGATGAAGGGGGAGTAGTCTCCCTCGGGGCTGAAGGCTCATGCCGGGTAGCTATGTGGTTTATCTCTCTCTCCCATGGTGTGATCTTTATGTGATCATGAGCTTGTAATCTAGTTGAATCCATAGATGGTACTCTTCTTATCTTATGAATATGCTACTCAAGTGGTTTATTGATGTGATTGTCGGAGTCACCTTTGTCCATGGTGTGAAGTTGACAGTGCTGTGCACCGTGTGTGGCTCTTAGGCTAAAGATTACATGAATACTTATCATGAGTTATTATTTGTGTTGGGTGTCTCTATGATATTGTGGTGTTTGTTATACTATCTTGGATGCGAATAGTGACCGCATGAAGTGTCCATAGATGTGGAATACGAACTTTAAGGTGTGCTTTTTGTAGCCCTACATAATGGATTGGTGTTCTTTATCCAACCAGAAATTAATTCAGAGTAGCATAATGAGGAGGAATTATCTATGTATTCAATTATATTATTATTGTTGAGAGTGTCCACTAGTGAAAGCATGATCCCTAGGCCTTATTTCCAAAGCACCGTTTACACCTTTGTCTTGTCCTCTTGCATTAAAAGGATTGGGACACTTTCACACCCTTGTTCCCTTGTCTTGTCCTCTTGCATTAAAGAGGATTGGGACACTTTCACACTCCTGTTTTGTTACATCAAACTTCCATCCATTAAATCAACCACCTTATTCTATAAACTTGTTTAGTGCATAATCAACTAAAACTTGTGACACTTTAGTTGTAGGGAATAGATAATTTTCCTTCTTGCTCCTGCGGATCGATACCTTACTTCCACATTGAATTGTGCTACATGATTCCTTGCTCTTGGGGATTATCAACGGGGCGGTGGGGCGGCGGGTCGCTGGCAGGTGGACCAGCATTGACCACGCGCTCGTGGCCAGGGGGTGGACGCGGCGCGTCGACCCAATGCATGCTGGCCCAAATTTGGGCTGGCAGGTACGTGTAGGACGGGGGCTGGAATTTTAAAGGAACAATGCTAGCCCAAATTTGGGCTGGCAGGTAGGACCTAATGCTGGCCCAAATTTGGGCTGTAATTTTATGTGAAACATTGCAGAATGGCATTTTCTCGTTACAAAATTGAAAGCATATATAATTGATTGTAGGTACATTGAGTATGGACGCTCCCTTCAGAGATGACGAGAATGAAGACCAAATGCAACAAATAATATATGCGAGTGCCCGTGGAGAAGATTCTGGTGGAGAAGATGATTTCAACGCACAATTTCTGAATGACTCCGGTGAGGGACTTGAGTCTCAAGAAAGAAGAGACGACGAAGTGCCATTAACAAACTCCGATGAGGTATATATATTAAGGCTGTGTCGATCACTAGATGCATTAATTGATTTGTATTGCACGTATTAATGAATCATTTTTTAGCCCTCCGGATCGAGCAAATCTGCTAAAAAGCAAGGTCCTCGAGGCCGGACGAGAAGGATGTCGAGCGAGGTTCCGAGGTTAACGATTGAGGGAGTTGTTGATAGTGGCGAACCGCCGGCACCCATAACGAACTGCCGTAAATTTGTAAATCAAGCTGGAGTCATTGTTAGGGACATGCTCCCGATCACCATTACAGATTGGCATAAGCCGAAGGACGCGAACGATGAAGCTAGTTATGTCCGAACATACAAAAGATTTGCTTTACGATACGCTCATGATACATTTCAACCTACCGCAAAGTCTCACAGAAGGCAAGAAGGAGAAAGTGAAGGAGTGGACTCTTAAGAAGATGGCCACACAATTCCAGAGCTAGAAGAAAACATTATGGAGAAACTATGAAAATAAAGATCCAGATAATTTCACTGGAGTACTCGAGAAGATAAACATTACTGGCCCGCATTTGTGGCATATAAGAAATCGTCTACCACTGTGGCCCGATCAGCCATAAATAAGATAAATGCTGGGAAGAAGGAATATCACCATAGGTTGGGGACAGGTGGCTACAAGACTGCCATTCCTAAGTGGGAAGCCTATGAAGCAGAACTTCTTGCTAAAGGGATCACTCCACAGACAGCGGACTGGCCCGAGAGGTCCAAGTTCTGGGTTGTTGCGCATGGGGCAGTGGTGGACCCACTAACAGGGCTGATTGTTGCAAAGGGAAAATGGAAGAACTTTTTTGAAACAATCACTCCGTTGATTGTAGACACAATAAATAAAGTTCGAAAGGGAGAGTACCATCCTGAGAGAGAGAACGACGAGCTGACACTCGTCCTGGGGAATCCTGAACACTATGGACGATTACGAGGCTATCCCGGCGGTGTCACCTTGAAGGAAGGGTTTCCGGAGTGCGCTGACAGTTATAGAAGCCGGGGAGAAAGAAGAAGAGAAGAAGGAGTTAGACCGGTTATCAGAATTGGGACGAAGGTGCAGGGCAGCAGCAACAGCAAATAGACTCAAGTAGTCAGCAAAGGGCATCTCAGCAGCTACAGCTAGAAGATCCTCAAGCCGATGTCGTCCCATCTCAGCAAAAAAGCAGCATGGGTTCCACGCAGCTAGAAGCATCTGCATTCGAACCGCCGGCTACTCGCTACCCTGTGGATGATGTCACGGAGATGACAGGTTGTGAACTACATATGTCATGAGGAACATATCCTTGAAGGTGGTGGTCGGCTATGCTTTACCAAATCAACCTGGAGCAAGCTACCATCTTGGTGACATTCCAGCTGGCTATGCTCATGTCGGGGTGGATGAAATTGTGCCGGGATTTGAAACAATGGATTGAGATTCCTGGTTGTGACGAGGAGATGACACTGGGAGATGTCAAGCGTGGTTTCGTCCTATGGAACAATAAATACATCGTCTTTCCAGGCTCCTTGCCAAGGCCACCGGCTCCTCCTTGTAGCAGTCCACCTCAGCAGCAAAGTCCAACCCTACCCGAGAGGGACCCCAGCGCGAGTCCATCTCGATCTTCACCTCGGCAGCAAAGTCCACCTCCGCCGCGTGAGGAAGCGCCCGTTAAGTGGCTCCCGAGGAAGCGCCACACGTCACCAAGAAAGAAACCTAGAAAGGAGAAAACACCGCCGCCGCTGAGAAGTTACCCGACGGAAGGACTTACGAGGAAAACTGTGCCATCTCGAGGGCCGAGACGATCGCCCATTTTGCACCGAAAGTGCCCGACATACCATTTGTGAAGACACTAGATCCGGTGCTCGTTGAGCGTTGCATTGAGAATCGATATGACCCTTCACCAGCGCCGCCATCAGACTATGAGCGTTCTATTGGAATGTCATATGACAATAAGTCAGAGGAGCCGAAAAAAGGGAAACAAGTTCCCCAGCTCGGAGAACAAGACGTACAATCGGTCCCCCGCTCAAGGTGTTTGACGACAAGGCCGCTTAAGGTTCTCAAAACACATAGTTTCGACAATTGATTACCCCATCTCTGGTCTAGCATATGAATATGTTGCCGGGAGAAATTTGGTTGAGAAGGTCAAGTCCCTAACAACAAAAATGGGTCAATTGCATGACTGGTACAAGAAAGAGGCAAAGAAAGGGACAGTCAGTATCATGGTGGCAGTTAAGGAAGAGCACTACTTCCAAAAAGGCGTTGTGTCCATTGAGTTTCGTGAGCTTTTTCAGTTATACAATCTCTGGACCCTCGACAAATCTATCATCAGTTCCTATTGTCCGTAAGTGATTTATTTCTGTAATTTAAGTCTTTAGCTCAGCTCATTCATTGTCTGTAATTATCCTCACTCTAATCTTTTGTGCGCTATATTATGCAGAATGAAGATTCTCGAATAAGGGAGGAAATCACAGACATTGGGTTCATTGACCCGGATAAAGTTCATGAAGTCACCATAGAAGATCCCCTTCATAACAAGGAGACACCGGGGAATTTGCTAAGGTTTTTGAAGCGACAACGTGACAAAAAACAAATACTTTTTTCTTACAACTTCAAGTGAGTGTTACTGTCTTGTACACATTCTTTTTTCTCACCAGATGTTAAGTTTTAACTGATGATTATCCATGACTACGTATATAAACGTGTGCAGGTTCCACTATATTTTTCTCGTCATTAAAATTCACGCTGGAGAAGTTGAAGTCCTTGACTCATTAAGGAGAAGCCCTAAACAATACTAGACCTGTTTTGATATGCTCGCAGAGTAATTTCAATTCTTATGCCTCTTTAGTTCATTTTCTGATATCAAGTAATTAATAACTCCTTTGTTCATTTTCTTTGTCGCGCAGCGTTTGGAAATCGTTCATCAAGGAAGAACCCGGTGAATGGAAACCGAAACTGACATGGCGTTTGATCGACGTAAGTAGTACTACCTAGGTCCGCGCACCATTATCATACTTGATTATTGTTTGATTAAATTCTATTCTTGTGCAGTCTTGCCATAAACAGCCACCGGAGACTCTTTTATGTGGATATTACGTTTGCGAGTACATTCACATTAAGACCAACAAGAGAATGAACAACCGAAGAGAAATAAAGAGGTACGTCCACATTATTCACAACTTTATTTTGTTACCATCAGTTGTGCTGAGTTTCATTCATAATTTTTATTTGATTTGATATAATACACAAAACTCATGTATTCATTTTGATCTCATTCTTTTAAAGTTGGCAAGAAAGCGGAACGCGCTCCAATACTGGACCGCTTCAAAGCAAATTGCAAAGGAATTGGCGGGATTTTCCTTACGGATGTCATATCTCCATTTGGAGAGTACCACTCATTCTTTAAAGTTGGCAAGAAACCGAATGCCTAGCTCCATGTAATATTTGATCTTCATATACTATTTGTATGTGTGTTATATATATGCATCAACGTGATCTTATGTAGTAATAATTATATATACCAAAACGCGTTTTTGGCGTATCGACGTGATCCCCGTACGATGGAAACCATTCCGAAACCCCTAAACCCCAAAACCTGAAAGTATTCGAAAAGAAAAAAAAGG
>QRDG01000202.1:493573-592219 GCA_012064385.1 Puccinellia tenuiflora | reverse complement strand
ACCTCATCTGCTTCGGCCTACAAATCCTGGCAAGAAGCTGGAGTTAAGTGGACTTGAAAATGTGATGTCTGCAGAAGAGGCACAAATCATAGAACTAGTGAAGAAGAACACAATTGAAGATTTAACATTCAAATGGACTAAATCTGCTGCAATGTTTGTGGATGACAAGGAGGTGTTGGAAAACCTAGTGCCACCAAGCAGTTTAAGGAAATGGTATATATGCGGTTACAGGGGTGCCAGCATTCCGGATTGGATGATGGGTATTGAGCATTATCTCCCGAATCTTTCTCGGATAGATTTGTCAGATTTTCCCAAGTGCACTAACCTCCCAGCCTTTGGTCAACTACCAAACCTAGTATGGCTAGGTCTCTGTCGTATGGAAAGCGTGGAAAAGTGGAACATGACATGTTCCAATGGTGAGGATGGTGCGAATGAGCATATATTTCCCAAGCTCAAGAAGTTGCGTATACAGGATTGCCACAAGATGACAGTAGAACCAAGTCTGCCCAGAGCTGTGTCTTGGATCATATCTAACAGTGATAATGTGCTATCAGCATGGGAAGAGTGTGCCACACAGACCGTTGCTTCGTCGACCTCATCTCCATCAACCAATCTGGAACTGGATGTTCATGAGTGTAAGTTGCCCCTGCGTCAGTGGAGGTTGCTTCACCACCTTCCTGCCATCCGCAGTCTAACTATTTGGAGTCACATTGATCTGGCTGCCCCACCAGAGATTATCCAACAATTATCCTCCCTCCAATCATTGAATTTACGGAATTACAAGAGGAAAGATAACAAGCCAGAACTACCGGCATGGTTATGTCAGCTCACATCTCTTCAGAAGCTGGAGGTAATAAACGCAAATCTAGATGGCCTGAATGAGCAAGCGAGGCAACTGAAACAGCTGCAGTCACTACGGCTATCCTCTTGCAGAAGCATGGCATCACAGCTACAATGGATAGGAGAACTCACCTCTCTCAGAGAACTTCGTATCCAGAACTGCGAGGGGATCAGATCATTTCCGGACAGCATAAGTCAACTAACCAAGCTTGACTCTCTTTATGTTTTGGGCTTCCCGGAATTATTTCAGTGGTGTGAATCAGATGAGAACAGGATGAAGCTTGCTCACATAAAGGATAAGGTATGCCAATGTTTAGCTATCCATTGTATTTGTATAATTTTGCACTGGATCGCGAGGAGTGACTATACTCTCTGTCATCTCAGTATATAATTTTCTCTGCTTTATATTTCTTATTACGTACTTTTGTGCAATATCCACATTTGCAAGTACTTTTCGTTGCAATCATTTTTTTCTAATCATCTCATTTAAAATTTCTTCATTAAATAATGACGTCAACTAGGTGTAACTACTCGTGTGTCTATAGTACTGAGTTAAAATTAGCAGGACCACAAGGCAATTGCCCTAGTACATCAAATTAAAAAATCTTGCTTTAATTTTCGGAGCATGGAGAGAGATGCATACTCAATTATTTATTTTTTCCATGGTATTTGTATTGTTCAGTACATCAAATTATCATCTCTAGCTCGGGTGCAAGATATAGGTGAGACCTCGTCCCCGGAGGCAGCCATGAACCCAGATACGGCAAGTGAATCAAAGACAAGCAAAACGACAGATGCAGCGAACGATATTGCAGCTACAACTGATGAGAGTGTACTTATTGACGAGGCACCTGAAGAGGAGGTACACAGTGACGTGATGGATGACCAGGGTTGTGTGCTCTGGCTCGGGACGTTCCTAAACAAGCAGTTTAGATTGTTGGTGGATGGTCTCTGTAAATCGGCTGTGCAAGGTTAGGTGATACTATTGTGTGATGCTTATCTTTGTCTATTCTTTGCACTAGATTTGATTCTTCAGATAATACACATCGTGAGATGCACAAGGGCAGTCATTTGTCTTGAAATTTGCTATATTCATTATTTACCATTGGCAAGTTCTGCAAGTGCTGATGTGCCATCGAAGAAACCAATGTTGCTTACATACCACTCTGCCAATTTGTCACCTCCCTTACTCTGCCTAGAATAAGGGTAATAACCAGTTAACCACACAGCCCAACTGTAATTCACGGAAAGACAATCGAGAAATCCCTTAAAGAAGGCATGCAGAAATGGTTAGATACCTTGTAATTTTTGGCACTAGACTACCTCTAAACCTCTGTAAATATCCATTTTATCTATTATATACTAAAAGCAATATAAAGGGGTGTAATAGAGCCACCAGATTAATCCACATAATCTAAATTAATTTTGGTAGTTAGATATAAAATATACGGCTGAGATTTTATGAAAAGTTAATAGTCACGTTACATTTTTTACACGATCTATGTGGAGAATATCACGTCTCTTGGGTGTGCACTCCAAAGACGTAGTCCAGTTTAAAAACCCAGCCGAGACTACCGTATAGAAATATATCTCCATAGCTGATCGTTGAGGAAAAAAAATCTCAAAAGCTGACCAATGTGTACGGGCAGCTAGCTCCAAACTTAGAGAAAAATGCAAAAGCTGATCGATGCGATCAGAAAAAACAGCCGAGGCTAGCTTTTGATGGAACATGAAAGCTGAAAGAAAAAAAACAACACGTATATACGCAGGACTGTACTTAAATAGCTGCGTCCGTTTAAAAATCGAACCATGTACTAGACTAACTATTTTCGCTGGAATTGATAGCTGCAACAAAAAAACTTGCTGGACTAAGGTTAAGAACTGCTAGAATATGGACAATTTGAAAAAAAATTAAACTGGTCAGTCTTGCTCAGTTTAACCTATCCTGCTTCTGAGTTAGTCAAAATCAACATTTGTAAAGTTTGATCAATGATTTAGCAGTAAATAAAAAACATTCATAATACCAAATTCGGATAAGGTGAAAATAAATATCATGATGATTGTAATGATAATGCTTTATATTTTAGATGTTGACATTTTTCTATATATTTTGTCAAACCTTATAAAGTCCGGACTATTATGAACTGAGGGAGTACATTGTTTTCATGATTGTACACATAAATAACAAATTTATTCGAGTGCCATCAGATCAACACACACAAACAAACGTTGCCAAACTTCTCCAAAAGTTTGGAGTCGTGGAATTTCAAGACTAATGAAGACGTGGCATTAATCACACTATGTATATGTTTTCTATTATTGAGTCCACATAAATGTATTCGACCGCCATCTGACCAACACTCTCACTAAACGCCCTTGGAATTTAAAGTCGTGAAATTTTAATATTAATGAAACGACAATCTTAGTCGCCATATCTAAGGAAGGATCCCTCACACTAAGAAAATTGTCAACTTAATGATACACATACGGTTGAGTCAACACGTATTCCACGAGTATGAGAATGTCCTACCACTACACAAATATAAGTCAGCACATATTCCCGCTCGATATATTTCATATTTATTATCCACACGGTGTGTCAATACATTTATTCCAAGGACTTGAAAAGCGTACACTTAGCTCTAATGAATTGCCCTAACGGATATTTCTTTGTTTGCATGGTAGACATATTTGGACTATTGTAGGTATGTGCATTTATATCAGATAACAAATTCAACATAAGAACACATGTCATTCCAATTGCACAGTGGAACTGACGACTGATTAAGAGTCTTGAACTATATATCCAGGCCACATAGTTATTTTGCATAACACGGAAAAATACATGTGTCCGAGTCTGTAGACCCATTGAATGAAGATAAGGATAATTTAAGAGTCATGAAAACTTAGAGTTGTAATTCTCCAACTATGACTACTGATATATAAACATGTTAACGAATATGCCTAAAAGAAAATGATTTATCTTTCGAAGTATATTTCATATAACACTTTGCACATTGTGACATCGAGTGAGTAAATGAGTGGTTGACACATCAGATAATTATCACTATTTAATGTGGCCTATCAGTTAAGGAGGATAAACTTTTATCTTAATTCAATGAATTTTTATCGAGGATATCTAACCTCGAGTACTAATCTAACATCAAGTAAAAACTATAGTTCACTTTACCGCTTACGTCGGTGTTTCAAAATATGGCATGGTGATAATTTTCCCACGGATTTGAGACTGCCAAATATGTTACACGCATCCCTGATATTTTGCTTACTAAAACATTTGCGGTAGTTGTAAAACAATTTTATTTAATGTCACATTATGGTAAATAATAGGACATCAGTGAAGCCAAATAAAGTTCTTGAACACTTTCAACCAACTATTGATTATGCCCTCGCATTTGCGAGGGCCGCCTTGCTAGTTAATGAAAAGGTACGGTAGGGGCCTTCCCTACAGTTTTAGTTCCAAAACAAAAGAAATCCCTTCATATTACTAATAGCATACAAATAAATACACCTATTGAAGGAAAAACCATGGCAATCATCATTAAATGCAAACAGGGAGTAATGTGCTGGATGAGCTACCTTGCTGCTGGAATTCGCTGTGGGGTCGAGAGGGTGTGGAAGAAGCAACAGCGTCGCCCTTCTGCATAGCCAACGTGTCACGGACTGTACCAACTGGATGGGCTCTGGTGGGCTATGGGCGGGTGTTTGGCCCAAACAGTTTAGGCCCAAGTTGGCATGAGGCTGCTACAAACGGGCTGGAACTGGAACACAGAGAGGACGACCAGAACCGATCGATGATCTCCTATTCCCATTGAGTCATTGACCCCCTTTCGTCTCCTCCCGAACCCTCGTATCTCTTTATCCTGACGTGAGATTTCCTCCATCTACCTCCCGAACCTTTTTTTTTACCAATATAAGACCAACTGATTTATTGATTATCATCAACGGTATAAAGAATCTTAGAAGTAATGAAAATTATAAATACGTCTTCAAACCACCTAGTGATGACTACAAGCCGAAAGCGCGCCGCCGTCATCACCCCTCCCTCACTAGAGCGGACAAAACTTGTCGTAGAATAGTTTGTTCCAGTGTAGAGACGAGAAGTCGTCGTGCTAAGATCCCGAAGGAACAGTGCACCAGAGCAGCAACCATTGACAATGATGACAACCGTAAATCAGAAGAGAAAGACCTACAACCACATGAACGGACACGAAAACGGACTAGATCCGAGAAGATCCGCCGAACACACAACTCCACACAACTCGGTACTAGGCGCACCACCAGAGCGAGAATATGACATGGATGACTTTATTCTATCTTCAGGATGTTGCCGCCGCCACACCATCGTCGAAGAAGACACTCGAAAAAACTAAAAACGGGAACGAAAACCTTCCCGCCGGCGAGGGGCTGCATCCGCCGCACCTCCGGGGGCCAAGGCCCATCAGAGGCGGGTGTACCAGCAACGTCACCGACGAGAGGGACGAAGACCAGATCAGATCGCTTGTTCGATCGCCTGGGAAAGAGCTGTACCGGTTCGGTACATATACGTTTAATGGCTACACTAGTAGAAAACAGGCCTTTCGCCTGGGCCTTTAGTCGCGGACGTGTCTCAACCCGCGACTAAAGGTCCGGCCACGTCGCCCCGAAATCGGCGGTCCATTTCTCCCGGTTCGTTAGGAGCCTTTTTTCCCGGCTTGAGATACAAACCGGGACAAAATGGGTATGCGGCCCACTACGAGCATGTGCCCCCCCTTTTGTCCCGGTTCGTGTATAGAACCGGGACTAGAAGTCCACGACGGTTCATGAATTGAACCTTTGAGTTCCCGCACTGGTTGTTGATCACACGGGGAATGAAGAAAACGATTAATGTCTTTGGAAGTTGATAAAAACGCTTAATGGAATTTGGAAGTTGAAACACGTCGAATTAATTACCATGGCGCGCCAGCCTCCTCATCTCCCCTGCTAGCTCTATATAAGAGAGCTACAGTGCCATTTGCCAAATGCACCATCTCCTCTCTCTAATCTCTACTCTAAAATCCTCTCTTGAATCGCTGCCGCGCGCCATGGAGCCACTTGCGCGCCCACCTCGATCCCAGGTGTACCACTACAAGGACGACGCCGTCAACATGAACTTCAAGGTCGTGGTTACTCTCCGCGCATCAACCGTGGAGAGATGGATCCGCGACGTCAAGAGGCGCTACCTCGACGCCGCACCGATGAAGATCGTGGGCCTCGACTGCGAGTTCACCGACGCCGCACCCGAGGAGAGGCAGCGTGCCGCCGTCCTGCAACTCTCCGTGGCGACCGACACGTTGGTGTTCCATATTTGCCACGCTGATCGGGTGCCGCAGGCCCTCAAGGACTTCTTGATGGACAAAACCATCAAATTCTGTGGCGCGGCTATCAACAATGATCAGCGTATGCTGGGGCCTTACGGAATTCATATTCTGTCCGCTGTCGACCTCCAGCGGGCCGTTCACCCTAACCCAACGTACCCTAATCTTCCGAGTCTCTATGCTATAGCCAATTTTACTATTGGCACAACGCTTCATAAGAAGAAGAAGATCAAGAAGAAGAAGAAGAAGAAGAAGGAGGACGAGAAGAAAAAGGAGGAAGAAGAGGACCTCACATCAGGTTGGGGCAAGTTTCCATTGAGCTTTTATCGCATCAAGTATGCCGCTCTGGACGCTCGCCTAGGCTACGAGATTGCTAGGAGGTGTCTCGGTGTTATGTGCGTATGTCTCAATGTGTCGATCTAGATCGTCTCAACAATAATTGTCATATGTGAGACGTTTGATTGAAAAAAAAAGTTGTGTGATCTTTGGATTTATTTAGCCATAGTTTTCCCTTTATATTGTTAATTATCTCTAGTCCGTACTAATATTCAGCAATAGCAAGTTTGTGCACGTATCAAAAGTAAATTTTTTTTATTATAAAGTGTTCTACACATTCTAAGGATTTAAATGACTACAAATTTGTTGAATTTGGCCAAGTGGATCAACGATTATTATTTGTTAACAATTATTATTACTTAATCATTAATATTTATGCAAAAGTGTACGGTATGTGGTAGCGTAGAAATATACGAAAACTATTTTGAAATGAAGAAAAGAAATAAATAAAATAAAACAAAATGAATTCTCTGCCGCGGCACAGAAAAGTGCCCAAATTTCTGTCGCGGCAGAGAGTATTAGTCGCGGCCTGTTATACGAACCGCGACTAAATTGTGTGCCCGAGCACGACCAGGTTTGAGGGCCTTTTGTCCCGGTTTGTATCTCAAACTGGGAGAAAAGGTCTGGCCCCTATATATACCCAGCCCCTCTTCCCCCTCTTCCCCCTCTCTTTTTTTTTCCTGGTGGGAGGTGGTTTAGGTTTGTGCTACTTTTTTTTCTACATATGCACTAGAGGTGTTCGGTGAAATGCCTGTTAGAGCGATGCCAGTTGAGTTCACACAAGACAAACATGATATGAGGTGCCCGAGCCACACTTAAGCTTACTCCTCTTTGTTTCCAAGTTTCCTAAAAGGTTAGCAACTACTTTCTCGTTTAGACCACGCGGTACTAATTTTAGCATCGTGATTGCATTTGATATATAGTTGCATGATGCAGATGGGCCATCCATGGATGTACGGTGACCGATGCTCTGGCGCTTACAGAGAAAGCGTGCGTTCTTTTATCGTTGTGGCCGAGGCGAACAAGCGGCGGGATGGTTTCATGTGTTGTCCGTGTGTTGAATGTCGGAATAAGAAGGATTACACTTCCTCAAGAGTCATTCAGAGCCACCTGCTTTGGTCCGGTTTCATGTCCGACTATAATGTTTGGACCTTGCACGGAAAAAAAGGGGTTATGATGGAAGACGACGATGAAGAAGAGAAAGATGATGACAACTACCGGTCTATGTTCCCTGAATACGCTGATACCGCAATGGAAGACAATGAAGAAGAAGGAGGGTGAAGAACGGGCAGCATATGAGCCCGCTGATGATCTTGGTCAGGTCATTTCTGATGCAAAGCGAAACTGCGACACAGAAAAGGAGAGGTTGCAGTTCGAGCAGATGTTACAGGACCAAAACAAATTGTTGTACCTAACTTGTGAAGATGGCCAGAAGAAGCTGGGTAGCACACTGGAATTGCTGAAGTGGAAGGCAGAAACCGGTGTGACTGACTCGGGATTTGAAAAGTTGCTGGTACTAATGAAGAATATGCTTCCAAGAAATAACGAATTGCCCGCCAGTACGTACGAAACAAAGAAGCTTGTCTGCCCTCTAGGATTAGACGTGCAAAAGATATATGCATGCCCTAATGACTGCATCCTCTACCGTGGTGAGAAGTACGAGAATATGGATAAATGTCCGGTATGCACTGCATTGCGGTATAAGATCAGAAAAGATGACCCTGGTGATGTTGAGGGCGAGCCACCCAGGAAGAGGGTTCCTGCCAAGGTGATGTGGTATGCTCCTATAATACCACGGTTGAAACGTTTGTTTAGAAACAAAGAGCATGCCAAGTTGTTGCGATGGCACATGGAAGACCGTAAGAAAGACGGGATGTTGAGGCACCCTGCTGATGGTCGGCAGTGGAGAAAAATCGAGAGAGACTTCCCGGACTTTGCAGGTGACACAAGGAACTTATGGTTTGGTCTAAGTACAGATGGCATGAATCCTTTTGGGTGAGCAGAGCTACAGTCACAGCACCTGGCCCGTGACTCTATGTATCTACAACCTTCCTCCTTGGTTGTGCATGAAGCGGAAGTTCATTATGATGCCAGTGCTGATCCAAGGCCCGAAGCAACCCGGCAACGACATTGATGTGTACCTAAGGCCATTAGTTGATGAACTTTTATAGTTGTGGCCGAACCAGGTGTACGTGTGTGGGATAAGCACAAACAGGAGGAATTTGACCTACGAGCGTTGCTGTTCGTAACCATCAATGATTGGCCTACTCTTAGTAATATTTCAGGACAGAAGAACAAAGAATACAATGCATGCACGCACCATTTAGATGAGACTGAAAGTATATATTTGGATAAATGTAGGAAGAATGTGTACCCGTACAATCGTCATTTTCTTCCGACCAGGCATCACTTAAGGAAAAAAGGCAAGCATTTCAATGGCAAGGCAGAAACCCGGACGAAGCCTGTCTCCCGTAGTGGTGCTGATGTATTTGGTATGGTCGAGGATTTAAATGTAATGTTTGGAAAGGGTCCTGGCAGAGAACCTGTTCCGAATGACGCTGACGGACACGCACCCATGTGGAAGAAGAAATCTATATTTTGGGAGCTAGAATATTGGAAAGTCCATGAGGTCCGCTCTGAAATCGACGTGATGCACCTGACAAAGAATCTTTGCGTGTATATTCTAGGCTTCCTGGCTTGTATGGGAAGTCAAAAGATACACCGGAAGCACAGGAGGACCAGCAACGTCATAAAGGACGAGACGGCATGCATGCATGGCAGTTTCATGGGCCTGCTAGCTACGCTCTTACCAAAGAAGAGAAGGAAATCTTTTTTGAAGTCCTTTTCAGTATCAAGGTCCCGTCTGGCTTCTCGTCGAATATAAAGGGAATAGTAAATATGAAAGAGAAAAAAATTCCAAAACCTAAAGTCTCATGACTGCCACGTGCTTATGACGCAATTGCTTCCGGTTGCATTGAGGGGAATTCTACCGGAAAATGTTCGACTAGCCATTGTGAAGGTATGTGCATTCCTCAATGCAATTTCTCAGAAGGTAATCGATCCAGGAAGTCTACCAGGGTTACAGATTGATGTGGTCCAATGTCTGGTCAGCTTTAAGTTGTTGTTCCCGCCATCCTTCTTCAATATTATGACGCGCCTCCTAGTTCACCTAGTCGAAGAGATTAGAATTCTCGGTCCTGTGTTTCTACACAATATGTTCCCCTTCGAGAGGTTCATGGGAATCTTAAAGAAATATGTTCATAACCGTGCTAGGCCAGAAGGAAGCATCTCCAAGGGCTATGGAACAGAGGAGGTTATTGAGTTTTGTGTTGACTTTCTTCCTGACCTTAAGCCGATTGGTGTTCCTGAATCTCGGTATGAGGGGAGGCTGACTGTAAAAGGCACATTAGGAAGGAAAACGACGGTATGTAGGGACGCGCTTTCTTTCACTGAAGCACACTACATAGTTCTACACAATTCCACCGTGGTTGCTCCGTATATCGAGAAACACAAGAATATTCTACGCGCCGAAAACCCGGAGGAGCCTGACTCCTGGATTAAAGGGGAACACGAGGCGACTTTCGGCAGTTGGTTGCAGACACATATCATGAATAACACCACTGTTGGAGATCAGCTGTACTTGTTGGCCAGGTTACCATCTTCGACTATATGTACTTTCTAAGGGTACGAGATAAATGAGAATACATTTTACACAATCTCCCAAGATAAAAAGAGCACTAACCAAAACAGTGGTGTCCGCTTTGATGCAACAGACTACAATGGGCAGAAGGACACATATTATGGGTACATAGAGCATATATGGGAACTTGTCTATGGACCTACTTTTAAGGTCCCTTTGTTTCGGTGCAAATGGGTCAAGCTGACAGGAGGTGGGGTACATGTAGACCAAAAGTACGGCATGACAACAGTGGATCTCAAAATCTTGCATACATGGACGAACCATTTGTCCTAGCCAACGATGTGGCTCAGGTTTTCTATGTGAAGGACATGTCTACCAAATCGAGAAAAAGAAATCAGTAAAAGAATACATCGTCCGATGATCCAAAGCGCCACATAGTTCTTCCAGGGAAAAGAAACATCATGGGAGTGGATGACAAGACAGACATGTCAGAAGATTATAATAAGTTTAATGAAATTCCACTCTTCACAGTAAAAACTGACCCATGCATCCTGTTAAATGATGAAGATTCTCCATGGCTACGGCGCAGAAGAAAACCACAACACTAGATAGGGATGTTCGTGATGTGTAATAATGGCTATATGCGAATACAAACCGTATGTTTTGACTATATGCACCGTCGGGATGTATGCAGGGAATCCGAATGATTTGTATTCGGTCGATGAACTGAAGGATTTCTAGATAGAACAAAACACACGGTATCACCTGCATACAGTCCTACTGTGGCTAGAGAGTGCCCGCATATCAAATGCACCGTAGGACGTATGCAGGTGAAACCGTTTGATTTGTATTCGGTCGATGAACTGAAGGATTTCTAGATAGAACCCTCTTAGCACTGAGAGAACGCTTCTATGCCGAGCCCCTCGAAGATGTCATAGGTCACTGCCCAACGACATCTTCGAGAAGCTCATGCATAGAGGAGTCCTCTGTCTTCTCTCTCTGCTGTTGCCGTGCTCTTGTTCTTCCTCTTCCTCCTAATGGTGGGTACTTATATAGGGCAACTCTTAACCTTTTTAGTCCCGGTTGGTAGCTGGAACCAGGAATAAATGAGCGTTGATATGTGTGCCTTATCTTCACCTTTTTAGTACCGGTTGGTAGCTGGAACCGGGACTAAAGGAGCAAACCTAACCAATGACACACACCTGATCCAACGGCTCACAAGCGCTACAAGGAAACACACGATCCGTGTGCTTCTGATCCAATGGTTCACAAGCACTCGAAGGAAACACACGATCCGTGTGCTTCTTCCACCACTTCCCGCCTTCGTCTTCCCGCCATTTCTCACTATATATGTAGGCTTGGCCACCATTGCCATATCACATCTAAACTCGTATATGCAACCTCATCACTCTCCCATAGCTTCCACCGTACCCACTCTAACCTACCCTCAGGCGGAGGCGCTTTGCGCCTCGAACTACCCCTGCCCGCCTGGCTACTGCGTCCCCGCCGGCTACTGCATCCCCGTCGGCTGGTGGATGAGCGCCGGAGGCGTGCCGGTCCCTCCTGTCCCTCAAGGTGTGGCGCGCCGGACGGCCATCACGAACCACTACTACCTCGAGCTCACGCCGGAGCAGCGGATGGATCCCCGCTGGCATCCCGACTACCGCCCGACTTGGGACGCCTTCTTCATCAATCGGCGTGAGAGGGCGCTCGCCAGGTACGAGGAGGACGGCCCGCCTCCTTCGAACTTCAATGAGGCCGGCCGTCAGCTGTGGTGGGGTGGCCGGACTCTCCAGAGCGTCATGGACTACATCACGGCCGGCGATAACCCCCGCCTGCGCTACCCTCACATCTAGTCCAGGCGTGCTCACCCGTCGAGGTTGGAGCCACAAGCGCCGTCCGATAACAGCGACGACGACGACGATGATTACGAGGACGAGTATTATAGGCCTAGGAAGGAGTATGACTAAGATTGTTAGGACAAATGATCCACTATTGTCATTCCGTACTATTGTCATTGGTTAGGACAAATTATTTGTATTCACTCGATGAACTAGTTATTATCAAATGATCCACTATTGTCATTGGCTCCAAGATTCAAAAATATGCAAGAAAAATATTAGTTAATCCATTTTTAATTGAAAATGGAAAAATTGTTAATTGTTTGTAGAGTTACAATAATTATTTTATAAAACAGAAAATGGTTTTGGATTACTTATTCAAATTCAAGCACTTTTCATGTTGAAAGTTTTCTCAAATTCATTCAAATGTTTTGAAATTATGCCAGATTTGAAAAAACAGAGAAAACGGCGCGCAAAAACGGCGCGCGCGCGAGTGCATTTTTGGCCCAGCGCGCAAAACTTTTGGGCCATTAGTCGCGGCCCGTATCACCAGCCGCGATTAAAGCTTGTGGTGCGCGCGGGATCTGAAACCGCCCCCGCCCCCCACCCTTTAGTCGTGGTTTGAGCCACGCCCCACGACTAAAGGGGGGGGGTTGTATAAAGCTGGCTGTCTCCCCGGTGCGTGGCTCAGACTGCGACACCGGAGGCCATTTTCTGACTTAGCGCCGTCAGGCTGCCGAAATTTTCCACCGCCACCGTGGCCTCCTGCCGCCGGCCGCTATCCTCCGCCGCGCGCCCTTCGCCTCCGCCGCCACGCGCCCGTCGCCTCCGTCCCCGCGCGCCCGTCGCCCGCCGTCCTCCGCGCCCTCCGTCCCCGCGCGCCCGCCGTCCTCCGCGCCCTCCATCCCCGCGCGCCCGTCGCCTCCTCCGCCACCCGAGCGCGCCGTCCTCCGCGCCCGCCGCCATCGCCTCCTCTGCCACCCGAGCCCGCCATCCTCCGCACCTGCCGCTCAAGCCATCCTCCGCGCCCGAGCCCACCGCCGTACGTCCTCCGCGCCGGTGCCGCTCGATTTAGGTTAGTTTTTTATCAGTTAATTAGATAGATTTTTAGGTTAGTTTAAATTTAGATCAGTTAATTAGGTAGATTTTTAGGGTAGTTTAATTTTAGGTTAAATTTTAGATTAGTTAGATTGGTAATTAGAAATTTTGCTAAGTTAAATTGGTATTACTTTTTTATTGTAGAAATAGAAATTTTGCTAAGTTAAATTGGTACTTTAGAAATTTTGCTAAGTTAAATTGGTATTACTTTTTTAGTGTAGAAATAGAAATTTTGTTAAGTTAAATTGGTATTACTTTTTTAGTGTAGAAATAGAAATTTTGCTAAGTTAATTTGGTATTACTTTTTTAATGTAGAAATAGAAATTTTGACTTAGGTGTTTTTAGTTTATTGTTCTCGGCGACGATGTCCCTGTTGGATCAGAGGGGCGATGTGCGGGACTGGGCTCCGCCGGGCTGGCACTGGGAGGTGCTACCTTCCGGGACGCGCAGCTTGGTGAGGAATCCGGGTGATGTCGTCAACCCGGATCTTCTTTGGTGGCAGTCGCGTGGGCCACGCTTGGTGCAGAGGGAGCCAGCCCCCGAGGAGGTGGTCCGTCGCCGTATCAGAGAGGAGGACGAGCACGTCCGTCGCTACATGTATCTATTGGATAGGCATTATAGCAATAGCTGGTCGATTCTTCAGAGGGTTCCTTATCATGTGAGCTATGACCTTGTGAGGGTTCCTTCTCTTTGGATGCGCAGTGCCGGCGGCTCAGCACCCCGCGGCTCAGGTGCCGGTCGAAGTTAGTTTGAGAGGTTCATGCATGGGAGATGTATTAGTGATATTATTCATGATGTATTAGGTTTAAAAATAATGGACCCGAGCTATGTAACTGGATTATTCTAGATGTATTTGTGATATTATTCGTGGTGTATTTTTATGTACTATTTGTATGTAGTATTATTTTAGTAGTATTTTTATGTACTAGTAGCAATATTGTATGCGATAATGATATTGTGTGCATTTTGCAGAAACTATGGATCCACCTAGTCCAATCCGCAGAGACCTAACACAAGAAGAAATTCTCGAGGACATAATCCACAACACCACCGGTGCTGATCCACCCGAATCTCGCTCGATGTATCTGAACCCATCCGGTGAGGGTGAAGAGGTCGACCAAAATGAGGGGGATGCCGACGCCTCTGATGATGGAGAAGGCGACGACTCCGATGATGGACCCTTAACATTCGGCGAGGTATATATATATATAAAGTCCGATGATCAGTAGATGCATTAATTGAGTTGAATATATATGAATTGACGAATGTTTCTTCTCTTAGGCCTCCACATCGAGCAAATGTTCCAAACGAGGCCCGGCCAAAAAGTTGGCCCCATCTGCGCATTATACAATTACAAAGATATCACCACTGGGCAAACCGTTGGAACCCATAAAGGTTGCAAAGAAATTTGTAAAACAATGCGGAGTTATGGTTAGGGATCGCGTCCCGATCACCGTTCGAGAGTGGCAAAAGCCCAAAGGGGTGGAAGATAATGAGTATGTCACCGAAAGGTACAAAGATGGTCTTTGGAACGACCTCATGGCACATTTCACCCTCCCAGAATGTGACAAAGAGGACGACACAACTGCATTGAGGGACAAAGTCAAGGTGTTTACTCTTAAGAAGATGGCCAAACTATTCCGGTAGTGGAAGAAAACATTATGGCAAGAGTATCAGAAGAACAATATTGCTCCAAAATTCGAAGGCTATCTAGCGAAGCAGAAGGCTTACTGGGATGCATTTGTGAAGTACAAGCAGTCAGCAGATGCTATGGAAAAGTCAACACGAAACAAGACAAATGCTGCGAAAAAGAAATATCACCATCGCCTTGGGACAGGGGGCTACGTGACTGCCATGCCAAGGTGGGATAAAATAGAGGAAGCGCTGCTTGCTAAAGGGATCATTCCAGAACCAATTCGAGACGAATGGTAATTGAGGGCAAGAAATTTTTTCCTTGCGCATGGGAGTGAGTATGACAATGAGACAGGGGACCTTGTTTGCAGTGACGGGATTAAGGTACCCAGGGAGACATGGCTGAAAGTGGTGAAAGAAATTAAAGAGGGGAAAACAAAGTTCTGTCCCGATAGAGAGAAAGACTTGCTGACAAAGGTCTTCGGGAATCTAGAACACGGAGGACGAACATGAGGCCTTGGCCCTAGTTATCCCTGGGAGATTGGGTTTCCCAAAGACAAAGATACTTATAGAAGCCGATCGAGAGCAAAGAAGCGACGGGAGGAGGAGGAGGGAGACAGGTTCAACCAGTTGCTAGCAAGAATTGACAAGCAGCAGCAGCAGATAGACGAACTTAGAGGAGAGCACCTGCAATATCCTGCACTCGATATTACCACCGGCCCATCTCTGCGGAGAAGCAGCGTGGCTGAATCGGAGGTCCCGTCTGACGGTGCACGGATGATAGATGGCGGTCCCGGCTACCCCGTGGATGGAATCAAGGAGCAGATATCTTGTGAGCTCCATCAGAAGGTGAAGAACATATCCCTGAAGGTGGCGGTCGGAAGTGCTTTATCTTGTCCACCTGAGGCACATTGGCATGGACGTGAGATTCCAGCTGGCTATGCTAAAGTCACCGTGGATGAAATCGTAATGGGGTTTGACTCAATGGAGCTTGACATCGCTGGACCTGAAGGTGAGAGGACACTCGGAGAAGTACTGGGTGGTATCATTTTATGGGACAAGAACAACATCAAGCTTCCAGGCTTGGCGCCAAGGCCAACACCGCCTCCGAGTCGTCACAGGTCACCATCACCTACAAGAAGCCCACCCCAAGACTATGATCAACACATCGCGAGTCCATCTCGATCTCCGCCGCCGGACTTGGGTCGGCCGTCTTCGCCGTCGCCTTTGCCAGCTACGGACAATAAGCGGAAGCGTGCTTCGTCGCTGAGTACTAAACGACGCAGCAGCCCAAAACGAAAAAGGTCGCCCCTCCCAAGAGTACCTCATAAGAATCTTCCCATCAGACCTTACGATCGTACTGACGAGGAAATCGCAGTGATCGCAAAGGCTGAAAAAGATGCGCATTTTGCAAAGAAGAAAACAGAGCCCGCCCCGGTATACACCGAGAAGCAAAAAAGCATGGGCAGTTGATTTTGTGAACACAAAATCGCAATATGAGTTGCACCATAAGCCAGATGACTATGCATGTCAACTTAAGAAGGAAGCGGCGAAGAACAATTCAAGTAAAAGTGCATGCGGGAGCAAAGCAACTGAAAGTGCAAGCGGGAGAAAAGCAAGTAAAAGTGCAAGCGGGAAAATAAGGGACGTTCCCCAGCTCGGAAAACAGGCCAAACGATCGATCCCACCCCTCAAGGTACTATCCAAAGACGTTCCCCAGGCGCAGCAGCAGGATTTGGGAGAAGCTGCAAAGTTGGCGGCCGCTATGGGTGTGACTGTTGTTGAACTGCTAGGTTCCCAAGACGACAAGTTACTCACGGCTGATGTAGTCCCTACATATGTCCCAGGAAAGCCTTTGGTCAGCGAACAGAAGTTGAAACAACTGCCAACACGCATGCGAAATTTGCATGAATGGTACTTGAGAGAGGTAAAGGGGGATAGCATAATGATCGTGGCGAAAGTCCCACAAGAATACTTCTTCCGACCCGAAGAGGTCCATGTTGAGTTTTCAGAACTCTACCAGTTATACAATTTCGACGCCCTCGACATATCTCTCATGAGTTGCTATTGTCTGTAAGTTGTTGAATTCATTATCTACATATAAGTTGTTCAGTTCATTGCATTTGTCATTATTCTCATTATATATATCCTTTTGTACTCTATATTATGCAGAATGAAGATGCATGCTTGTAAAAGAAGGATCTATAGTGTTGGGTTCATTGACCCAGATAAAGTACATATAGAAACGCTAACGACGAAACCCGACGAGACGGCGGGAAACCTTCTAAGGTTTCTAACGGAGCAACATTTCTGTGACCACATATTGTTTCCTTACAACTTCAAGTGAGGGTCTTACTCTATTGTACACATTCACTTTTGCTTACTCGATGTTAAGTGTAATTGATGAATTACTGACGTATATATAAACGTGGGCAGCTTTCGCTGGATTCTGCCAGACATACGAGTTGATAAGGGAATAGTTGATGTCATGGACCCATTAAAGGGAAACCTAGAAGAGTTCCACAACATGCAGGACATGCTCCAGAGGTAATATTCGCGCTATATCGGTCTCTTTCGTTGATTTCATGAGATATCAGGTAATGAATTAACTCATTCATTAATTCATTTTCTTTGCCGGGCAGGGTTTGGAACCGGTTCAAGAGTGTGGTGACGGGTTCCTTTACTGAGAAGCTGACGTTTACTCCGGTCTCGGTAAGTAGTACGAGATATGACCGCGCATCTCTTTACTTCTAGTTTCAATACAGTTATTATTTTGATGCTAGATTATTATTTTGATTGAATTCTATTCTCGTAAAGTGCGCGAGGCAGCCATCGGGGACGCATCTATGTGGATACTACGTTTGCGAGTTTATTCGCACGTTTACCACTGAGCACAAAGATTATAGAGTCGACGTAAGAAATACATTCACAACATTATTTTATTACCTCACTTTTTGTTATCATGATTGATGTTCATATTGATCTCCTTTTCTTATATAGTTCGAGAGAATGCGGGAAAAGGTCCTACCGAAGCAACGCGTAATAGCAATTGCAGAGGAACCGGTGGGATTTTTGCTGAAAGAGATGGTAGACGACGCCGGAGAATTTAGTGTGAATAATAGGCGCAACCGATGATCCCGGGCCGTGTAATCGAATAGACGGGCTTAGTCCCGGTAATTGTGATCTCCATGTAACTATCAAAGTTGTATATATTTGTATGCTCGATCATGTACGGTATGTGGTAGCGTAGAAATATACGAAAACTATTTTGAAATGAAGAAAAGAAATGAATAAAATAAAACAAAATGAATTCTCTGCCGCGGCACAGAAAGTGCCCAAATTTCTGCCGCGGCAGAGAATCATTAGTAAACCCTAAACCCTAACCAAAATGAATTCTCTGCGGCAGCACAGAAAGTGCCCAAATTTCTGCCGCGGCAGAGAATCATTAGTCGCAGCCCGTTATACGGACCGCGACTAAAGGTTCTGCCCCCAGCACGGCCAGGTTGAGGACCATTTGTCCCGGCTGGTGACAGGTCCGCGACTAAAGGTTTGACCTTTAGTCCCGCCTAGCCTGTCCCGGTTGGCCAACCGGGACAAATGGCCCTCACGGCCCGGGACAATAGGGCCAGTCCCCACTAGTGCTATCTACCTCCCGAACCTTAGCTTCCCTCTCCAATCTACATTCCCTCACTAGCAGGAAAAGGCTTATAGGTAAGCCGACTAGCCATGGTGCACCGTACAAGGCGTGCGCCACGGCTTAGTATACGTGGCGCACCAGTGCATCCTGCGCCACGGGTAAGCACTTAGCCGTGGCACACCTCCTGTGCTGCTGCGCCACGGATAAGATAGACCCTGACCGGCCGGCCTGGGCACAAGTATGCGTGGCGTGCCGAAATGATATGCGCCACGGCTAGTTAAATATGTGTGGCGCATCAGATACCCGGTGCGCCATGGGTATGTATGGCCCCCGTGCCATATTTTCGGTGGCTACATAGACGTGGCGCACGACTGTTCATGTGCGCCACGGCTAAGCACGGGAACGCGTACAGAGTGTGTGAGCTAGATTCGTTTTTCAAGTCTAGGCGAAGGGCACACGGATTATGCTTTGTTGTGCTGCCTTGCGATACGTCAGATATTGGAGAAGCCCCCGCAGCCGTCAGATCGTGGAAGCCCCCTGCCTCGCGGGCAAGCACGTGGTGGGGACCCGCTGCCATCCAGATCCACCAACCCCCCTGCGAGTAGCCACGAAGCCCCCCGCGGTCCTTCGATCCGAGCAGCCAAGGAGGAGGCCCGGCGCAGACGACGGCCGGGGAGGACGGCCCGGCGTGGTGACGAAGCCGAGACCATCGCGGTGACGCCTAATGACTCCCAAGTGCAGGAGATCAATTGTAGTACCTTTCAATCAGAAAAGGTTGTCGAACCCACGAGGAGCTGAAGGTATTCGTTAGAAAGAATGATAAATAAAGCAATGAAAGATGCAAATGTTTTTGGGATTTTCAGTTGTATGATTGCAAAGATAATAAAAATGTCGAAAGTAAATAGTAACAGTTGAAAGCCCAATCCTCTATGTGGCTAGAGGACGAGCTCAAATGGTGTGTAACTTATATGTGTAAAACGTTCCCGATGGCGGCATGGATATAACTAGGCATAGAGATTTATTAAACAACACGTTGCATATCTCATCAAGTTTTAATCTTCTTGGGGCGGAGCCATAACTAGGCATAGCTAAATAAACAAACTACAACCCCTTATGATGGATCATGTGGCCAATTTAATGACTGCACAAGAATTATTAAGACGTAAAGTCCCACCATAGCATTACACTCTAAGGTCCCCGACACTTCTACCCACATAATATACCTGCATGACTCTGTCTTAGGCTTACTTGTCCTCCCAAGTCTTCCTCAATTCATTACACTACGTTGTTCTCCTATGAGCCCTTAAAGGTGAAGTGTTATGCAGTCGACGTTCGCACAACACCATCATAGAATCACACAGAAGATAAACTCTTGACAAAATACCAACGCATGTTATATATAAATCATTGCCAATGCATCCTCTACCCTCATGAACATATGGGATCTACTCACAACGTGCAAACATGATCATAATCAATGGCATAAAGGGTACAACACAATCTGAAATAAATACTTCACCACCAAATAATGACAAGTACCCAATCACAAACATGAATAGGAGCACAAGGCAATGATCTAGGGTATAGCAACTCTCAAACTATGAGGGGAACAGAGTGGATCACGGAGATGGTGATGGAGATGGTGCTGGTCTTGATGGTGATGATGATGTAGAAGCCTCCTCCCACGCCAAGGAGGAGAGGTGATGATGATGTCGGTGATTTCCCCCCTCTTCGGAGCTCGGGAGCAGCAGGATCTGACCCCCTTCGGAGAGAATCAGGAGCTCCGCCACCGCCACGGCCTCAGATAATTCGGGAAAAATTAGGGCGTCCCATTTCGTGGAGGACGAAGGTGTTGGTGAAAAGCCCCAGGCGAGGAGGTGCCCGAGGCGCCGTTTGATGGGTCCCACGCGGCCAGGTACATGGACCGTGTGGGCCCACCTAACTTGGGCCTCGTGGCCGTCCTATCTTCGGTCTTCTTCCCACTACCCTTCTCCTGATGAAAAACTGGCGTGGTATTTTTCCTTTAATTATTTGGGTTCGCGAAACTTCTGAAACAATAAAAACAAGAAAAGGGGGGGGGGGGTATTCTGCCTCCCAGATATTAAATACCAAAAATAGGGACTTTGTATGAAAGTCCCATAAATCATCTAAAACGTGCAAAACATTGATATAACAGTGCATATAACATTCCCATATGATAATATAAGGTAAAAAAATGATGATATAAAATGCATGTATCAACTCCCCCAAGCTTAAACCTTTACTCGTCCTCGAGTAAATAAGGACATAGATTATTACATGCATTGATGGACTTATGGTTGATAAATAAATATGGGCATTGTATCATCATCATATTCAATTGCAATGTAAGATTAATGAGCTAAAACTCATACACATGAGGGCAACATAAGTAGAAGCTCTAGCAATCACCCCTTACTTTTGAAAAAAAATAACCATTGTATGTTGGACAACTGAATCATACTCCTTTTCCCATGCTTTTGCCCTTTATGACAAGCATTTGAATGATTAGAGTTAAATGTGAAAGCAAATATGAGTAGTGGTCTTGATAAAGTAAAGGTTAGCTGTCTCATGCCCCTTGAATACAAGTAGCTACACCATGACTACTCATCTTGGGAAACAAATCAAGTTTAAGTTATCTATCATTGTAAGTAATAATGGTATTATCAAGAGCCTTAACTGGGGTACTTCTTGTTCCATGATATGGATCAAGCCAACATCAAAACAACAAGACAAACAAACATAATGAACAACCTCAACACCCTTTTTATTTACCACTTGATATAGCTTTTTATTGTAGGGTGTATCATAGAAAGTTCAAAATAGCATGTAAGTAAATTTCCACCATGAATGATGCATGGCTTAGATTAGCGGCCCAGGTTTCTCTCTAACCATTTATACAAACTCATTTAAACTTACTTTATTTCCACATTATTTCACCATGATAGGCATCCATAAACAAAAGCACATGATATCAACTGAATGAATGATGGAACATGTTGAAAGCTTTGCATGTGACAGCACATATGGGCTAACTCCCAACCTTAAACATTTATCAAGCCACTATCATCATAATATTAATCACAATGGTTCATGTTTATTATTTGATATTTTGATGATATAATTCTATAGTTGTCCAACATACTCAAGTTAATTAAATCCAAGGCAAGATGTGACTGAAACCTCTAAGTATGCCACGCTCATTTGCATGAGTGTTACCCATAAATCTCCAAAACAAGAGACCCATGGATGACACCATACTTTAATATTCATTGATAAACCACAAGATAGGGATACATGATAATGCTCTATGAGCTCACACAAGCCTAAACGAAATTGATAACTAAACGATAAAAGCAAAACACTCCTTGACTAGATAGATAAAAGAGACTAATAAAGAGAGAGACTAGGTGAAACTCCCCCAAGCTTGACGTCTTGCTAGAACTTCCTCTCTTCTTTCTTATTGCCTTCGTAATAATGATCTTCAAGGTCTCCAACGATCTTCATCATGAGGTTGTAGGCTTTCTCGAATTCTTTTGCAGCTTCTCCCAGTTTCTCCATAAGGTTCTTCTCAACCGTCTCCTTGCTAGGCTTCCACTCGGGGCTTGATACCTTCTTGTTGGGAATCTTGCGATCCCACTCGCCAGGATAATTCCTTTGTGTGGTGCGCCAGGATTCCCTGTCAATAAGAGTAGAAGCCACGTTTTTGCTTGCAAGCGAGAGTCTGGGAACCTTCCCTCCAGTTTGGATGCGCGCCGTCTTCCTCTTGTTGCCAAGAGAGTGGTTCACCCCCACATTGGCTACAGCAATAGGCGATGGAAGTGCTGTTGCCAGGGGCGTGAAGTCGACGATTGCCTTGTATTCTTCTTCATCTTCCTCTGTGTCATAGTCGTCGGAGTAGTCCTTCCTCTTCCTGTTCCTCTTCCATGGGGACGTGGGGCTGAGCCCCTCAAGCTCATCATCATAGTCATCCATGGAGGAACACTGGTAGGAGTTCCCCGAAGACATAGCTAAAACCTGGCAGACAGAAACAACAAGAAACAAAGATCGCTCGAGAACGCTCGGTGCGAGATTAGATCATCGGAGAGGGGTATATATTGAGGGTTTTTAGGTCAAGACGGAGCGTTGGGATCGAAAACGGGGCGAAAAAGGTCTCCGAGGTGGAAAAGGAGTGGGCCCATGCGGCCCCTGTACTTGGCCGCGTGGGGCCACCTCTTTCCCTCCTCGGGACTCCGTTTCGTCAAGTTTTCTTGCCCCACACTTTAATTTCCATAAAAAATGACTTCCATAAAATTTCACGTAATTCCGAGAAACTTTCCAATACAAAAGTTACCTTTTATTGATTTGGAGTTGTGAAACTGCTCGACCCCCTTTTATTATTTCTTCCGGTGTTTGTAAATTCAATGTTTCCACCGTTCCAATGAAGCTTTTTCCTGCAATATAATGTTTAAGACGTTGTCCATTGACTACATGAGGTTTACCCTTCATATCACCGTAAAGACGGATAGCTCCTGAACGGTACACTTCCTGTATGACTAATGGTCCCTGCCATTTTGAGGCAAGCTTCCCTGCAGAAAACTTGAAATGAGAGTTGTATAATAAAACTTGATCTCCTACTTTAAATTATTTTCTCTTAATCTTCTTGTCATGCCAAATCTTAACTTTCTCTTTAAACATTTTAGCATTTTCATAGGCTTCATTCCTCCATTCATCTAGCAGGTTTAAATCAAGGATTCTTTTCTCTCCTGCAGTCTTAAAGTCAAAGTTTAATTGTTTAATAGCCCATCTAGCTTTATGTTCTAATTCAACAGGTAAATGACAAGATTTTCCATAGACCATTTTATAAGGAGACATTCCCATAGGATTTTTTAAGGAAGTTCTATAAGCCCATAATGCATCATTAATTTTAAGTGGCCAATCAGACCTAGACTTATTTACTGTCTTTCCAAAATGAGTTAATTTCCCTATTACTTAATTCAACCTGTCCACTTGTTTGAGGGTGATAAGGAGACGCAATTCTATGGTTAACATCATATTTTACAAATGATTTCCTAAAAACACCATGTATGAAATGAGAGCCACCATCAGTAATTAAGAACCTAGGAACACCAAACCTTGGGAAAATGATGTCCTTGAGCATTTTCATTGCTGTGGCATGTTCTACACTTTTGGTTGGAATTGCCTCCACCCATTTTGTAACATAATCCACAGCAACCAAAATATGAGTATGCTTTGTCTTTGAAGCTGGGAAAGGTCCCATAAAGTCAAAACCCCACACATCAAATGGTTCAAGTGGTGGAGAATAATTCATAGGCATTTCATTTCTCCTACCAATATTTCCTACTCTTTGACATTTATCACAAGATTTAACATATTCATGGCAATCTTTAAATAAAGTAGGCCAATAGAAACCAGATTGTAATACCTTTGCTGATGTGCGATCTCCTGCATGATGCCCTCCATAGGGACTATCATGACAATCTCTTGTTATAGCCTGTTGTTCATGCTCAGGTATACACCGTCTAATAATACCATCTACACTTTTCTTATAAAGGAAAGGATCATCCAAAAATAATGTCTAAGATCATAAAAGAATCTCTTTCTTTGTTGATAAGTATAGTGTGGAGGTAATACTTTTCCAACAATAAAATTGCATAATTAGCGAACCAAGGAGATGCAGCCTTAACACTGGATACATTAACAATTGCATGTTGTTCATTAACAAAGCTATCATTAATAGGAATGGGATCATCAGGTATATTTTCCATTCTAGAGAGGTGATGATGATGTCGGTGATTTCCCCCCTCTCCGGAGCTCCGGAGCAGCAGGATCTGACCCCCTTCGGAGAGAATCAGGAGCTCCACTGCCACCACGGCCTTAGATAATTCGGGAAAAATTAGGGTGTCCCTTTTCGTGGAGGACGAAGGTGTTGGTGAAAAGCCCCAGGCGAGGAGGTGCCCGAGGCGCCATTTGATGGGTCCCACGCGGCTAGGTACATGGGCCGCGTGGTCCCACCTAACTTGGGCCTCGTGGCCCTCCTATCTTGGGTCTTCTTCCCACTGCCCTTCTCCTGATGAAAAACTGGCATGTGATTTTTCCTTTAATTATTTGGGTTCGCGAAACTCCTGAAACAATAAAAACAAGAAGGGGGGGGGGGGGTTATTCTGCCTCCCAGATATTAAATACCAAAAATAGGGACTTTGTATGAAAGTCCCATAAATCATCTAAAACATGCAAAACATTGATATAACAGTGCATATAACATTCCCATATGATAATATAAGGTATAAAAATGATGATATAAAATGCACGTATCAACGCCCGCTGACGAGGTCGACCTGTTGGCGTGGATGAAGGAGTCCGGCGGCGGCGGAGCACAATGTCGACCACGAGCTCGGAGGCAGTGGTGCCCCCAGCAGCGGTCAAGCACGAGCTCGGAGGCAGCGCCGTCCACGACCCCCCTCGCCCTCCCCTCCCGCCCCTCCCCGTGGTGGCCGTCCACGTCGATACCGAAGGACGGAGCCCCCGCGTCGGCTGGACAGCGTGGGCGGCCGTCGTGGAGCCGACATGTACGGAGCGTGGAGGACGAAGTCCCCTATGGCAGCGGTCATCCCGCAAAGCTCCCAAGGTGGTTTTCCTGGAGCCGTGCTGTCGAGCAGGAAGCACCGGCGACGCATTCCGGCCGGCTGCGGCCGGGTTTTTTTAAATTCCCGAAACACATACCCATGGCGCACATAAGTGGCTTATCCGTGGTGCATGTTAGCCGTGGCGCACTAATGTCTACACACGCTTCTATTCTTGTAGACAGTGTTGGGCCTCCAAGAGCAGAGGTTTGTAGAACAGCAGCAAGTTTCCCTTAAGTGAATCACCCAAGGTTTATCGAACTCAGGGAGGTAGAGGTCAAAGGTATCCCTCTCAAGTAACCCTGCAATCACAATACAAAAAGTCTCTTGTGTCCCCAACACACCCAATACACTTGTCAGATGTATAGGTGCACTAGTTCGGCGAAAAGATAGTGAAATACAAGTAATATGGATGATTATAAGTAGTAATTGCAATCTGAAATAAAAATGGCAGCAAGCAAACATGTAGCAGAACTTGTTGTAAACGGTGTTTCAATGCTTAGAAACAAGGCCTAGGGATCATACTTTCACCAGTGGTCACTCTCAACAATGCAATCATAATTGAATATAAATATAAGCACTTCAATATACTACTCCAAAGTATTCTCCGGCTGGATAACGAACACTAATTCATTGTGTAGGAATGCAAAAGCACGCCTCAAACATATATTCCCAAGTACTAATGAATATCCCACACTGGACCATGATCATTCATAGGAGGTACTAACACACCACAATTTCATAGAGACATCCAACTCAAATAATAAATCAGTGAACAAGTATCTTGTGAAATATAGCCTAAAGACCCACACGGTGCACACACTGTCACCTTTACACACGTGGGATAAGGAGTCTCTGGAGATCACATAAATAAAGCCCACTTGAGTAACATAACAACATCTAGATTGCAAAGCTCATGATCACATATAGATCACATCATGGGAGAGAGAGATATAGACCACATGGCTACCGGTACGGCCCTCAGCCCCGAGGGAGAACTACTCCCTCCTCATCATGGGAGTCAGCAACGGCGATGAAGATGGTGGTTGAGTCGATGGAGATGGCTCCGGGGGCACTTCCCCGTCCCGGCAGGGTGTCGGAACAGAGACTTCTGTCCCCCGAAACTTGTCGGCGATGACGGCGGTGCTGCAGATGTTTTTTTGGAATATGACGGGTCCGTCTAGGTTTTATGCGTCGGGGGCAATATATAGGCGAAAGGGCGGCGTCGGAGGGCTCCCGTGGGACCCACACCACCTGGTGGCGCGGCAGGTATGGGTCCCGCGCCACCCTATGGTGTTGCCGGCCCACGGCCCTCCAGGTCCTCTCCTTCGGGCTCCGTGTAGTCCATTGAATTATAAGACTGCTGCTTTTTGTCCCGTCCAATTCCGAGAATATTTCCTTAAGTACTTTTCTGAAACGGGAAAACAGCAGAAAACAGGAACTGGCACTGTGGCATCTTGTTAATAGGTTAGTTCCAGAAAATGCATAAAAATGCTATAAGATGTAAACAAAACATGTAGCAAATGGTATGAAAACAAGCATGGATCATAAGAAATTATAGATACGTTGGAGACGTATCAGCATCCCCAAGCTTAGTTCTACTCGTCCTCGAGTAGGTAAAACGATAACAAATAATTTCTTAGGAGACATGCTAACTCACAATCTAGATCAACATAGCAATGTAAAGCACATGATGTGAATAAGGTGATCCAAAACAATTGTCTATAGTTGACATTAAGCAAACAATGATTAACAAATGCTAGCTAAAAGAAGCTAGAACTTTTCATGAATCAGCGTGTTGGAGACTAGGAACCATACATAAGGTTTAGAAAGAAGAATAGTAAATTGTGTCTCCAATGTAAAATGTCAATCAATCTTCAAAGCATCAAATTCAGTTAATAATAGAAATAGCCAAGCTCAAGTCAAGTGTCCTTAATCCATCCACTTAACTTATCAACTGTTATGTAGTCCACTCAACTAATACAAGCAAGAAGAAGGCTTGGCACCATGAGGTTATGGCAAAGAGAATAATAATGGGGGTTTGGAAGGCCAAAAAGAAAGGCTCAAACAGTGGAAGAGGTAACCACAAGACAAGAGGAAGTCCCGTAGTAGACACTGAATGAGGAGCAGTGATTGCCATGCAACGGATGCACATAGAGCTATATGAATGGAAGCTCTCCAGTGGAACTAGTGGGGGTGCATCCAACTTGCTTGCTCATGAAGACCTAGAGCTCACTTGAGGAGGCTCATCGTTGGAATATACAAGCCAAGTTCTATAACGTTTGGTCCCCACATAGTTATACTAATGAAGCATGAAAACTCACTACAATGATGTAGGTGCTACTAGCCCAAGTGTGGAATAAAAGGATAGTAGTGTTGCCCCCTCTCTCATTTTATATTCTTTTTTTTCTTTTTCTCTTTTTGCTTTTTGCTTTTTGAGGCCTTTGTGGCTCTTCTGGACTCTTTTGATTGGCCACTTTGGACTCTTTTCAATATGCTCACAGGTAGAGGCAACACTCTATTTTACAAGATGATCATCACACTTTTTTGGTGTACTCAAAACTCAAAGACTAATACATGGTGTATGGTGGATATGCATGATCGAGCGTAGTGTGGAAAAGATGTAAAACATATGGAAAACCACGCATCACACTAACTCAAATGGTCAAGCAATACTATATGGCAATGAAGTAAAAATGACATAAAGTCATGTAATGTAAATGATGAATGTTGCATGGCAATGTATCTCGGAACAGCTATGGAAATGCTGTGATAGGTAGATATGGTGGCTGAGGAAGATAGTTGGCTTATGTGTAGGAGAACAAGATGAAGATCTCCCACGGGGTTGGATGTACTTGCGAAGTATGCACCAATCTCAATGTGAAAAAAGGGCAATGCAAAGTACCGAAGAGGCTAGCAAAATATGGAGGTGGAAGTGTCAAAAACCAAAAACTCACATAGCATGTCGTATATTGCAAACAACTAACAGTATCAAAGTTTTACAAATGGTTAGAGACACCCCGAGAGGGATCGTGGCGGCGACACAAGTGCCCCGTTGGCTTCCCCGACCGTTGCAGTAACTATACCATTAGAAACTTCTTTTCAACTAAGAGGAAATCACGACACTAAAGCACTATTGACTTAAGTTGTTTTTAGTTCAGAAAAGTACGGCTCCACGCTCTACTAACACATCTTCACTAATCAGCTCTTAACAACATTAAACAACATATTTTAACCATTAGTTATTTAATACGTCAAAACAATTGAAGAGGAGCAAGTTATCTACACAAAGGTCTACAAGACTATGCAACTTTTCTCTATTTCATACCACTATCACAAGCATAGCATTTTCCAATCTAACACATCAACCAAGCAACTAAAACAACTCTCTAACAAATAAGAGTGAAATACAAGAGAGCTTAACACAAAGAACTAGCAGCTCTAAACAAGATAACATGCTAAAAGCGAGAGCTTACTAGAAAACAAACAGTAGCTAAGAATACTCAACAAATATAAGCGAAGCACAAGAGTATTCATATGAAAAAGCGGAGCGTGTCTCTCTCCCACACAAGAATGCTAGGATCCAACTTATTAAGCAAACTAAAACACACACTCAAAATAAAAACAGACGCTCCAAACAAAATACATAAGATGTAGTGGAATAAAAATATAGTATCACTAGAGATGACCTGATAGTTTTGTCGATGAAGAAGGGGATGCCTTGGGCATCCCCAAGCTTAGATGCTTGAGTCTTCTTGAATTTGCTGGGGATGACCCACCGGGGCATCCCCAAGCTTAGGCTTTTCACTCTTCTTGATCTCATCATATCGTCCCTTTTGCTTACTTGAAAACTTTCACCACATCAAACTCAAGTAATTCTCATTAGAGGGTTAGTGCATAAACCAAAAATTCACAAGTTCTACTGTGACACAAGCACACCTTAATGCATTATAACATTAGTAACAGCCACTGATGCTCAAAGAATCAAAAGATCCAAATAAACATCGTAAAGGAAGCAATGCACAATAAAAGGCAGAATCTGTCAAAATCTGAACAGTCTGTAAGACGAATTTTTTCGAGGCACTAGAGTTGCTCAAATCGAAAATCACTGAACTAGAAAAAGTTTCATACATATATGAAGATTCAGCACACAAAATTTCAAATCATTTCGTCGCTTCTGGAATAAATGACGAATTTAGCGGTGACAGACAGAAATCTGTTTCCTGTGCAGAAATCCAAATATAGCAAAAACTTTATACTAGAGACCTTACTTGGCACAACATTGCAAGAAAATAAAGATACGAAGAAGTTGCTACAGAAGTAAACAAACTTCTTGACTCAAATAAAAGAAAAGATACTGAAAATAAAATGATGGGTTGTCTTCCATAAGCGCTTTTCTTTAAAGCCTTTTAGCTAGGCATGGTAATTTTGATGATGCTCACATAAAAATGAGAGTTGGAGCACAATAAGGGAGCATCAAGAAGCAACTATAAAACTCATTTAAGTCTAACCCACTTCCTATGCACTGGAATCTTGTAAGTAAATGAATCCATGAAGCATAAATTGACTAGCATAGGAAGACAAAATAGGTGCAACTTCAAAAATTTCAACAAAAGGAGAGGAGATTCAATGTTATTGTGATATATGAAGCCATGTCTCCCTTTTTCATAAAAACTTTCAGTAGCATCATTGATAAAATCCACAATATAACCATCACATGTAAAATTCTTATCATGATCCATATGCATAAAAGTGTCATCATTTTCCACATAAACAAAATTCTTCTCATGAATAACAACTGGAGCAGGATCATCATAAAGAACTTGAACATGATAAACAGGTTGTATATTAAAGGGATGGTTTTGGGTGATCCCTCCATAATTATGACAAGTTTCATGAGGATGATTGTAATTATAACCCATGTCATAATATTCTTTATAATAATTATCAAAAACTGGGGGCATAGTATCATCATAAGGAATAGAATATTTATCTTCCAAAGTGTGTTCATCTGTAAACATATCATCATTTTTACTAGAAGGAGATGTATCAAACATGTAATCATTAGTAGCAAAAGGATTTTCAAACACCTCATCCCCAAGCTTAGAGCTTATCATATCATCATTGGAAAGAATATGGATAGTACTAATAGTGTTGCAATCATTAGCATCATCATTTTCAGAATTAGTACCCAAGAGGTTTTCAATATCAAAAGTACTATGCTTTTCCCAATCATGATCACTAATATAAGTAATAGGCATAGGAACATCATCTAATTCAAAATCATCGAATTCATACTCATCAGCAACAACTATAATAGGAGCAACATGTTTAGGGAAAGGTACTGTTTCCTCTCTCCTTTACTCTTCATCTTCTTCTTCTTCTTTCCCTTCTTAGGAGGGAGAGCCTTGAAAGGAAGCTTCTCCACATAACCTGGTTTATTGTTAGAAACAACAGAGGAAACTTGGAAGGATTCTTCTCTTTCATTGATAAGATCAAAACACATATTAGTCCTGTCATATTTTGGTAAAATCCCATCTTGTATAATATTTTGTATATAAGTATTTGTATGGCAATTATCAACACAATAAAGATGACAACCATGCAGGACGCTGTTTATATCAAAAGCACTCATATCTATTAAAGAAGTTTTTCTAGATAACTCTTCACACCCCAAAAATAATATAAGTTCATCATGCTGATTAGGAGTGATCATGTCATCACAATACAGACTCGCAGTATTCATTGGATTAGAAAGGCTATTATCTTTCCCTGAGCATTGAAAATTGAAATGACCAACTTTATAGCAAAGTTCACAAATAAAAGGATAGTGGGCACAAACTTTTTCACCAAGATCATCAAGAGCTCTATTCCAAGTTCTAGTTTTTTCACTACTAGGGAAAAGCTTACCCGTGGCGCACCAAAATGGCTTACCCGTGGCGCAGGGGCCTGCGCCACGGATTGCCACGCCACGGGTAACCACACTTACCCGTGGCGCAGGCACAGATGTGCGCCACGAGTATTTCCCATGGCGCACATGTCTATCTTGCGCCACGGCTAAGGGGAAGTACCCGTGGCGCACCTCTTACTCGTGCGCCACGGCTAGGGTGCGCCACGGCTACCTTCTGTCATGCGCCACGGCTAAGTTTTTCTGTATTTTTTTATATACAAAAATACAGTATTTATACAGATATTTATACAGGTATTTATACAGTTGTTAATACAGATGTTAATACAGATTGCAGAACAATATACAAAATACATAGATCACACATGCACTATAACTGAAAATATATCACGGATCATCATATATATACATCGAGCGGTATCGAGTAGCAAGTTCGAACATCACATTACAAACTAAAGAAGGTTTAATTACAACACGTGTTTCCATCCATTATTGGAACATAACCTAAGACAAGCATAAGATAGCTAGGCGTCGACGGTCTTCGGGGCCGGGAAGGGGCGGACGCCGTCTTTCGTGAAGGGTCGGATGTCGCCTTGTGCCTTTAAACATCGTTCCACCTCCGCATTATCGAGTGGAGCGCCGTCGTAGTAGAACTTGCCTCCAACGGTGCAGACATCGTGTAGTATGATCCGCGNATAACTGAAAATATATCACGGATCATCATATATATACATCGAGCGGAATCGAGTAGCAAGTTCGAACATCACATTACAACTAAAGAATGTTTAATTACAACACGTGTTCATCCATTGTTTGAACATAACCTAAGACAAGCATAAGATAGCTAGGCGTCGACGGTCTTCGGGGCCGGGAAGGGGCGGACACCGTCTTTTGTGAAGGGCCGGATGTCGCCTTGTGCCTTTAAACGTTGTTCCACCTCCGCATTATCGAGTGGAGCGCCATCGTAGTAGAACTTGCCTCCTACGGTGCAGACATCGTGTAGTATGATCCGCTGCGAACGTCTCCTGGATGCGATAGAATTCTTGTCGGAGATCAAGATCTTGGATCGTCGCCAAGTTCTCGGCCCAGCGTTGTAGTTGTTCTGGCAACTTGAGTTGCTCTGCATCCCGTACGAAGGCACGGATCTGGTGGATGCGTAGTAGGCATCCCTCTCGCTGTTCTTTGGTTGCGTGACGCAAGCAAGTTGACAATATGGTGGAATGAGACAACACCTCTTTTTACCTTTCTCTTCCTTTTGAAGACGCCTCCCCTCATACTGAAGCCAACTAGAGTATTATCCAAAGCCTTCTTGAGGTTGGTGTGTAGTCTTTCGGTTTTTGCTCCCTACCCGAGTCCAAATATGTGACTAGGGAATAAGTCGGGCAAAGAACGAGCAGGACGCAATACTTGTCTCTGGGCAAAACAACAATTTAGACAGAGTGTTAGAAAAACAATGATACAAAACTAATTTAGACAGAGTAGAGAATGACTACTTACCGGGATAGTAGGGCAAGAGAATGTAATCCTTCCACTTATTCTCCACCATGATTTCTTCGAGCTGTTTTGACATAAATTGCCAGCCTTCATGGCTTCTAAAGTTGGTCTCGATCATGTAGTAGGGGTCCACTATTGCGACACCCCGATCTTCTCTTTTTGGACTTGGTGGGCCGTACTGAGATAGAATAAGCGGACTAAGTGAGGATGGAGCCGCCTCAAGTTAAACATCTGAAGATGTCATCAAACCGTAGGAATAGCAAATCAGCCGGCTCTTGTATGCAAAAGCCATCAACTCCCTCTGGCACCTTGGTAGTGAAAAGCGGGTGTGGGTGTGTTGGATCTTTCATTTTAAGAAGATCCAGCTCTCGTGTCAGAACACGCTCATGCAGCATCTGCATATCCCCACTCATGAGGCTGAGCACATCACGCGGTACCATCGGTCGACCCGCAATATGTATTTGCTGCATAACATCTTTGCTGGGTCCTGGCCCGTCCTTAAACCGATCGGTTTCGGAGGCATGGGAGGCTGGCTGCTCGAGCCATGGGCAACCCTGCTGCGGCTTTGGAGGCATAGCGGGCTGGCTGCTGGGTGCATAGTCGCTCTTCCTAGTTCTTTTCCGCGCCTTCTTAGGCTTTGAAGGGATGCCTCCTCCGGCCGCTAGCGCTTCACGACAGGTTCCAAGTAGTGTGTTGGGGCTCAGGATAGCTTGTGATGCTTCTTCTGCGTGAAGTCGTCGGCTGGAGGCGTCTCTTGAGAATCGAACAGACGCTTCGTGCACGCGGCTTTATCTGGTTGACTGGGCTCGTGAGTGTGCGGAGCACTTGACGGTTCATCAAGAGGAGCCATGAATCCTCCGTCTTCGCAGCGGTTATCATCGATGTAGCAGTCATCGAAGATGTCATCTTCCCGTGCCGCAGGCTCTTTCAGTTGTGGTGGTGCTGGTGCGCTGGCCTTGACAGGGTTTTGCCCCAACCCGACTTCCGGTGTTGTGTGTGGAGTGTCCGGGATAATACGGATCTGGGTTTTCGTCCACATCATGGGCCAGGGAATGCATTCACGGAGAAGCAGGTGGTCCTTGGCTCCCACGGGTTGAATAGGAGGATCCACCTCATTGCAGCCCGCAAACACCCTAATCAGTGAGACCTTGAAGAAGCCATCTGTTATCGGCCTGTTGTGGTGCATGCGATTTTTGGGCGCAACGATGGTAGCCCTAGCAACATCCTTCAACTCTTCATTCACATGGTGTAGGAGAGTGCATGTAGTGTCGCCCTGCGAAGAACATGCATGTACGGCATTAGATATGCAAGGCAAAGGAAAAATGGATGAAGTAATATGCGCTGAGCCTACGACGCTTAGATACCATGAGGGCGTCGAGCTCGGCCATTGTCAAGACACCGCCGATAGCTTGAGACAAGGAGTCGGAGTGGGCGCCGCTTGGCGCGGTGCCGGCCGGCGAATTCTCCGGAGCAGGCGACGGCGTGGTGAGGACCGGTGGAGTATCCTGGACAGGTGGAGGTGGCGGCGCGGTGTTGGCGGACGAAGCCGCCGACGCGGTATTGGCCGTGTTGCCTCCAAAGTTGGGCACTGGACACGGCCCTTGTCAACCTCCGTCGATCCAATCCGTTACCGAGGTCACGACGGAAGGAAGGAAACCGGCTAGCGCCTTGGCCACTAGTTCGTTGACTATATCCTCCTGCTTGCGCTTCTTCCTCTCCTTTCGTGTGTCCTTGTCCTCGGCATAATAGTCACACCATAGTACTTTGCCATGGCCGACCACACGTCCACCTGATGGTGGCGCGTCCAGATCCCGGCCCTTGACCTTGTTCAACGCCGCGTTGAATGGAGTGTCCACACGGGCTTCGTGTAACTCTGGGAGGAGCTTTCTTCCGTGGCTCTAGACTTTTCCACTTCATCTAGAGCCTTTTGGAACTTTACGACTGCGGGATCCGTCGTAAGTTCCTTGGTAACTGGGTCCTCCGTGAACCGAGCCCTGACAAAGTTTCTAGTCATCTTGTGTTTAATTTTGGCGAAGGGGTTCTCTATGCCCTTAGCTTCCCATTCAGCGTCCTGCTTCTCCCATTTGGGCTCTGCCGCGAAATAACCACCACTTCCGAGATGGTGGTGACCTACATTCTTCGAGTTCATCCACTTCCCCCATTCACTCATTGCATCGGCGGAAGGTAGCCCGAGCCTGCCCTGGAAAATCCTAAGGTCTGGAAAATCTTCGTTGACCCACTCCTTGTTCCAGATCTCATCGGCACTTTTTTTGTCTTTGATCATTTTTTTGACCCTAGTTCTCCAGCTGGACAAGGCCTTGCTCATCTTCGAGAGGGAAAAGTTGTTGACGGCATTGAGTTTTTTCATATCATGGGTACCGTCTTCATCGGCCCTGTAGGCCGGCGGGAACTCATACCGTTCGTGCAGCCTCTTGATGAGGCGGAGGCGCAAACCCTCTTTATTAGCATCCCTTATGTTATCCTCATAGACCGGGATGACATCTCGAAGTATGCATGCCACTTGGAGGCCATACCCTCCGGCGACGCCTCTAGGCTCTATAGGCGCCCCACCGGGGGACACTTCGGTGATCGCTTGCCTCAAGGCCCGGACCTTGTTCTTGCTCCTCTCTTTCCTAGCCTTTTTGGCTTGGCTACCATCTGTGTGTTCTCTGCCATACGTGGTCTCATTCCCATCCCCGGCGCCACTAGTGGTGGTCTCGTTGCCATCCCCGGTGCCACTATTATTGGCGCCCTCGTCACCATCCTTGGCGCCACTATTATCGACGGCCTCGTCATGGTCATCCTCGGCAACATGAGCGTCCTGGGCAACATCCCCTGTCGGCTCATTGTAGAAGCTCCAGAAGTCCGCGTTGTTCTCTCTGGCCGCTTCTTCCATGCTTAACTGCCGAGAAGCTCCGGCCTCATTGTTGTTAGCCATGTGTTCTGCGTTTGACAACAAAATGGAACGTGTTAGTTAAAAGAAACAAAAAATATATGCCGATGTATTATCGAAATGTCGAATCATTTCCGTTCCGGCAAATTTCCGGCGGCACTCCTAGTGCCAAAAATTAGCAAAGGTCATGCCGAATTTTTCACAGAAAAATTCGGCATGACCTTTGCTAATTTTTGGCCATTAGAGTGTCGGAAATTTGCCGAAACGGAAATGAATCGACATTTCGGCAAAACATCAGCACTCATATAAAATCCCAGCAAATTTACAACAATAAAAACTGGCACACAACTCCGGCAGGCAGGATAGAAACATTCATCACAGATAATTAAGCCGGCACACAACTCCGACACGATACAAATGTTCATCACAGATAACTAAGCCGGCACACAACTCCGGTAGGGTACAAATATTTGTCACAGATAATTAGGCCGGCACACAACTCCGGCAACAAACATTCCATCACATACATCCTACCTTGCTTCAACTTAACCAGCAACAAGCAATAGTAGCACCCCTACCAGCAGCAAGCCACACCACCACCACTACCTGCAAGCAACAACAAAAACTCAATTAGAGGATTGTGAATTTTCAGGTTAATCAAAGTAACAGCAAGCCACAGCAAAAACTCAATCAACAAGAAGCAACACCACTACATAACCTAACACACTGATTTTGCATTTTTATTCTGCATTGTGCTAAACCCTAACCCTAACCTAAATTTCTATCTAACCCTAATACTAAATAGGCAACCCTAACCCTAATAACACTAAACCTAATGTCACTAACCCTTACAGCAAGCACAAGCATCACTAACCCTAACAGCATTTTGCATGTTGCTACAATTTGCATTTTGCATGTTGCTAACCCTAATACTAAATAAGCAGCATCATTAACACCAACCCTAACCCTAATAGCAAGCAGCAGCATCACCAACAGAAGCAGCATTTTATCAAACACATGGCGAGCAAGAGCACCGAGGGCTGGTTACCTGCTCTCGGGACGGAAGAGGGCGGTGTTTGGGAGGAGGGCGGCGTGTCGGGGCGGAGGCCGGGGAGGAGCAGGCTTGAGGAGGAGGAAGGCTCGGGGAGGAGGGCGGCGTGTCGGGGCGGAGGCCGCAGGCTCGGTGAGAGGAGGGTGGTGTGTCGGCGGAGGAGAGCTTGGGGAGGAGGAGGTCGGGGCGAGGAGGCCGGAGAGCTAGGGGAGGAGGTGGGAGGCCGGAGAGCTGGGGTAGGAGGAGGGCGGCGTCGGCGCGGAGGCCGCCGGGAGGCCGCGCGTGGGCTCGGTGAGAGAGGAGGGCTCGAGGAGGAGGAGAGTTGGGGGAGGAGGAGGTCAGGGCGCACGGCGGTCGGAGATGGGGAGGGCGCACGGCGGCCGGAGATGGGGAGGGCGGCGTCGGCGAGGAGGCATACGGGAGATGGAGAGAAGGACGCGCGGGAGATGGGGAATTTTGGATCGGGCCGGTTGCTTAGTTCCTACCCCATCTTAGCCGTGGCGCAGGTCGGTGGCCCTGCGCTATGGGTATGGCAGTTAGCCGTGGCGCAGGCCTGCCTGCCTGCGCCATGGGTAAGTTACCCGTGCCACAGGGGGCTCTTCCTGCGCCACGGCTAAGTGGGTTTTTTATATTTTCTTTTTTTAATTGCATTTCATATCTATTGTAATAATTATTATTACAATATTTATTTTAACACACATTTTTATAATATTTCATTTAATTGCATTTCATTTATAATATTTCTTATCATTGCATTTTGATCTTTCATTTCATTTAAGACACACATTTCAATTAATTTTTCATTTGTTTTTCTTTTTTCATTTTGTGCATTTCATTTAAGACATTCATTTTCATTTAATACTTCTTACAATTTCAATTTAATTTCCAGACACATTTCAATTTAATTTCCAGACACATTTCAAATATTAAAAATACTTAATATTTGGATATCTAATATTACGATGATATTAGGATTAAAAATTCTAGGGTACAAATTACGATGATATTAGGATTACAAATTCCCACACCAGCTATAGCTAGTGTTTCATAATCTTCTTTCCCTTCTTGGTGGCGGTCGAATAATTTAGCCCCGGGACATCTCGTCTTCTTCTTGCGAACGGAAGACCACCTGACTTGGGTAGTGTTGTCCTGCTTCTTCTTGTGGTGTATGTTTCTTCATCGTCGTCATCATCTTCCATCTTCGGGTCGCCGTACTGGTCGAAATCTTCCTCGTTGGCGACTCCATCCATTCCGATGATGCTCCTTTTTCCTCTTCTCACGACAACACGGCTAGGCATTGTCGGGTCGGTTATGAAGAAGCATTGGTCAACTTGGCTGGCTAGTACCCATGGTTCAGTTTCGCTATGACGCTCGCGGTAGCAGCAGACTTGGAGGGTTCGGGTATAGACATGGTGGTGAAATATCCGTCTTCTTTTTTTGGACTGACGCTCTTAGCCCATCTGACACGGAACATCGGCACCTTGTCTCCAGAGTAGTCCAGCTCCCAGATCTCCTCGATCCTTCCGTAGTACCTTTCTTTGACGTCACCGGTGAAGGATTCCATCGTTACCCCTGAGTTCTGATATTTGCTATTCTTGTCTTTTTCCTCCGTGTAGAACGTGTAACCATTGATATCGTATGCCTAATATGTCATCAGGTTGGTCGCGGGGCCCTGTGACAAGAGGAATATGAGTTTTCCTTCCGTAGAATCCGTTGACGGAGGATTATCTAGAAGGTGGTGCTTGAACCAACGCGTGAAAGTGGCATTGTGCTCTTTGATTATTTCGACGTCCGTTCGATGCTGGCCATTGTCACTGTACTTCGTCTCAATGAAGCTTTTGTGCTTTTCCTACCAAGGATCGACCACTTGTATGTGTTGTAGCGCTACAAAGTTTGCACTGTCAAAGTCGGCGCGACGACCAGAGTCATCCAAATGTAGTTCCCTCCTGCCAGTTTTGTGACCTGCTCCATCGAGCCTGCCAAGGTGCTTGTTTTCGGGCAGACCAACAGGGTTCTCGACGTCTAGAAAATTCGTGCAGAAAGAGATGCACTCTTCGGTGAGATAGCCCTGGACGATGCTTCCATCTGGAGTTTCCCTGTTAGGAACGTATCCTTTGATGACACCATTCATCCTTTCAAACGGCATCATGCTGTGCAGGAACATCGGCCCGAGCTGGATGATATCATCCACGACATGGATCAGCAAATGCACCATAACGTCGAAGAATGTGGGAGGGAAGTAAATCTCAAGCTCATTTAGTATCACAATGATCTCTTCCTGTAGCCTTACGGCTTTCTTCATGCTGATCGACTTTCGAGAGATGACGTCGAAAAAGTTGCATAGGCCAAATAGCGTTTGACGGACGTGTGGGTCCATTATCCCTCGGAGTGCAACCGGAAGTATCTGTGTCATCAGCACGTGACAGTCATGAGACTTCATCCCGCTGAACTTTTGTTTACTGCGTCCAGATATCTGCTTATCTTTCCCGCGTAACCGGAAGGAAATTTCACTCCGAGAAGGCACTTGATAAACTGTTCGATCTCCTTCTGGCTTAGAGTGAAGCACGAAGGAGGGCAGTAATAGTCATTCTGTTTCGCCTTTTTGCCCTTCCGACGACCTTCCATCTCCTCCTTCCCGGACAGATCATTATTATCGTCAGGGCGTCCTCCGTGGAGATCTTTCCTGATACCCAATGATCTCAGGTCGCTTCTTGCTTTCGGCCCATCTTTAGTCCTCTCAGGCATGTTGAGAAGGGTGCCAAGCAGACTCTCGCACACGTTCTTCGTGATATGCATGACATCAAGGCTATGAGGTGTTTCGAGGATCTTCCAATATGGCAAGTCCCAGAAAACAGACCTTGTTTTCCATACCTTCAGCAGTGGTGGCGGAGCCTTTGCTTCTTCCCCGGCGGAGGGCACTCATCCCAGCTTGTCAACAGCATGTCGATTTCTTCGCCGCTCCTCTTACGTGGGGCTCTTCGGATCTCAACGGTACCATCGAACAGCTCTTTGCGGTTTCTCCACGGGTCTTCCTTGCGAAGCCACCTTCGATGTCCCGTGAACACTGTTTTTGAAGACCCGGGATCTTTCTCTAGCTGCATATATGTTGTATCGTCCATGCACCTAACGCATGCACAGTGTCCCGTGGACCACCTAGCCTGCGATATATCCATAACCGAGATAGTCTTGCACCGTCGTGATCAACGCGACTCTCATAGGGAAGTAATCTTCCGTGACGGCGTCCCATATGCTGACCCCTTCATTCCATATCTTGTGTAGCTCATCTCTCAAGAGCTGCAGATACAGATTGATGTCGTTTCCTGGTTGTTTCGGCCCTTGGATTAGCATGCTCATGTGAATGTACTTCCTCTTCATGCACAACCATGGGGATAGGTTGTATATCCATACAAATACGGGCCACGTGCTATGTGTGCTGCTCTGGTTGCCAAACGGATTGAGCCCATCGGTGCTCACGCCCAACCTGACGTTTCTTGGATCGTTCCCAAAAGTTGGGTATTCAAAGTCTAACGCTTCCCACTGCTTAGCATCTGAAGGGTGTCTCAGCATCTTATCCGCCTCTTCGTTTTCGTCATCATTTTCCGGCTTATTCCTTTTTGAGTGCCAGCGCATTAGCTTTGCTTCCTTAGGGTCTGTGAAAAGCCGCTGCAGACGAGGAATGATCGGAAGGTACCATACCACTTTTCGAGGAGCTTTCTTCTTCCCTTTCTTGTATCGAGCAGCGCCGCACACTGGACATGCGGTCTTCTTCTCATCATTTTCCCGATAAATGAAGCAATCATTGATGCAGATGTGGTACTTGTTGTGCGGTAAATCAAAAGGGCACACGATTTTTTTTGCCTCTTCGATACTGCTAGGACAAGTGTTCCCCTCGGGAAGACGATCGTGCCAAAATTTCAAGTTCTCGTCGAAGCTTGCATCTGTCCATCTATGTTTTTCCTTCATCTGCAGAGCCTGTAGTGTTACTTTCAAGCGGGTATCCTCGGGCCCGCATCCCGCATACAACGGAGTATTCGAGTCTATCTCCAGTTGCGTCAGCTTAGCCTTCTCCCTAGCAGCGTTGCTCGACTTTCTGAGTAGCAATTCTTGAACATGAGGGTCCCGCACGACTGAAGTTAGCATCGTCAGCTCAACGTCTTCTCCATCATCTACGTCGGCTTCCTCTTCATTATCATCATGCCCGACGTATTCTACGTCATCATAATCGGGAGGCGCCTCTTCGTCTTCCTGATCATTTCCCGCCGCGCCTCCATGGACGTCCTCATCATCGTCCTCGTAAGTGAAGTCATCCATAAAACCTTTTCTGAGCAGATGCTCCTGCAATGTACCGGAAAAGGGATCGAGCACGGTGCCAAGTTTGCATGTTCGACACGGACACTTTATCCCGGTGTCGTTGTTTTTAACCATCACCATCGTCGCATATTTCAAATATCTAGCAACAATACTTTCGCTCATCATGATGACCATTGTCGCCCCCGCTCTACATATAGAACAAAGGAATTATATTAGAAACAAAATATTTCACGGAAAAATTTGGCATGACCTTTGCTAATTTTTGGCCTAAGGAGTGCCGGAAAATTTGCCGAAATGGAAATGAATCTACATTTCGACGAAATCATCGACAACTAATCATTTCGATCATGGCATACACATAAGCAAACAAACGCAACCACAAATCCTCATCCATCACACAATGCAACCAATTCATCCATCACACACATGCATACAACAACCACAAACATATCACAAACCCTTCTCATCCATCACATAGAACCACACACATCAAAGCCTCTTCTCATCCATCACATACACTCACCTTTCAACGAAGACGTCGAAAGAGAGAGCGCCCGGAGGAGGAAGATCGAGCACGAGGTGTGGGAGATGTTTCCTCACATATACATGAAGAAAATAAGTAGATTTATGTGGCAAAATATGTGAAGAGAGAAGAAAATGAGGTGGGGAGAGGAAGGGGCGTGCAGATCTGGAATGGAGAGGTGGGGAGGAGGAAGAGGATAGGAGAAGAGGAAAAGAGGTGGTGCGGCCAAAAAGTTAAAGTGCAGCCAGGCTTAGCCGTGGCGCACGTAGTGTGGCTGCGCCACCACTATTTCTTAGCCGTGGCGCAGGGTAATGCCCTGCGCCACGGCTAAGTGGTGTAAAATTCACGCCAGAAATGGTGCAGGTGGGACCCACGCTTACCCGTGGCGCACGGGGGCACAGTGCGCCACGGCTAAGTGGGGTAAAATTGGCGCCACAAATGTGCACCCGGTCCCACACTTAGCCGTGGCGCAGGCTTCTACGGTGCGCCACGGCTACGGTGCTACCCGTGGCGCACATAATTATTCTGCGCCACGCCTAAGTACGCGCAGGCCGGCCGGCCAGGGCCCATCTTAGCCGTGGCGCAGGTCTTACAAACCTGCGCCAAGGCTAAGTTGGAGTCAGTGGCGCAGCCCCGGATGGTGCGCCACGCATACTTAGCCATGGCGCACCACGTAGGCAGTGCGCCATGGCAGCTCTTCCTACCTATAAGCCATTTCCTACTAGTGTAGGGTTTGAGATGACGGCACATCGGGATGACTTCTCTAGAAAATAATGGCCGCCCCGTCGTTTTTAGTGTTAAAGGGAATTTATAGGCGTTGGAGGGGGCCGAGGCGGTGCCCAGAGGGCAGGGGCGGGGCCCACCCGTAGGTCCTAGGGGGGCCGCGGCCGCCACCCGCCTATGGCCCCTGGGTGGCCCCCCAGGCTGCCCTTTGGTCCACTGGTTCCTTCCGTCGCATAAAAAATATCCGTAAATTTTCAGCGCAATCCGACGATATTTCCTGTGGTGGACTTTCTGAAATACAAAAACAGCAAAAACAGGAAACTGGCACTAGGCATCTTGTCAATAGGTTAGTCCAACAAAATTCATAAAAATAATTAACATGATAATAAAAACATGTGACAACATCACAAAACTAGCATGGATCAATCAAAAATTATAGATACGTTTGACACGCATCAGCATCCCCAAGCTTAACTCCTACTCGTCCTCGAGTAGGTAAGTGATAACAAAATAATTTTTTATGAGACATCACTACAAGAAATATGCTATCTAGTGACCCTCCATATTGGTCACTGAAAGGTCACGTTTTTTCATTTGTGACCTTTTTGTGACAAAAAACAATTGGTCAAAAGATGAGCGTCACTAATGAAACTACGTGACCTTTTTTGGGAATTGGTCATAGACATCTGTGACCAAACAAAAGGTCATAGATTTTATGACCAAATTATTTGGTCACTGACAATCAGAACAGACCACGTCAGATCCAACGTGGTAGAGCTGACGTGGCAAATTTGTGACCAAACGAAATGGTCGTAGATCGGAATCAGCCCGGTCCAGTTCGAATGTCTATATGGGCCTAGCCCAATAATTCATCCCATTTATTTATTTTCTGTCAATTTTCGTTATCTACTTGGGCCAGTCCAAACATTTCAGCCTTTTTATTTCTGGAACTTGGCCTTTCTGCTGCCCATTATGTTTAGCATTTTTTGTTCTAGTTTTTCAGAAATGCACAATGTTCCAGCCCACTACTGTTTCGGCCGTAGCCTTTTGGAGCCCAAACACTATTTGGTCCAGTAGAATTCGTCATTTTAATTATAATTTAAACAATTCAATAGCAAAAAAATCAATAATACACTCAATTAAATGATTACAATCCAGATATTATTCACTCAAATATTCACAACAACAGATACAAGTTTATAGTAACACAACAGGAACAGGTAACAAGTTGAACTACAGCTCTACAAATAACAAGCTCTAATAAAAAAACTTCAGACTGCTTCACACTTTCAGGCTGGAGCTCTTGTATATGAGAGGAGACACCATTTCCAGGTATGTTCATCGAGGATGAATGAAGGCATCTAACAGTAAACCAAAAGAGTTAGAAACAAAACAAAAACAGCTACGCAGCTAGATTTTTGAAATTGTACACCACCATCCTCAAATAAATAAAACTTAATCAACCGTCTGTTGAGAAGATAAGGAAGAGGGAAAAATAAGCCAAGTCAATTCTGAATAGCAAAGTAACCGGCATTCGAATTGCTACCTAGGAAAGAACTAGCAGCAGCAGTCTTCTCTTCAAGAATGCAGCTGGAACAGAAGCCTACCAGCTGCTCCTCCTCCTCCACGTGCCAGAAATCCTGAAGAGGCACCAAAATTCCGGTTAGAAAAGGTAAAACCAAATTAAGTTCAGTTAAAAACACTACCAGTGTTGATGCATCTCAAGTTTGCACTCACTCGAAGCATTTCATCGAAGTGATCCTCGGCCATGAATGTCGCATCCTCCTCCTACAACACCTCGGAAGAACCCCGTGGCTCCATGCCTACGAAAATGAAAATCAACAACCCTGTGTGAGGATAGGAAATCATCACAGGGACTAAATCATGAAGCATATGTAAATGAATAACAGTAACCAAGCTAATATATAAGTAGAGTTGTACACATGCTACAAATGTAAATCGAACTATTGAAGCTCCAAAACTGACAGATTCAAATACCAACGGATTAACTATAACATATTTTTAAAGAAGTTCATCAAGTATAGAATAACATGTATTGCAACCCCTGGCACTAATTTAACAAGCTACAAGGATAATCCAATCATTTTGAGATGACCATCTTGTAAAATGGAAGGAAGGTACATTATTGTCTTAGTAAAACACAACTGTTTTTAGTTTATACCATTGTCAAAGCATAAGCTCAATGGAAAGTTCACTGCACCACAAGGAGCTGACAGAAACACAAGGGACAAGAGATTATTTCCTCATGATACACCGCTACAAAACATCCAGAATGGTTCAAGATGTTGTTGAACGCATAAAATGATTCAATCTCATATGGTTCATTGAGCAAATTTGACAAAATCATTATCAATTACAACAGAGTGATAAACTAAAAAAGAAATAGCATAGCTTCTACATCACATAGGGAATCGACACTAATATATGCCATGGCATCATGGACCATCAATCAAGTAACAAAATAAAAGAATGGTATTGACGGAAGACTTATCTAATCCAGAGAAGACAGCGTTGCTGCTGTTGCAGTGCAGTGACCTCGAGACTGAAATGTGGTGTCATGACCAGGGTTGATGCACTCCAGCATGGTAAGCATCATGGCTTCATCAAGTCTGCAAAAACAACCGAGCGAGGTGGGGGGTCAGGAAGCATGAAGAGAGTGTTATCAACACTGGAGCATTAAACTACTGTTGCTCAACGTCCCATTTTGTTCCAAGCTAGATGAAAAGCAAACATACTCATAATGTATTGATGGATTTCAGCTTGTTTAAATCTAGCGCAGGGTCTCATTAAGCCACGCCAAATCACCACTAGCGCAGGGTTCATATCATCAAAGAAATGGCTGGGACAGGTCCATCCACTTCCTGAAACTAGCTACAACAACACAATAGACGAAATCCTCCTAGCCTCTGAGAAAAGATCACCGTGAGCGCGCGGACCCAACTATATGACGCGCGAAACCAACGAGCCGAATCGCGAGACCCACATGATTTGACTCGGAGCCTTGGCGGAAATCATCATCTCATGACTACAGAGAGAGGAAGGGAGGGGGAGGAGACTGGGTTAGTATACCTTGATGTAGACGTTCTCAGCGGTCTTCTTGAGGGCATTGACGAGGTTGGAGACGACGAGGAAGCCGAGCTCCATGGTCGGCGACGCGGAAGGTGTCTGCGGCGAGATGTTCACCGCAAACCCTAGGCCACGCGGCGCCGTGGTCCGGCCAGCTCGACGGAGCGCCGCGCATGGAAGCACGCGCACGCCGGCGAGAAAGCCAGCCGCTACGCTGTGGTGGCTGGACAGCGGCGCCTCTCCGGCGAGGCTGAGGTGGGCGGTGGTCGATCTGATGCGTGAGGTCGAACAGGAGATCGAGGAGAGGTTGGGGACGGAGTCGAGGAGGGGCTGGCCGCAGGGAGGAGAGGCCGGAGCTAGGGGAGGAGGTGGCTGCGGTGGAGAGGACCTGCTGTGGGAGGACGCGGCGGCGCCGATCGGAATCAAGGATGGGATCGAATGGTTAGGGTTTCCGCGGGGAGGGCTGCGACGCGCTGGTTTTATTCCAGACGCGCGAGCGCCTGACCGTCGGATTGGGCATCTGACGGCTCGTGGTGCTTCATGAGATGTCCAACAGGCCTAATGTTCAGGCCGGGAGCTGGGCTGATCCAGTTTCGGCCCAGTTTGACAGAATAGTAAAGATAGCAAGAAAAAACTTTTGTGCTAAAATAAGTGGTGTTTTGTGAAGGAACTACCAAAAATATGTTATAAAATTGGATCAAACAAATTTTATAAAATACTATACCATATTTGATGTACAAATAACCAAATATTTGTGTGTTAAAGATTTCCATACGCGTCTCATCAAAAAGACAATTTCTGCCGATTCGGGTGGAACCGGGTCAAATTTGAACTACACCTGCCTCGTAGTTTGCTCGTTAATTTTTGAAAAATCATTTTTAGTTACACAACTATCTATTTCATCAGAGATACGCCAATAGTTTCGCAAGATTCAACCCCTGCTAACAACCATCGTGTCGTCAATTTTGACCGCATTTTGAAATCGGCATAAAGAATTCAAAAAAATCAAAACAATGGAAATCCTTCGCAATGTGTCATTATATGTGACCTAGTTTTGAGGAAAAATAAGAAACTTGGAATACGGCAAATATCTTGAAAAAGTGTTCTCAGAAATGAGCTACCGTGAACGAAGATTCATGACTTTCAGGGCAAATGACGAATGTTATGATAACATTCATGGCATAGTTTGTTTAAATAAGTCCATATTATACACAAGCGTGCGTCTTGGAATGGAGAACAATGTTGCCGAAGAAAGTTTTCATTTTCGTTACACAAAAAAATCATTTCTCATTTTCCGAGTGTCGAAAATGGGTTGTTTTGTGAAGGAACTACCAAAAATATGTTATAAAATTGGATCACAGAAATTTTATAAAATACTATACCATATTTGATGTACAAATAACCAAATATTTGTGTGTCAAAGGTTTCCATACGCGTCTCATCAAAAAGACAAATTTCTGCCGATTCGGCTGGAACCGGGTCAAATTTGAACTACACCTGCCTCGTAGTTTGCTCGTTAATTTTTTAAAAAATCATTTTTAGTTACACAACTATCTATTTCATCAGAGATACGCCATTAGTTTCACAAGATTCAACCCCTGCTAAGAACCGTCGTGTCGTCAATTTTGACCGCATTTTGAAATCGGCATAAAGAATTCAAAAAAAATCAAAATAATGGAAATCCTTCGCAATGTGTTATTATATGTGACCTAGTTTTGAGGAAAAATAATAAACTTGGAATACGGCAAATATCTTGAAAAAGTGTTCTCAGAAATGAGCTACCGTGAACGAAGATTCATGACTTTCAGGGCAAATGACGAATGTTATGATAACATTCATGGCATAGTTTGTTTAAATAAGTCCATATTATACACAAGCGTGCGTCTTGGAATGGAGAACAATGTTGCCGAAGAAAGTTTTCATTTTCGTTACACAAAAAAATCATTTCTCATTTTCCGAGTGTCGAAAATGGGTTGTTTTGTGAAGGAACTACCAAAAATATGTTATAAAATTGGATCACACAAATTTTATAAAATACTATACCATATTTGATGTACAAATAACCAAATATTTGTGTGTCAAAGGTTTCCATACGCGTCTCATCAAAAAGACAAATTTCTGCCGATTCGGCTGGAACCGGGTCAAATTTGAACTACACCTGCCTCGTAGTTTGCTCGTTAATTTTTGAAAAAATCATTTTTATTTACACAACTATCTATTTCATCAGAGATACGCCAATAGTTTCACAAGATTCAACCCCTGCTAAGAACCGTCGTGTCGTCAATTTTGACCGCATTTTGAAATCGGCATAAAGAATTAAAAAAAATTAAAATAATGGAAATCCTTCGCAATGTGTCATTATATGTTACCTAGTTTTGAGGAAAAATATTATTTTCTGCTAATTTTGAACCACACTACTTTTTTGAAAATATTAGACCACATTTTATTTACGAATAACCAAAACGAATGTTATGGGGTATTTTATATTTTCTTTTGAAAAAATTGACCTTATATTTTATAATCACATAAGACATCTATGAAATGGTTTCAAAATTTATTTGGTTGAAATTAGAGTTCAAAATCATAAATTATAAAAGAAAACAGAAAAGAATAAAAAAAGAACAGAAAAAAGAGTCCAGCCAAGCCTGCCCATTTAACTCATCGCGTCGGCCCACTCGGAAGCCCACTGGTAAGCGTATAAAAGTTTAAAGAAAAAAACGTAAAAGGGCCCAGCCCAGCAAACGAAAGAAGTGCTTAATAATGTCTAGTGTGATATCTGGACAAGAACCTATGGCTGGCCTTGTGGTTGCGATAACTACGTAGAGGTAGGAGGGCGTGGGTTCGAGTCCCTGCCCTGCGTTTTTGTACATTATTTGTTTCATAATTCTTATATGACATGTTGGTCCCTTATGTCAGCAGGGCGGGACCCACATGTCAGGAGGAGGTGGGGCGCGGGACCCACATGTCAGGCTGGACGGGGGGGGCCACATGCCAGGCTGGTTTGCGCGGGACCCACCTGTCAGGCTGGACGGTGCGGGACCCACATGTCAGTGCAGTATGTTAGCTGGTCCCACATGTCATACCCAGGGGTCCCACCATTCAGGTTAGTCAACAAGTCAACATGTAGGTCCCACCTGTCAGTGAGTTCAGAGGCATAGCTGAGTATTGACACGTAGTAGAAAATGCCACGTAAGCACTGACACGTAGGCAAGACTGCTGAGTTGGCTGTCAACTAATACGAATGACCATTTAAATTGGTCGTAATCGGCTAGAAAAAAGGTCGTAGTCTAATGCTGTTTACATTACGACCAATTATTATAATGAGACTATGACCTTTTGGACAAATTTGGTCATTAGTATTTCGGGTTTGGTCCCTCCAAAACAGCTTGCGACCAAGTGGTTTAAAATGGTCATAGATCTATGACCAATTTTTCCAGGGTCACTGACAAAAGGTCACTAGTTGACATATTTCTTGTAGTGCATGCAACCAACACAATCGTGATCAAGATAGTAATGTAAAGCATAGGATGTGATTGAAGTGATACAAAACAATTGTCTATAGTTGATAGCAAGAAAGCAATGAATAACCAAGTTGAATCATTCAAGCAAAACCTTTCATAAATAGTACGTTAAAGACATGGAAGCAATGTGATCCACATATTTGATTGATTCATAAAGGTAATAGTTCCATAACAAAAGTGTTTGAGAATCAAAACAAAGAAGATGTAAGTTTTAGCAAAAAGCTTCAACTTTCAACGGTAAAGTCAATATAAAGATTCATGTTTAATCTGACGATGCAATATGATTAATGATACCTAGGGTCAATGCTAGATGTTTGCTTTGGTGGATATAGAAGGAAGAGAAAAACTGACTCAACATTAAAAGTAAAAGAAAGGCCCTTCGCAGAGGGAAGCAGGGATTAGTCATGTGCTAGAGCTTTTATTTTTATGAAATAGAAGTAAAACTATTTTGAGACATGCATGCTTTCGTCAACGACTTCACAACAGAGAAGCTATCTAGTCCTCCATAACAAGCAAGGCTTTTAGACTTGTGAGAGCAGCTGATTTTTAGAGGAGCGAGTATGCTCCTCTTTCTCCTTGGTTTCACCACTGTCCAATGTTTAGAGGTGATTTCTCAGATTTTCATTGTGTGGAGGAGAATGGTGAGTTATATTTATATTTTGCTTAAGTTGCTCTCGGGTTGATTCAAGTGAAGACGTAATCCATCGACACTGGGTGAAAGGGGGGAAAATGACCTTGCTTGTCACGAGTTATATCTAGCTCTCCACTGCTCCCTCATGAGCTTAAAAACAGAGGCACAAAAAGAGAGTATTTTGAATTTTTAAAGATAGCACATGACAAATTTACTTGGAATGGCAAGAAATACCATGCATAGGTAGATATGGTGGACTCAGCTGGCAAGATAGTTTGGCTTTGGGATTTGGATGCACGAGTGAACCATACACTCAGTACGAATTTTTGGGCTTAGCAAAGAAGGTATTTGAAGCAAACATCTAACATTAACCGGTAACAGAGTAACATAAGACATAAGTCAATCATAACCATAAAAGCTCCACACCGTCTCCCTTGTTGACCAAACAATTCTTTTGATGGAAAGATTAGCTTAATGAATTAACAACTACGAAACACCACACAGTTTTAAGCTTTTAACAGCATTTCTTTACAAATCAATTCTACTCAAACAACCAGCAAGTTTAAGCATTCATCTTAATATCTCGAAACAAATGAGAAGTATCAAGTATCCACACAATGATCTACAATACTATGCAGGCTTTCGTTTCATTCCACTATTACATGAATATCTGGACGCACGTTACGACAATGCAACATAGCGGAAATCATTACACAATCAGGACCAAAGGGCTACAAATGGTTTACATGGCCATCAAGGCATGAGAAATTATCGTGGCCAAGTATGGCACGAGACAGAGTTTTAACTCGCAGCGGAAGAGGACTAAAGCAACGGCTTGGAGTGGGCTCCATTCCACAGGCGACTGGCTGGGCTACTGATCCTAGCACGCTCCTGCTCCATCTCCTTGCTAAAGTACTCACGGCAAGCATGTACGCACGGCAGTCCAAGTGGGTAACAACAAGGCAGCACAACAATTCATGGCATAAGCAAATAATAGGGGTATCACCGGTACAGAGTCCAAGCCAGGTGGGGTTGGATCGTGTATCGGCGATCACACAAAGAGGTTACCTGTGATGAATAACGAGTGTACCTATGGGTACCAAGTATTAAAACATCACCAGTCATCACAACTAGGCCCAACGGCCTTATCACATCTGTCAAACTGCTAGGCCCACTGGCCTCAACTTTCCACTCTGGGCATGCACGGTTGATGTTGGCTACACAACGAGTGTACCTATGGGTACCAAGATATTTCCTTGTATGGTTTAATATACCCCTATATTTAAAATATTTTAAGAATTTTTCTACACAATGATGTCTACTACACGCTTCTATTCTTGTAGACTTGTTGGGCCTCCAAGCACAGAGGTTTGTAGGACAACGGCAAATTTCCCTTAAGTGAGTAACCCAAGGTTTATCGAATCCACGGGAGGTAGAGGTCAAAGATATCCCTCTCAAGCAACCCTGCAATTAAGATACAAGAAGTCTCTTGTGTCCCCAACACACCTAATACAATTGTCAGTTGTATAGGTGCACTAGTTCGGCGAAGAGATGGTAAAATGCAAGTGATATGGATGGTAAAAGGTGATTTTGTAATTCTGTAATAAAAATGGCAGCAAGCAAACAAGTGACAAAAGTGACTAAAAATGGTGTATCAATGCTTGGAAAGAAGGCCTAGGCTTCATACTTTCACTAGTGACTACTCTCAACATCATTAACATAATTAAACACATGATAGTTCCCACAAAAATACATGCGTGGTAGACGTTACTCGGAGATCATTCTTTTGTGGATCAAATAGGATGAGAATTGCGTAGGGCTACGAAAAGCACACCTTAAAGTTTGTATTCCACATCTATGGACACTTCATGCTGTCACTATCCGCATCCAAAGATAGTACTAACAAACACCACAACCTATTTCTTGAATAGTCTCTTTCTTCAATAACACAAGCATCAAGAAACCTCATGATCTATTCAATACAACTAATAAAGAACACACTGATGATGAAGATCCTTCCAATCTATTATCCATAGAGTCACACACGACACCCATCATGTCACCGAGGTACCATGATCACAACGGTGGCTCTGGAAATTGTACTAAATAACACCACTTGAGCAACATCATATCCATTACACATAGGGAAACATCATGATTCAACTACACTAACAAAGCTCATGATCACAACAAAAATCACATCATGGGAGAGAGAGATAACCACATAGCTACTTGTATAAGCCTCAGCCCCGGTGAGGGACTACTGCCTCCTCATCGCGGGAAGCAGCGGTGTTGATGGAGATGGCTCGATGGTCGATCCCCCCTCCGGCAGGGTGCCGGAACAGCTTCAGATTGGACCTCGGACTAGGGTTTTCGGTGACGGCGCGTCGGGGTCGAGTTTCTAGAAAATAATGGCCGCCCCCTCGGGTTTAGGTCGAAATGGATTTTATAGGCGTCGGAGGGGGCTGAGGCGGTGCCCAGAGGGCAGCGGCGGGTCCCACCCGTGGGTGGGCCCTAGGCCGCAGCAGGGGGCCGCCCCTGGCCTCTGTGGGTCTCCTGGAGTCTCCCTTCTGGCTCCCTTCCTCATTTCTTCAATAAAAAATCTCCGTAAATTTTCGTCCAATTCCGAGAATATTTCCAGAAGTAACTTTCTGCAACAATTTCAGCACAAAAACAGGGAACTGGCACTGGGCATCTTGTCAATAGGTTAGTCCAATAAAATGCCTTAAAATGATATAACAAGATGGCAAAAACATGTGACAATGACATAAAACAAGCATGGATCACTCAAAAATTATAGATACGTTTGAGACGTGTATCACACAACACTAGAGTTTAACACTCAAAAGGATCAACACTCAGCCGGACATTTTAATAAACTAATATTATCAAGGCAGGATATTTTTATCATACTCAATGCATTCTATGGATGGCATGGTAGGGGCTCACACAATCAAACAACATGGGATCTTCTACAATGGTTATATAAAGAAAATTTAAATCTAAGGATTTTAGTTCAACCAGACACAAGCATGGCAATATCAAACAAGACCTACACATGGGTCCCATTCAATAACCAAGACTTAATCTTGAAAAATAATTACGCAATTTTGTAAAACAAAAGGTTAGGGATATTCTACACAATTACCTTATCTAGTTTTATTTTTTTAAAGCTGTATATACCTTTTCAAGTATACACAGGTTTGGAAAAAAAGGTTTCTTTTTAAAAGAAAACATCTGTGCCGCCACTAATTGGCTTACAGACTCTGCGAGATGGGCCATTCCCCAAATTATTTTGATCAAAAATTTCCGTAGCTGTCACAGACCTGTTCTTGCAGCAGATAGTTGCAGGGGCACTATCATACCGATAGTAGAAATTGCTACTCGAGAAACTATTATTTTTAGAAAGTAACCCTGCATTTTATAGCCCAAAACAATTGTACCAGTATGGCATAATCATTTCAACCATACTGGTTAACAAGCAGCCAACGACCACTTGACAAAAAAGGCAAACACCAAGTTTTGTATAGGTTCACTCAACATCAACCAGAAAAGGCAAACAACACAACCACGCGTACAAGCAAACACAGGAATTACAAACAACCTCACAAACTCTCATCTAACAACTTATAAGCGCTACTCAAGATAAACTAAATAGGTTATTACTCCGCTTGACGGCCCTTCATAGATGGTGTAGTGCGGCCGAGTCGGAGAGTGGTGTCCACATGTCCTTCTTCTGCAAGGTCAGGGGAGACAGGAACACCTTCGAGGATCGGAACCTGCTCTGGGACTCGTCGGGATGGGCCAAGATCTGGATGACCGCTACGCTGAGCTTGCCGGCGGGAGAGAGTAGGTGTGCTTTACCCTAGGTATTGATGTAGGCGGGCACGGCTGAGGTTCCTCCTCGTAGTCACGAGCTCCTCTATCAAGAGGTTGTGGAGTTCGTCATTGCGATGGCGTAATCGACTTGGTTGATTAGTGCTGTGTCGGACTCTTTCGAGACATCAGCCTGTACCATCTCCCCACTGGGCTGTGGTCTGGCTGGAATCTAGTAGAACTCTTGAGTTTGAGCCAGCAGGGGTTCGGAGGACCGAAGACGGACGAGGCATTCCCAGGCTGCTGCCTGGATGGCTAGCCCCAGGGTAGGCATGCTGCCACCTTGGAATAAGTAGGGCTGGTTCGTGCCTCGGGGACACAAGCTGATCCTCACATCGGCCTGGAATTCATTTCCGGCAGACGAGAGTGAGCTCTGGAACACCACATACACGGGGTGGACGGAGCTACCAAGGATATGATTGATGAACCTCCAAAGAATCAACCGAAAGCTCGAATGCTCCTGGGCAGTGGTTTCCAGATGGAATTAGGGGTCTCCATCGGATTTTCTCGGGGCTTTGGGTTTTAGGATAGGCTAAGAATGTAGGGTTCCTGGGTGGGATTCTGCTTCAAAAGGGTTGAGTTTCCCAGAATAGCAGGCGAGGGTGGGGTTATAAATCAACTAGGACGGGGTCTCAAGTTCACTGGGTAAGGTCGACTGCTTCACATGGAAGAAACCGACTCGTTTTGCTGGGAAAAGAAATTAGGACAAGTCCTACTGTACCAAACTGTTGACCAACACCGGCCTTGCCGGTTAGGCAGAAAGGGGTTAAATCCATCGGGTGATTGTCGGGTAGAAGTAAGGGTGGACTTTCCATGCTAGGGTAGTCTACAGCCAGCCTGGTGCTCTGATACCATGCTCTGTGGCACCCCCCTCTGACACATGTCGCCAGAGAGGCGGTCGCCCCGTACGCCAGCCCAGGATATCTGGACGCACGTTACGACAATGCAACATAGCGGAAATCATTACACAATCAGGCCCAAAGGGCTACAAATGGTTTACATGGCCATCAAGGCATGAGAAATTATCGTGGCCAAGTATGGCACGGGACAGAGTTTTAACTGGCAGCGGAAGACGACTAAAGCAACGACTTTGAGTGGGCTCCATTCCATAGGCATCTGGCTGGGCTACTGATCCTAGCACGCTCCTGCTCCATCTCCTTGCTAAAGTACAAGATGAATCCTCTCAACGTCTGACCACATGAAAATCCAGTCTGAGTACAATGACGTACTCGTAAAAAAATAACCACAAGACATGAACAGTCAAACAATCAGGCAACATAGCTAGCAACATAATAATCTAAACATGACAAGCGTGTACTCACGGCAGTCTAAGTGGATAGCAACAAGGCAGCACAACAATTCATGGCATAAGCAAATAATAGGGGTATCACCGGTACAGAGTCCAAGCCAGGTGGGGTTGGGTTGTGTATCGGCGATCACACAAAGAGCTTACCTGTGATGAATAACGACTGTACCTATGGGTACCAAGTATTAAAACATCACCTATCATCACAACTAGGCCCAACGGCCTTATCACATATGTCAAACTGCTAGGCCCACTGGCCTCAACTTTCCACTCTGGGCATGCACGGTTGATGTTGGCTCAGGCCTAACTCTAGGCTCCCAATGATCACACTGTCACCCCTGACATGGGTAACCATCCATAGCTCAAGTAACATTGCCTGCATCAGCTTATTGCCCATTTAGTGAAATCGGGTTGTTCATCTTTCTTTCAAACCGAACTTAAGTTTAACCTCCGGACTCGACAAGGACAATAGTGTGACCGACACTGAACTATTGTTCCATGACCCAGGAACAAGGCTAGCTGCTAGGTTGACACACTCTCGAGAGGTTGCATTATCCAACTATCTAAGTGCACCTTACTCAGCCGGTACTTCAGGTTGTCACGCCAAAGTCGTACTAAGCAAAATACACTTACATGATCGTCCACTTGCTAAGACACTCTCTTGCACCACCCTATACGCATGATACAACGGGCAGGTGAATCCGGCACATCCCCCGGCGCGACCGGGTATGCCTCGCTCCGGACTCCCCAGCACTAGTCGAACCCGTTCCTGTCGACCACTTCCCCTCGGACAGCACAACCGAACGACTGCGCCCAATGGGTGGCACAAAAGAGGCTCAACAACCTACTAGGCCAAGGTCCTCCATGAGACGACGATGGTCCTGCGCCCAATGGGTGGCACTATGGACTGACCCTATCGATGTTTGGAGGGTTGGTTCATTTAATCCAGTTTCTTTCAACAACAATTCCAATAACAGAGGATTAGTCCAACACAAAAACCGTAATATCATATCAACATGAAACAGAAGCACACTGCACACAATAATTCAAGCAATGGTTAGTTTGCATCGACCGGGTGACTATTGGGCCACCACTGATCGAGCAAACAAAGAAACAAATAAAGAAATAAAAATGTGGGAACAGGTGGTTAGCGTCAACCGGGTGACTGCGGCGGAGATACCTCCGGCCGGTGCCAGCCTCAGGCTGATAAAATAAAATGAAATAATACAGTCAACCGGGCGATGGCGGAGATACCTCTGACCAGTGACAGCCACAGGTCGAGTAAAAGAAAATAAAATAGCACAGTCAACCGGGCGATGATGGAGATACCTCCGACCAGTGACAGACACAGGTTGAGTAAAATAAAGTAAAATAGCACAGTTGGTTAGCGTCAACCGGGCGATGGCGGAGATACCTCCGACCAGTGACAGCCACAGGTCGACTACAAAAGTTAGTGGAGGCATCCACGCGATCCCGTTCCTCCATTCCATTGACTGCGGCGGTTCCCCCAGTCCATCGTCACCGGAATGGGGAGTGTTGAATGGTACCGTCCAACGCAACGCCACAACTCTACAGAAAAGTAGCCGGTTCAATCCACTTGGGCAGGACCCAACGTGTACTTAGACGGGGTACCGGAACTCAACCCACGGGACATGGGTATATCGTATTATAGGTATGAAACAAAGTCACGATATCTCGTGACGCACAGTTGACGGGATATAACAAAGCCACAATATCTTGTGACGCACAGTATAAGCAATAAAATGCACCTATATGACAAGGTAAAATGCAAAAAAAAACAAACACCGCTTGAGTGTTCATAGAAAGTGGTTAGCTTGCCTCCGACGATCGACGCCATTTGGTTTCGGGGTCACGGATAGGTCACGGTCGAGAGTCTCGGTTGTTGCCGTCGCGGAAAACACCTACGCATATGTATAAGGGTGCTGAGCATACAAGTATTCTACAAAAATGTAAGACCTATACCACTGGATAGATCTTTTCAAACCACGAATTTAAAAATTTGGATCACCTCAAACGGAGCTACGGATCAAAAGTTATGGCTCGGCGAAGAATAACTATTTGCTGCCCACTCGAAAAAAATAGAACGGGCTTGTCGCGCGAATCGGGGAAATACGTCTTCGGCAAGGGAAAGCGTAACACGCCGGATACGCGTCCACTTATCCGACGTGGCGGCCGGGCCAGGCAGGGCCCGCCTGTCGGCATCACCGGCACGCCACGCTGGCTGCCAGCTGGCCATCGGTCTCCTCGCGTTGAGGCGACGCGGGACGAGACCCGACGCAGGGCGCGTCTAGGCACGGCCGACCACCGGGCTGGCCACCGCCGCCGCTCCCTACCTCCAAAAGCTTGCCTGGAGATGCAGACCGACGCGACGAGACACGCCGCCGTGAGGGAGGGGGCCTGGGAAGGGAGGGAGGCCTCCGGCGTCGTGCCATGGTGCTCGGGGCGGAAGCCTGCCACCGGTGGGCGGAGACAATTCCGAGGCCACGGGGCACCATTACGCAAACCGATTTGTCCAGGAGGTAGAGGGCATCAAGAGGAACATCCCTACAAGTCTAATTGAAGAATGGCTCAGTCTAGGGCTTGCCACGGTCGGTGGATCGATGACGACGACCTCGGCCAATTTGGAGCAGGGCTCCACCATTCTGAAACTAGAAGAGCAGAGGGGTTCCAGGAGGGGAGAAGAGGGAGTGTGGGCGCGGAGAGGGATCGGGGGCTCCCTTTTATAGGGCTCGGGGGGGGGAGGGACAGCGACCATGACGGCTCAGCAGGGAAGGCGGGGTGAGGTGTTCGATGCTACACCGACGAGACGACAGACACGGCATCGTCGGTGTAGCACGGGGCATCGCTGGACGATGGGAAATGCGACCGTGGATAAGATCAGGGGGGAGGTGGCATCGCTGGCACCTGGGTCCCGCGGCGGACTGTACTCGGCATGTCATCCAGTGGACGACAGCGCGTAGGAGGGGATGTGGGGGTGTTGCCTGGCGGCTGGGTGATCGAAGGAGAGGTGGGGGAAGCAGGGGCACACGAGAGGGCAGTGGGGAGGGCCAACAGTGATGACCATGAATCGGCGACGCCGCCTGGCATGATTGGGCCGGCGGTGACCACGCCAGTTGCCATGCTGACATCGGCATCAAGATGTAGCTCTCAGAACAGGGCTCCAAAATGGAAATAGATCGCGTCACCCTGCGCCAAACGTAAAGATCTCAATCGAACCTAGTTGAAGGTTTCGACTGGTTTGCAACTTGGTCTATGCAAAAAAATCAAATACCTAAAGAACACCAGGTGTTCGATGAAATGGCCAAGCGCTTGCGCTACTCAGAAAAATCCCCAAAATTCACAGGAGGTTAGAATGGATGTATATAGCATGTCTGTGGTTTTGGAGATCAGATGAACACAGGTAAGTTGGTCAAATAATTTGGTGTCCAAAAATGCCCTAATGGCATGGGTATGTCAAGTGCAATTAATAAAATAATATTGGCCTGATATTGTGGATATGGGTTTGTGTATGGGATCTTGTCAACTTGACAATGTGGAAATGCCAAATGATTTTTGTAGCTAGGGGTTGCTTTGGCAATTGCAATTAGGCATGAGAGGACATTACAAAGGAAGTACCCAAAATATTGCTCAAATGAGGTTGGGCCAATGGAATGAAATGTTCAGGGGGTGGAATTAGCATCTCCCCAAAATGGCAGAATTTTTGGATGAGTGGAAGGTGTCTGAATAATTATTAGATTGGAAAAGGCATAACAAAGATTATGGATAAACTTGGAAATATTACATGGGACTATGAAATATTTTTGCATGGGAGTGATATATATGTATGAGGGAACCATTTGGTAGCTTGGTGGAATTTATTTGAAGCTACATTTGAGGTGATGGCTTTTGGTGGGGTTGATGGGGGGTTTTAGAATCTCCAAATGGGAAAATGTTTGAGCGGCAAAACAGTGGCATGGAAGTATGGTTGAGGTTGACAAGGATCGAGGATTATTGGGAAATTTCCAAGAGGGCGAAACCAAAGTCAAATCAAAGAACAACAGGTTCAATGAAAACATTTTGAAAATAGAAAAAGTTTTTCAGGTGTGAGAAAACACCACTAAAATTAGGGGCAAATTTTTGGGGTGTTATAGGCTTGGTGACGAAGACGCGCTTGTCGGGTCTAGGGTCCCATTTCTTGTTCTTGGCGGGGGTGAACTTGTCCACGGGGTCGTCCTCCCCGGGAACCCTAACCCCTTCCTCTACACGGGCGCACCGGTCCGCAAACTCCCAGATCTCATGGGTGGTCTCGATGCAATGTGTGCTCAACTTCTTGCGCATCCGGGTGTGCCAAACATTGGCGTGAAAGGACTGGATCACCATCTCCTCATTGATGTTGGGGATGGTATTCATCTTCTGGATGAAATGTTGGATGAATTTGCGGAGAGTCTCACCCGGAAGGTGCTTGAACTCGTGGAGGTCACTGCGAACTCCCGGACGCTGGTACCCGCCCTGGAAAGCCCCCAGAAACTGCTACTTCATTGCTCGCCAGGACGGGATGGAGCACTTGGGGAGGTTGAGAAGCCACGACTAGGCGTCTCCCTTCAGGGCCAACTGGAACCAGTTGGCCATGATGATCTCGTCGGCCCTGGTGACCACCGCAGCGAGCGAGTAGAGCTGCATGAAGCCCTGGGGGTTGGTGGTGTCATCGTAGTGGAGGACGTCGATATTGAACTTCTTGGGCCAGGTGGTCTGGTGAAACTCGGGAGAGAGGGCGAGGCAGCCCTCGGCAATGTCGTCATCCTGACGATGGCGTTCTTGGCGGCGCTCGATGCGGGTTCACATGTCCTCGTGCTGGCGGTTGTTGAGGTCGTTGCGCAGATCTCGGTTGCGTGTGGAAGATGATCCGACCAGCCGCAGGAGGATTTGCCCGCAGAGGTACCGTCTCGCCTGGGCGCTCACCCCGGGGATGATTCTGGGGTTCGCGCGTCTCAGCCTCCTTGGCTCCGGGACTGTCGATGGTGGGAGCGTGAGCGGGCTCGCAACTGGGATTGCCGTTGATGAAGTGGAGGAGCCCCTCCACACGGATCCACCACTCCTGGTAGACCTTGGGGGTGTCGGTGCTCGGAGGAAACTGCATCAGGGCCTTGGCAGTGACGAGGGTATCGTGACGAGCTTGCGCATCCGTGGAGAGGAGCGTGCAGGACTTGCTTCTGGCGCCTTGCTGACCCTTGCCGACGAGGACGCCGTCGCTCTTCTCCCTGGTAGTGGGATCCCTGCCGGTGTTGCCGTCGACACTCTCCTCCCCTCCTGAGCATGAGGGGTGAGGCCTGGTGAAGTTCCCTTGTGCAGCCGTATCCTCGCCACTCCTGATGTTGCAGCCCACTCCATCCGGCACCACGTTCTCCGGAGGCGGTAGAGGAGGAGTGTTCTGGTTTAGCGCCGCGGCCTTGGGCTTCTTCTTTAGCGGCATGGTCGGCAAAGAACTTGAGGTAGATCTTTTCAGGGACGTCGACGGTGGCGTCCGTGTGTTTGGGCGCGGCGGAGGCGCCCAGGGAAGCTGGGGCCCAGGCCGCTGGAGAGGAAGAAGAGGTGGCATCACGCTCCGCCCTTGCCAAGGGATTTCGCGCCTGGCGGCCATCTCTGGTCCCGTGGCTCAGGAGGAGGCCGAGGTACGCGCCCATCGGAGGGCTTAGCTTCTGTCGGCCTTGAGGGAGAAGACCGCGGGGATCCCGGGGGCATCCACACTCTGGTCCGAGCTCGAAGCCATCAAGAAGGTAAGCGCCACGGCTCCTTTGACCTCTTGCACCCTTGGGGACTGGTCTAGATCTTGACCAAGTTCGTTCCTTGTCATAGGCAGACGACGACGCCATGAGCGAGGTGGCGGTCGAGATGCTTTCCCTGTTTCGCTACTTGGCTGTCGGGCACACAGGGACGCCATGAGGTGCCTGAAAGTCCTTCCGGTTCCCAGTTCTCCCTTCAGGCATGAAGAAAACAAGGACGCACAGCTAGGAGATTTATCTCCGAGATGGCCTTAGCAGCATAGGCTTAAGTAGTTGCAGGGCCAACTGTAAATCCAGAATTTTAATTCAGAATGTAAATTCGGATGAATGCAACCCTAGCCTCAACTCCCGGGGTCATTTTCCAAATCTTCCTTTGCACTAACGCGCCGTCGAGTTTTCAGAGGAGGCCTCTTAGGTAGCCAAGCACCCTACCTGCACGCATCCCAAATGTGTTGCTAAGATGCTAACACGGCAGACGTACCCCTAAGGAATACTATAACTTCCGGGAGTCCTTCTCCACTGTCCTCGGGTACTAGGCCAGAGGGAAACGGACCATTCGCCGGGTGTGACACCCTGATCCGGAGAACGAGACATCCCATATATCAGCCCCAGGAGCAATAAATATATGACAACTTGATAACAGAACATAACCACTTTATTAAGGGGTCAGCAACCGCTGATAGATTACAAGGGTCTCATTAAAAGGCTGCGCCCTAGCGCACACAATAGTTTGTACATTATTTATCGAACAAGACTTCATCAGAGGGCGTCAGCGGATTGGCGGAAGCATGCAATGAAGAGGGCCTAACTCCACAGGGCTCTGCCTAGATACCGGGACTATTTCTCGTACAAGGGGTACTCGACGACGGTGGTAGGAGGATTTGGCCACATGAAAAGCCAGGTGAGTACATGGAATGTACTCGCAAGACATCAATCCGCAATCAACCGTAACCAACGATCCTATATGGCATGGCATGAGTGCAGTAGGGTGAGGTGCGAGTCCAAGCTTAACGGTTGGACTTAACTTACCTACTTACCTGTGACGAAAACCGTGGCTCATGAGAACGAGTCTCATTTCCACACAACAATATTCACAACACTTATGTTCTCAAGCTTGACCAACTCTGGCCTACTCGAGGCTCAGCTTGGACCAACTGTGGTCCACTTTTCAGCTCATTCGACATTAACCAACTCTGACCACTTAGTGAGTTTGGTTCTCCGTGTTCGACTGGACTGACTCTAGTGTGACTGGACCCAACACCGTTCCTTTGGTAGGAACAATACTAGATTCTAGATTTGACACTCTCAAGAGGTTGCAACTTTTATCCACATGTTGGCGTCTAATCTTGTACCGCCGGTACCGAAGTACTATACCCATCATGGCGACATCACAAACCTATTCCCCCGTAGCCGTCCGCTCTAGCAAGACACTCCTTGTATAGCTACCGACTTACCACTCGGGCTAAGTCTTATGACGAAGTGAATCCGGCACGTCCCCAACTAATGAGCAACGCCTAGCTCCAGAACCTTCACAAGACTAGCCCCAACCATAACTATGCAGTATCTGACTAGACTTGCCAAGTGGGTAGTATCAAAAGAGGCTTGATAGGCTACTAAGCTACGGTCTAACCATTTTAACGACGCATGGTTGTGCGGGTGGTGTTTGGCGAGTGGCACTATATGACTCAATCTAGTCGACGGAGGTGATTATCTTCTTAGTCAAATTTTATTCTCAACCATAAGATAGCAATGAACATTAGTCCACAAGATATACATAAGCATAAAATAATCACATAGTAGTTCAGTAAGGTAAAGTAAAGTCAACCGGGCGACGTGATGCCACCTCAGGCTGATAAAGAAAAATAAAGGAGCAATTCAACCGGGCGATGGTGGAGACTCCTCCGACCAGTGACAGCCACAGGTCGAGTAAAGAAAATAGCACAATCAACCGGGCGATGGCGGAGATGCCTTTGGCCAGTGACAGCCACAGGCTGAGTAAAATAAAATAAAATAGCACAATCAACCGGGCGATGGCAGAGATGCCTCCGGCCAGTGACAGCCATAGGTTCAGTAAAAGAAAATAAAATAGCACAATTGGTTAGCGTCAACCGGGCGGTGGCGGAGATGCCTTCGGCCAGTAACAGCCACAGGTCGACTACAAAAGTTAGTGGAGGTGTCCACGCGATCCCGTTCCTCCATTCCATTGACTGCGGCGGTTCCCCCAGTCCATTGTCGCCGGAATGGGGAGTGGTGCATGGTACCATCCAACACAACGCCACAACTCTACATAAAAGTAGCCACTTCAATCCACTTGAGAAGGACCCAACGTGTATTTAGACGGGGGTACCGGAACACAACTCACCGAACATGAGTTTATCGTATTACGGAAAATAAAGGTAGCATTGATAGATCACATAAAATGATAGACATGAAATATGGCATGTGAGATGCAACTAACGCGCAAACAAATAATAATCATAGCAAACAAAATAACTACAACTTGGAAACATATGGTTGGGGGCTGATGGCTTGCCTTCTGTTGTGGGATCAACTTCTCCTTCAATAGGATAGTTGGAATCTATTTAAAAAGATTTAAAACATGGTTTAAAACTCTTCTCAATATATCCAAAGGTTCAGCAAGCAAATGTTCTTCAAACTATTTGAAACCAGTGGCATTAGATAGAGAATTTCAAAACAAAGCCAATGCAAAAAGATTCATATTTTTTGATTATTTTTGAGAAAGTTATACACTTTCTAAAATAACCCTAGAATCTGCCCTTTTCAAAAACAGAAACAAAGAAAGAAAAACGGTTTGGAAAAGTTCAAAATCCTGACGACCGGGTCCGACTGGTCAGTGGCTACTGGGCCGAACCGGTACGCGTGCCAGAGAAAAAAAGAAAAGGAAACGGAGGGGAGGACGGGGTCGCTGGCACGGCGTACTCACCGGCGGCTCTTCCCGACGGCTGCGGCGATAGGGAGGCGAGGGATTGGGAGCAAGGCGGATCAGGGAGGGGAAGCGCAGGTCGTCGGCGTGGTTGTGGGTGCCGGGGAGGTCGGGAGCAGTGGCGGTGTCGTCGACCGTGGCGGCCGAGGTGCGGCGATGATGGATGTAGCGCCCCGACCCCAGAATTATACAGAGATACTATGTATCCCACAGGCCATGCTACACAATCGAAGGTTATTGGGGTTACCACTCCCAGGCCAAAACCTTTAGCAGGTATGCTCGGAATGGATCATCGGCAACGCAACGCTTCGATCATGCCATGAACACTGGCATAGCTGTCAATGCATAATAAAGAGATCAAGACTGCGGAACAACAAGCACATCACAGACTCTACGACACGAAAGATCAAATAGCAACTCATATAACGAGAAAGATAGCAAAATACACACAGAGGTCACAGACCCAACATTACAACAAGCGGAAGCAAATTAGTTGTCTAAACAACAAGATCCAAATTATGGCCTAAGAGGCCTACAATAACAAATCCCAGCCAGCTTGTTCCATGATGTCCCAAGCTGCCACCTGGGAACCCCAGACTACTCGTCGATGTCAACGAAGAACCCACCTTCCTGCTCGGTGACGTCCTCCTCTGAAACAGTTAATAATCAACAAAGAGAGACTGAGTACGACGTACTCGCAAGTTTAGTAGGGCGATATAGGCCCAATGATGACATGACTCTAAAGCTGTGTAGTAGTTATTTTTCATAAATCTAGTTTTCCTTTTTAAAAAACATAGATGATTCATGGCATCGACTACTCAGAAGGTTTTTCATAAAGGGATAAGATAGCAAACTTTCTTTCTTCGGTTCACCTTGAACCAATAGTACCAAGAAACACCACTCGTCTCACCCAAGGCACTCCCTCGAATCACCCTCGAGGAAATGAACCTTTTACTCACAAGTTGTCGAAGTGCAACCTCTAGCTGCCAAATTTTAATTAAGGTTCATGTTTTCTATGAGCTAATCCGCCTTTCTCGAGATTTGTCCATAACCGTGGACACGGCTTTTCGAAAAGATTAAACCCTGCAGGGGTGTACTATTTTTTCCATTGGTACCGTCCGGCTCGCATGATTAGCTCTCTTCCGGGGAAAGAAGACGAGTGGGCGCGGTTAGACCTTTACCTTGCATGAGGCTTACTCAAGGATCATCAGTGTGCGGAAAGACAGGTTCAGTGCCTATTTCAACACCTGCCCCGCGGCCACATGCATCCTAAACACCACCGTCCTCATCGAGCCTTTTTCCACCCACACACTCACACGCAAATGAAAAGCTCAAACTAGAGGACCCTTGAAAAGCCCCTCACAAATTATTCGGTCAGTAAGGGGCCCATGCCCCCACCGTTGGAAGCATGCTCGGTTCTTGGTTCTAGCTAAAAGCACTCTCAGCCTAGGTGACAAGAATGAGGCAAAACACCATCCCCCGATGGCAACTCATCCAAGTCTTTAAGCATTTTAAATTATTTACCACAAGTATCCACCATGCCCGAACATTCCATCAATTGTCATAATCATGGAAAATAATCATCGGACAACTAAGCATTTGACTAAGCATGGCTAAGCATAGCTGAGCATATATTCAGCAGACATGAATTTAACTCAGGCCAACACAACCAACCTAGGTTTAATTGGAGGGAAACATGTAATGGTTTAGGGAACATGCAATTCATAGGATACTCTAATATTGACCCAAAAGTTGGCATTGGAATTGAATGCAATATTATGGTGGAAAAAATAATTGTATAAAACCATAGGATCATATATGCCAAGATGGTTAGGTTATCTCTTGCCTTGCTGATAGTGCTGGTCACGCGGATCGTCGAGGTATTGTGGTGGAAACTCGACTCCTGAATCTACCGAAACACAAACAATGACATGAGAACAAATAAATAACACGAATACAAAAAGGTGCAATGCACACTCATGATGATATGTCAAGTTTATGCACTGATATCATCATTAAATTTAGCTAACAATATTAGATGGAGTGCCAATATAATTGGTGCAATTATTTGGAAAAGAACCACATGTGTAATTTAATGTCCACATTGCTTATTAGATATTATAGTACAAAAATGTGGCTTAAATATGCATGAGGGTTATACTATTGGATAGATATTAGTTCACTGAGCATTTTGGTATTTTAAACGCAATTTCTGAGCAAAAATGAATATTCTGTGAATTTTGCAAGTTGCATTTTAAACCTGCCATTTTACATTATTTTTATAAACAGCACGAAAATTAATTATACAACTTTATAAATGACATAAACTTGTAGTTCATAAATTGTTGAACAATTTGATAGCTCATTCATAATTTTTGGATAATTATTTCTCAAGTTATGCATTTTCCAAATTTTGATTATAATCTGCCATTTTAGTTATTTCAATTTCACAGCAAATTAGAATATTCATGTTAACAGGTAAATAGAACTAACAGGTAGATATTCTTTTTCTGAGCATTTTGACATATTGTTTGCATCTTATATATATATTTACTAATTGGAGGCACCGTAGGAGGCTCCACGTTAATTCTAAAGAAACTAGCAAATCCGTCCATCCAATCTTCCTATCAACAATATTTAGCCGTCGGATGAATAACTAATGCCGCCCGTGCACGCTTCCTTGCGTAACTCTCCCGGTAAAAAAAAAAACGCTCCTTCATATAGTCTCCTTCATTTGGCCGGCCGCCGGCCGCCGCCCTATTCTACGAGCCCGTCGTCGATCTATCCCTGCCGGTACTCTTCCTCATCTTCCATGTCGTCATGTCTCCTCATGCTACACACGCTCTAATCAGTCTGGAATAGTTACTTTCCGATCCATCCGATCCAGAGTTCCTGACTTCCTTAATCCCCTTCGTATCCAACCTACCAAGCTTTGAATCATCCCAGCTTCCACGTTCTGAACATGCTCCAATACACCATATATATTTAGTCTACATATGAAACTATCAAAGATGGTTGGACGCAACAGGAATTTAATGTAGATCGGGTGGCTGCGGGCAACGACAATTTGAATTGGATCGGGTGGCCACGCCGACGGCCCTGCACAAGGCTTCCGATTGAACAGACTACGGCGGACAGGTGGGCGCAGCTCTTCACCTCCTTGAATTTGTCGTAGTCGCTCCTGCACCTTTTCAGCAGGTAAGTTACTGGACTCTCCATGTCTCAGATAATTTGTACACATATACATGTCTTCAATTTGATCCCCTATGTGAATCAAAATTTAAAATCGATTGTAATTGGCTAAGTGTCATCATTAGATGTATTTTTGTTCTTTGTCCAATTAACGATGGTTTAGATGATAATTCAGACAATGCCAATGACTGACTGTTGTTTATTTGCAGTCTTTAGGTTATATAAAGGATTTGATGGGATCAATTTTAGCTCTATGTTGATCGGTTCAAATAATTCATGAAAAAGGTTTGTCTTCATCATTCCCATGTATATGGATTACAGACTTTGGGCTAACAACACACGTGTTATATTCTTTTCTTTAGCTGTCTCCAGCTACACTGTTATATAATTTAGGCTTCAAATTTTGCTGTTTTCTGCAGGTTGTAGGGCAAGTTCCGGTCAAACTTTACTCTACTCATAACCATAATGCTCAATTTATTAATTTTTTCCTTAGCAATCAGGCGTAGGTGTTCTTTGGCAAATTAAATAGACCGAACAACTCAGCTGATCAAATTGGCTACACAGAAATCGATCAGTAGTGAAAAGGGAGTGTAAAGCTAGGACAGTCCATCTCCTGTTGACCTGCGATGCCCATTATCCACATGCAAGTACAAAAACGACAGCTACTACAATGGAAACAATAAATTTCTCGACGACAGTGACATCTATAGAGATGATAATATGCACTCAGCTTCAAAGGATTGTTGGATCAGTTATGTGCTATCCTTCCATTGGATTCTGTTTTGATGAAAACATACAAAATCAAGTGTATAAGTTGGTAGCAAATTCATACGCCTTCCATTAAAGACCTACTGTAAATGTTAGTACGTTATATGTCATTATAGATCCTTCAGATTAAAAAAATCATTTTAATAAAGATGATGTAGATCTAACTTATAGATTAAACATGTTTTTATTTGAATACTAGATTAAAATGTTCTCATCTCTATGATGGGAACAAAATGAAATATCCTAAGAAGTCAAATATGGAGAGAAATGCCGTCAGAACATCTCATGGCACGAGCTTTAGAATCAGATGCATTATGCCATTTGAAGAAACTCATTCATCCAAATGATTTATTTTCTATTCTGTTTACCATTTCATTTCAGGCTTGGGTGAAAACAAGAATGGAGACTTTAGTAAGGTTGTTTGAGCATCTTCCATCAGGTAATTGAGCATAGGTATAGTAGCTTATGTTCCTAATTCATGGTTTCCTCTTGGTGATGTATTGTTTGGTTCAGAGTTTGTTTGTAATTTTGATGCATTGCCACATCCTTTGGTTGCCTGCCTTTTTGTGAAATATATGTGCGATTTTTCTATTCCATTGTGAATTTGCTGAACCATGTTCAGTATGACTGAAGTTAGCGATGGTGCTGCAATCATATCGCATGTTAAATTATTATTTGGTCGTTTGATGCCACGTGGATTACTAAAATAAAAAAATAGATATGACAGAAACAGTACGTGCGTATCTGATAATTGTTTCCCTTTTAGATATCTAATAATAATTTATTTACACTGTCCTTCAATTTAGATTCAGACAGTCTGCAATTCGTCTGACTAATTTGCGTATGTACATACTGAGGGTCGATCCCAGCAGCATCCTTTGTTGCATTACATAATTTATTGGTTTGTTGTTTTAGCTTAGTATGTCGTACTTACAAAATAAACAACAGTATATGCTGGCAGATCTCGCCTTTGCTCACACCATTCCGGTTGGTCACCACCTCTCCCTCTCCGAAATTAACAGGCAAGTAAATTTAAATCTCATGTTTACCGCTCTATTCTCCATCCCATTGAGTTCATAAAAAAATCCCAGAAAATCACATTTATCCGTATTTGCCTCATCAAGAAAATACAGAGCAAATGGTTCGTGCTATTTCTTGCACGTGAGTCTGAAATCGTTGGTTAGCGTTGGTGGATTTTGCAGCACCGTGGAATAATTGATGTGCCGAATAGGTTCTAAGATGTGTCATTTCAGTGAAATCATTGAATTCAAGGAAAGTTAATCAATCTGGTGATTAGTGTTGTTTCTTTTGCATCCCTAGGAAATTTTGTTACATCGTTGATTCCTTATGAAACTTTTAGTACGTTGCAGGATGAAGAGGTGAGAATATGGGACTTAATTGGTCAGGAAGTTGTATATAATTTTTGAAATCTCCATGGTTTCCCCCCATGAGTTTGGTTCATGTATTGATTAATTTCTCTTTTGTCTACAATTTTGATCACTATGATGAGAAATTAAAGATATACCTTAGTTGGATCCAATGTGTGGTTCCTGTATTTTAAACTACTTATCCTTTTTGTTTATTTGAATTAGTATTCCGGTCGAAGATCTCACATACAAAGCGCTCAATATGCATAGGTAATACACGTTCCAAGTATTCAGACCAACATATTTTAGGTTGAGTTGTTCACGTTATTTTTGTATCTCCCTGCTAAGTTAAAGGAGGTCATGCTTTTGAACATTATTTTCTAATTTAGCGTTTCAAGCTTGGTTAAGTAAATTGATTCTTTAATGAGGGTTCACTTAAATCCATATGTAAAATAAAGTTTCTTGATAAACTGTTAATCTGAGGGTGCATCAAGATTTGTTTTGTCGATAAACATCCTATATCTGAAATATGACAGCCAAGTTGAAGCAAATGACAGACAATTTTTTGCATTATCCACCACTTTAGACTTGCAGTTTAGATAAGTGTTTTGCTCACCTTCTTCGCTCCATGTATATTTGCATTGTCCAACAATATTTTACCAGCATCTTATCTTCTGTCAGAAGGACATTTGAATGGGGAAATCCACTTCGGCTCATAGGTGCATCTACACCCACTACCCAAAAACTAATTTTAAAATGTAAAAAAAATTCAAACAAAAATTTCGGGTGTACATATGAATATTCTATATTCGTACAAAAAAAATCGAGATGAAAAGATATTTTTTGTGGCCGGTTTAAAAAGGACAAATCCTCGACGTTCCAAAATGACTTTGTACGTAACTTTTTTTTTCTTTTTTATACCGGCCACACAAAATGTCTTTTCGATGTGAAACTTTTTTATATGGATAGACATTTTATATATGAACACCCGAAATTTTTGTTTGAATTTTTTTGACATTTTTAAATGTATTAAAAATGCATTTTGCACAACGAGTATCTGCATCCGTGAGCCAAAATATCGTGTCCATTTGAATGTTCTTATTATTATTTGGCTTTGATGGTATACATTAGTTTGACCTATCACTTCAGTAACCTACAACCAGGTCCCATCAGTTCTAAATCTTCATTACAACTTTTATAATGACATAATATTTTCTTATGGATACAAAAAAACTATCCCGTGCGCATGCACGCGTTGATGACTAGTTTTTCTGAATTGTGGTTCAAAAGATATTGAATTTCAAAGTTTGAAACATTTTCTGCCATTTTATTTATTTTCAATTTAACAGCAATTTAGAATATTCATTTTCACATGTAAATAGAACTAACAGGTAGATATTATTTCTCTGAACATTTGGAGATCTTCTTTGAAATTTTTGGATCAATATTTGAAGAGTTATGAATTTTACAATCTTATTTGATTTTTCTGTTTAAAATTTGAAACCACAGAAAATGTTTTTTCACCGGGGCCGGTCTAGCCACACACGCTGATGGGTGGGACCCAAGCCCATGTCAGCAGCCACGTCGGTGCGGCAGCCCACGGTCGCTTTGACCCGGGGAGGCCACGACCGGCACGAGCCACGGCGGTGACCACCGGCGGCGACGCACACGGAGACGGCGGTAGCGGGTGCGCGGGGCGTGAAACAGGATGCGTTCGACGCGTGGCTCCAAGGCGGACTACATGATGGCAGCACCGTACCTAATGGTCGCCGGAGCGACGTGAGCATCGGAGACCAGTGGCGGCCGGTGGCGAGCTACGGCGTAACGACGAACTAGGCAACAGAGAGGGAGGCGAAGAGGCCCATTCAGACGGCGAGCTCACCAGGAAGGTGATGCTGTAGACGGCGAGGAAGAAGAGGGACGGAGACAGCGGCAAGGAGCTCGGTGAGGCGCGGCCGTTGCCGGACAGGAAGAAGACGGCGGCGTCGATTCCAAGCGTCCGGGTCCGATTCCTCCTAGCCGAATAACGAGGACGACGAGGCGGAGAGTTTGGCGGTCTTTGATTCATCAGGGTGGCCTCAATTGACGGCGGCGAGCGGCGGCGTACACTACTCGGGTTCGGAGATGGTGCTAGCTAGGGTTAGGGTTCCGGGAAAAGAAAACGGGCGAGGGAGAGAGTGAGGGGAGAGAGAGAGCAGAGGGCCTCGGGGACGCCCTTATCCACCACGGCATCATGCGGCGCGGTGAGTTGGCGAGCTGGTGCGGCATGGCACCAGTGCCATTCGGTCGCTACAGGGAGGAAGAGGACGATGCTTTTACAGAAAACCCCTGGCTTCCTTTTCTGTTTTTCTATTTTTCTTTTAAGACCAGTAGATTTTAGGGATTTAATTGGAGCATTTAAACAACCCCAAAAATTGTATAAAATTCATGGAGGATCATAATATTATAGGGAAGATCCCCATATTTTTAGTTTGAATTTTTGTAATGTTCAACAGGGTTTCAAAAATAGAATTTGATTTGAACCAATTTTGAATTCCCAAATTTATTTATTTGCTCGTCAAGAATTTGCTTTTGACTAATGTTTATAAAATGTATTCTTGGAACTTCCTGGACAATTTGGAAATTCAAGAATAATTTATTTTGCCAATTTGAGCAATGCAATTAGTTTGAAATTTGGGAGGGTGTTTGTTTCCCTTTTAATTGATTTCCATTTGTTGCTTGTTGAACTTTAGCAATTTAAACATATTCCATGATGCAACATGAATGCAAAAGTGGAAAAATTATTCATATTTTCAGGTACGATACTGGGGCTGTTACAAATCTACCCCCCTTACAGGAATCTCGTCCCGAGATTCTAGGCTTGAGTGAAGAAGGCGGGATATTCCTGACGAAAACTAGTTTCACGTTCCCAAGTTGCTTCTTCTTCAGAGTGGTTAGACCACTGAATTTTGAGGAACTTGATGGTCTTGTTACGGGTCTTCCTTTCCGCTTCATCCAAGATGCGGACAGGATGCTCACGGTAAGTCAAATCCTCCTGGATGTCCAACACTTCATGATCAACCCCACGGATAGGATCTTTGAAGCAACGACGGAGTTGAGAGACATGAAACACATCATGCACATCAGGAAATTTGATGGTAGCTCGAGTTGGTAGGAGAGATCTCCTCACTTGGCTAGGACGGTGAAAGGACCAACAAAGCAAGGTGCCAACTTTCCCTTGATCCCGAAACGACGAACACCTCGGAGGGGAGAGAGTCGAAGATAGGGTTTGTCACCGATTTCATAGTGAACCTCCTGATGCTGTTTATCATAGTAGCTCTTTTGCCTGAACTGGGCAATCTTCAGGTTCTCTCGAATGATACGAACTTTCTTTTCAGCCTCATTGATCACATCAGGACCGAAGAGTGACCTTTCTCTGGTTTCAGACCAATTCAGAGGAGTCCGACATTTTCTTCCATAGAGAACCTCAAAGGGAGCCATTTGCATACTAGCTTGATAACTGTTGTTGTAGGAGAACTCGGTGAGGGGGAGATACTTTTCCCAACCCTTACCGAAGGAGATAACACATGCCCGAAGCATGTCCTCAAAAACTTGGTTCACCCTTTCAGTCTGACCATCAGTCTGAGGATGATAAGCTGTGCTGAAGTTGAGACGGGTTCCCAGAGCCTTTTGGAAGCTTTGCCAGAATTTGGACACAAATAGACTCCCACGGTCTGAGATGAACCTCAATGGAACCCCATGCAAAGGAACAATCCGGGCCATATACAGCTCAGCCAGTTTAACAGAGTTGATATCCTCGCGAACAGGGAGGAAGTGGGCGACCTTGGATAGACGATCAATGACTACCCAAATGGCATTGTTACCCTTGGGTGACCTCGGGAAACCGGTGATGAAATCCATACCCACTTCATCCCATTTCCACTCGGGAATGGCTATGGGGCGAAGAGTACCCACTGGCTTTTGATGTTCAGCCTTCACACGGCGACAGACGTCGCATTCAGCAACATACTCGGCAATCTCTCGCTTCATGCAGGACCACTAGAATTAACGGCGGAGATCTTGGTACATCTTGGTACTACCCGGATGAATGGAAATGGTTGATTCATGAGCTTCTGAGAGTATCAACCCTTTTGTATTCCCACTCTTGGGCACCACCAGACGGTCACCAAAATAGACAACACCGTTGCCATCAACAGAGAAACAATTGGCCTTCCCACTAGCTATTTTCTCTTTGATTTCGAGGATGTCAGCATCTTGCTGCTGGGCTACCTTGATCTCATCCTCAAGAGTGTACTTGATCTCTAGGTTTGCTAGATATCCGAAGGGAACAATCTCCAGATTCAAACGAGCAAATTCCTCATGAAGAGCAGGTTGGGCCTTTTCAACCATCAGGGTGTTGCAATAAGCCTTGCGACTCAGAGCATCTGCCACGACGTTGGCCTTGCCGGGCTGATAGTTGAGGGTCACATCATAGTCCTTGATTAATTCCAACCATCTTCTTTGTCGGCGATTCGGATCCGTCTGGGTGAAGAGATACTTCAGACTTTGATGATCCGAGAAGATTTCGCAACGGCTTCCCAACAGGTAGGGCCTTCATTGCTTCAGAGCATGAATCACGGCAGCAAGCTCTAGATCATGAGTTGGATAGTTGTGCTCATGCGGTTTGAGTTGGCGAGAAGCATAGGTTACCACATGGCCTTCTTGCATTAGCACATAGCCCAAACCTTGTAATGAGGCTTCACATTAGACGACAAAGTCTTTGTCTCTGTCCGGAAGGACAAGCATCGGAGTGGTCGTGAGTTTGACTTTTAGAGTTTGGAAGCTCTCTTCAGCTTTGTCTGTCCACACAAACTTCTTATCTTTCTTGAGAAGGTCAGTCAATGCTTTGGCTATCTTGGAAAAGCCCTCGATGAATCGGCGGTAATAACCCGCCAACCCAAGGAAGCTACGGATGTCTTTGACGGACTTTGGAGTTGGCCAATCCAGGATTGCCTGAATCTTGTCGGGTATCACAGCTACTCCAGCAGCTGACACCACATGACCTAGGAAGATGAGCTCCTTTAACCAGAACTCACACTTGGAGAACTTAGCATAGAGACGATGATCACGAAGCTTTGTCAGAACTAGCCGAAGATGCTCGGCATGCTCTTCTTTGGTTTTGGAGTACACGAGGATGTCATCAATGTATATTATAATGAACTTGTCAAGGTACTCATGGAAGATGGAGTTCATAAGCCTCATGAAGGTAGCAGGGGCATTGGTGAGGCCAAAGGACATGACGGTATACTCGTATAACCTATAACGGGTAGTGAAAGCCGTCTTCAGAATATCCTCCTTTCGGATCTTGATTTGATGGTAGCCTGACCTCAGCTCCATCTTGGAGAATACCGTTGCACCAGCTAGCTGATCGAATAGGTCAGTTATTCGGGGAATAGGATACTTGTTCTTGATGGTTACCGAATTCAGAGGCCGGTAATCAACAACCAGACGAGGAACATTTGAATCCCTCTTCTTGACAAAAATGACCGGGCAGCCCCGGGGTGAGCTACTAGGGCCGAATGAATTCTTTCTCCATCAGCTCATCAATTTGTTTCTTCAGCTCAGTTAGCTCTTCCGCTAGCATGCGGTAGGGCCTTTTGGAAATAGGAGCAGTTCCCGGAACCAAATCAATGACAAACTCCACACTTCGATCAGGTGGCATGCCAGGCAATTCTTCAGGAAAGATGTCCGGGAAATCACACACCACATCTACCTCATGCATTTCAGGCGGGGTGTTACCTTCCATGAAGTATAGACTGATCTCCGGAGAGAGAGGCGTGGCAGCGGACTGAGTTGTGGATGAAGGGGACCAGTAACACACTAGTCCGTAGGTTGGGTGGATCATGGTGACAGTCTTGGCAGCACAGTCCAAGTTAGCCTGATATTTGACTACCCAGTCCATGCCCAGAATAACATCTAGAACATCTGACTTCAGGGCACCAACTGGAACGGAAAGGGTATTGAACCTATGGAAATCTGAACTTCAGGAGTAACCCGCTTGGTTTGCCAACGAGACCCTGGTGTTTTAACCACTAGAGGGGAGTCCATGTTCTCAAACGGTATTTTATGGTTGTGTGCATGTGCTATGGATATGAATGAATGCGATACTCCAGAATCAAACAAGACTGAAGCTGGATATGCATTAATTCGAAGCGTACCCATGAGAACACCGTGATCCTCTTCAATTCCTTCAGCCGAGACGTGGTTCAGTCGACCACGACTGATAGTCATAGCCTTGGCTGCTGGTGTAGAGGGAGCTGGTGCAGGTGTTGCGGTAGCAGGTGCCTTCTGAGGGCACTCCCTTGAGTAATGACCCGGATCGCCATAGTGGTAGCAAGTGAGCCCCGGTGGTGCAGGCAGTGGAGGACGAAAACCACTTCCAGCCGCACCCAAGGTCGAAGTAGCTAGGCGAGGCGGAGGTGGCCTGTATCCCGAGGGCCTTGCCGCGAAAGTAGCACGAGGCACAGCACTGAAGGGCACAAAGACCCTGCGCTTCTTGCCCTCAGAGGAAGAGGAGCTCTGATTGTCCATTGGAGCTGGCCTCTTGGAAGACTCCAGCTCCTTCCTACCCTGCTCCATAGTGAGAGCCTGGTTGTACAGCTCCTAGTAGGACTGGAACTTGGAGGGCAACAGCTCATATCGGAGCCGTGGTGCAAGCCCCTTGCAGAACAGCTCTTGCTTTTCTTCATCATTAGTCACGTCCCGAGGGGCGTAACGGGAGAGGTGGTTGAACTCACGCCCATAAGCTTGGACGTCCATGCGCCCCTGGGTCAGATCCAGGAACTCCCTCCTCTTGAGGTCCATGATGGGCTTGGGGATGTAAGCCGCACGGAAGGCGGTGCGGAACTCAGCCCTGGTGAAGACATGGTCAGCATCAAACATTGACACATGGCTCTCCCACCAAGAGCCAGCGGCTCCATTTAGAAGATAGGTGGCAAAGTTCACTTGTTCAGCCACCGGGACATGCAGTGCGGCGAACTTGCGCTCGAGAGCACGTAGCGAGTCATCCGCATCAAGCGGCTCTCTTGCTTCAGAGAAAGTCGGAGGCTGGGAGCGCAAGAACTCCGTGAGGGTATTGCAGTCATTGTTCCTTCTGGCACCCTGCTGCACCAACTGCTCGAGCAGATGCTTGTTACGCAGGCGGTTCTCCTCAATATCCATCAGGACCTCCGCCATAGAGGGTGGCGGCGGTGGCTCAGGATCACCTTGGTTACCACGACGGGCAGGAGCCATTCTGAAGATTTGGAACAAGGACACAGTTAGTAACCATCTCTGGATATGTAGGATAAAGCATTAGCATCCTCCCGGGTACCGAGATTTAAGATGGCACTAACACCAAAGTACAGAATAAGACAACCACGTGTGACATCACGTCAACGCGGCGGTAGCAAACAGAAGCAAAGGACTCGAGACATACACTGGACGGTAAGAACCCAACCCCGAGAACCTAAAACTTTGACACAACTGTTAAAACAAATAGAGGTAAGGTAACTCAGAGTTGGAGCGAGTTGGGTAAGGAGTAAAAATAACCCTAAGATGGTTTTCACAACTCATTTTGAGGTTATAAATAATTTACATGAACACTAGACTCGACATCGACCAATAGAGAGGGTTTCCTACAGACAGTCCTGCTCTGATACCAATTTGTAGCGCCCCGACCCCAGAATTATACAGAGATACTATGTAACCCACAGGCTATGCTACACAATCGAAGGTTACTGGGGTTACCACTCCCAGGCCAAAACCTTTGGCAGGCGTGCTCGGAATGGATCATCGGCAAGGCAACGCTTCGATCATGACATGAACACTGGCATAGCTATCAATGCATAATAAAGAGATCAAGACTGCGGAACAACTGGCACATCACAGACTCTACGACACAACAAATCATATAGCAACTCATATAACGAGAAACATAGCAAAATACACACAGAGGTCACAGACCCAACATTACAACAAGCGGAAGCAAAATAGTTGTCTAAACAACAAGATCCAAATTATGGCCTAAGAGGCCTACAATAACAAAAATCCCAGCCAGTTGTTCCACGACGTCCCAAGCTGCCACCTGGGAACCCCAGACTACTCGTCGATGTCAACGAAGAACCCACCTTCCTGCTCGGTGACGTCCTCCTCTGAGACAGTTAATAATCAACAAAGAGAGACTGGGTACGATGTACTCGCAAGTTTAGTAGGGCGATATAGGCCCAATGATGACATGGCTCCAAAGTTGTGTAGTAGTTATTTTGCATAAAGCTAGTTTTCCTTTTTAAAAGACATAAATGACTCATGGCACCGACTACTCAGAAGGTTTTTCATAAAGGGATAAGATAGCAAACTTTCTTTCTTCGGTTCACCTTGAACCAATAGTAGCCAGAAACACCACTCGTCTCACCCAAGGCACTCCCTCGAATCACCCTTGTGGAAATGAACCTTTTACTCACAAGTTGTAGAAGTGCAACCTCTAGCTGCCAAATTTTAATTAAGGTTCATGTTTTCTATGAGCTAATCCGCCTTTCCCGAGATTTCTCCATAACCGTGGACACGGCTTTTCGAAAAGATTAAATCCTGCAGGGGTGTACTATTTTTTGCCATTGGTACCGTCCAGCTCGCCTGATTAGCTCTCTTCCGGGGAAAGCTGACGAGTGGGAGCGGTTAGACCTTTACCTTGCATGAGGCTTACTCAAGGATCATCAGTGTGCAGAAAGACAGGTTCAGTGCCTATTTCAACACCCTGCCCCGCGGCCACATCCTAAACACCACCGTCCTCATCGAGCCTTTTCCCACCCACACACTCACATGCAAATGACAACCTCAAACTAGAGGACCCTTGACAAGCCCCTCACAAATTATTCGGTCAGTAAGGGGCCCATACCCCCACCGTTGTAAGCACGCTCGGTTCTTGGTTCTAGCTAAAAGCACTCTCAGCCTAGGCGACAAGAATGAGGCAAAACACCATCCCCCGATGGCAACTCATCCAAGTCTTTAAGCATTTTTAATTATTTACACAAGTATCCACCATGCCCGAACATTCCATCAATTGTCATAATCATGGAAAATAATCATCGGACAACTAAGTATTTGACTAAGCATGGCTAAGCATAGCTGAGCATATATTCAGCAGACATGAATTTAACTCAGGCCAACACAACCAACCTAGGTTTAATAGGAGGGAAACATGTAATGGTTTAGGGAACATGCAATTCATAGGATACTCTAATATTGACCCAAAAGTTGGCATTGGAATCGAATGCAATATTATGGTGGAGAAAATAATTGTATAAAACCATAGGATCATATATGCCAAGAAGGTTTGGTTATCTCTTGCCTTGCTGATAGTGCTGGTCACGCGGATCATCGAGGTATTGTGGTGGAAACTCGACTCCTGAATCTACCGAAACACAAATAATGACATGAGAACAAATAAATAACACGAATACAAAAATGTGCAATGCACACTCATGATGATATGTCAAGTTTATGCACTGATATCATCATTAAACTTAGCTAACAATATTAGATGGAGCGCCAATATAATTGGTGCAATTATTTGGAAAAGAACCACATGTGTAATTTAATGTCCACATTGCTTATTAGATATTACAGTACCAAAATGTGGCTTAAATATGCATGAGTTTTATACTACTGGATAGATATTAGTTCACTAAGCATTTTGGTATTTTAAACGCAATTTTTTGAGCAAAAATGAATATTCTGTGAATTTTGCAAGTTGCATTTTAAACCTGGCATTTTACATTATTTTTATAAACAGCACGAAAATTATTTATACAACTTTATAAATGTCATAAACTTGTAGTTCATAAATTGTTGAACAATTTGATAGCTCATTCATAATTTTTGGATAATTATTTCTCAAGTTATGCATTTTCCAAATTTTGATTATAATCTACCATTTTAGTTATTTCAATTTCATAGCAAATTAGAATATTCATTTTAACATGTAAATAGAACTAACAGGTAGATATTCTTTTTCTGAGCATTTTGACATATTGTTTGCATTTTTCTGAATTGTGGTTCAAAAGATATTGAATTTCAAAGTTTGAAACATTTTCTACCAATTTTTTTTCAATTTAACAGCAATTTAGAATATTCATTTTAACATGTAATAGAACTAACAGGTAGATATTATTTCCCTGAACATTTGGAGATCTTCTTTGAAATTTTTGGATCAATATTTGAAGAGTTATGAATTTTACAATCTTATTTGATTTTTCTGTTTAAAATTTGAAACCACAGAAAATGTTTTTCACCGGGGCGGTCTAGCCACACACGCTGACGGGTGGGACCCAAGCACATGTCAGCAGCCCCATCGGTGCGGCAGCCCACGGTCGCTTTGACCCGGGGAGGCCACGACCGGCACGAGCCACGGCGGTGACCACCGGCGGCGACGCACACGGAGACGGCGGTAGGGGGTGCGCAGGGCGTCAAACAAGATGCATTCAATGCGTGGCTCCAAGGCGAACTACATGATGGCGGCATCGCTACCTAATGGTCCCTGGAGCGACGTGAGCATCGGCGACCAGTGGTGGCCGGCGGCGAGCTACGGCGTAACGACGAACTAGGCAAGAGAGAGGGAGGCAAAGAGGCCCATTCGGACGGCGAGCTCACCAGGAAGGTGATGCTGTGGATGACGAGGAAGAGGAGGGACAGAGACGGCGGCGAGGGGCTCGGTGAGGAGCGGCCGTTGCCGGAGAGGAAGAAGACGGCAGCGTCGATTCCACGCGTCCGGGTACGATTCCTCCTAGCCGAAGAATGAGGACGACGAGGCGGAGAGTTTGGCGGTCTTCGATTCGTCCGCGGTGGCCTCAATCGACGGTGGCGAGTGGCGGCGTGCATTACTCGGGTTCAGCCATGGCGGTAGCTAGGGTTAGGGTTCCGGGAAAAGAAAACGGGCGAGGGAGAGAGTGAGGGGAGAGAGAGAGCAGAGGGCCTCGGGGACGCCCTTATCCACCACGGCATCGTGCGGAGCGGCGAGTTGGCGAGCTGGTGTGGCATGGCGCCAGTGCCATTCGGTCAATAGAGGGAGGAAGAGGACGATGCTTTTACAGAAAACCCCCTGGCTTCCTTTTCTTTTTCTTTTCTTTTAAGACCAGTAGATTTTAGGGATTTAATTGGAGCATTTAAACAACCCCAAAAATTGTATAAAAATTCATCGAGGCTCATAATATTATAGGGAAGGTCCCCATATTTTTAGTTTGAATTTTTGAACTGTTCAACAGGGTTTCAAAAATAGAATTTGATTTGAACCAATTTTGAATTCCCAAATTTATTTATTTGCTTGTCAAGAATTTGCTTTTGACTAATGTTTATAAAATGTATTCTTGGAACTTCCTGGACAATTTGGAAATTCAAGAATAATTTGTTTTGCCAATTTGAGCAATGCAATTAGTTTGGAAATTGGGAAGGTGTTTGTTTCCCTTTTAATTGTTTTCCATTTGTTGCTTGTTGAACTTTAGCAATTTAAACATAGGCCCGGGTGCCATGTTTTCAGATCTGAACACTTATGTTTGCATGAGTATAATTGTTGTTTGGATCCTATCTACTAGTTGTATGCACTTGTTGTCAACCGGAACCGGAGACCCCGAGTGACAGAAACGGGGACATCGATGGGAATGGTTGGCAACTCGAGGGTTACATGAATTCATTGTGTTAGTGCTTTGATCTGGTGTTCTATTAAAACCAACACTTTAATTGCCATTTTTTCCTTAATTGGCCCGGCTGAAACCGGATGGTAGGACAAAAGATGCCGTGGAAGTTCTTATTGTAAGAACGTACGGCTAAATTAGGAATACATTCCTATGACTGTTTGATACTTCGATGCTATTTATATATTTATTTGCTTCATGCTTAGTTATGTTCATTTCATGAGCTATCTTATTCATGCAACGCTTGTCTATCTGTCCCTATGCCTACGGTGTTTTAATCCCGCTATTTATAATCATTACTTTTACCGTCATTGCTGTCTTTATTTTATTACTGCTGTTACTATTCTACTGCTACCATCAAATCACTGTTACTACTGATAGATTGCTTCGAGAGAAATCCTTTTCAGGTGTGGTTGAATTGTAATAGCCCTAACTTGGTAATGAAAAATACGAAGAATTTTTCCACTTTTTGCATCCTTGTTTGCATCATGGCATGCATATGGAACTTGCTATTTCTAAAAATACCAACATATGCAAGCAACTAAAATTGGGAGGCAAACTTCCCAAGCATTTCAAATCAAATACAGTTGCTCAACATGTCAACAAACTTGATGAACTTCCAAATTGTCTAGGAAGTTCCAACTTTGCTTTTTACGACCTTTTTCCCAAATTCCAAATTTTGCCATTTAAGGAATAAATATGATGATTCAAATTGGCTTAAATTCAATTCCTATTTTTGGAACCAAGTTAAACATTCCAAAAATTCAAACTAAATTCATGGGGAGCTTCATTAATATGTTGGGAGCCTCCATGATTAAATTCACTATCTTTGGAAATGGTTAATTGCTCCAATTAAATGCTTTTTGCAATTTATCAAAAATGACCAAATCTAAACCCTATGGACAAATGTTGCCCACAACATTTTATCTTGGACCACAAAATTTTGTGGAGGTTATCAAGGTTAAATCTAGCTTATATGAATTTTACTGGAATTTATAAAAATGTCCTCGTGCCGCTTTTAAATCCCTAAAAAGTGACTCTGGACTTGTTTGCAATTTATTTAAAAGTTCCAGGGGTTTTTCGCGAAGGCTTCTTTCCCTCTCTCTCTCCTCCACAGTGCCGGCGGCACTGGCGCTATGCCGCCGATCTGGCCATGCCCATGCCGCCGCCCACCCTCTCCTGGTCGTGCCCTGATGGTGGTCGAGGACCCCCACTTGCACCTGCTCCCTTTCCCCCACTTGCTGCTCCCTCGCCTCAACCTCCTTCCTCTCCACCGAGCTCCTCCATCGCCGCCTCGGTGCCGTGCTTGCCGCCGGCGTTTAGGTCCTCCCCGCACGGATTGAAGAGCACAGGGAGCTTCACCTCGAGCTCCTCTTCCTCCCCTCCCCGGGAATCGAACCGGGAAGCCCGGCGACGACGCGTGCGTCGTCGACTTCCTCCATCGCTGCCGCCGCACGCCGGAGTCGATTCTCGCCGAATCCGCCGCCCCTCACCGCGCCGGTCACACCTCCGAGCTCAAGGTGAGACAAGCGTGCTTGCTAGCCCTCTCCCGCGTCCTTTCCTCCCTCGCTCGCCGCCGTCGAACCTCCGGTCGCCGCCGGCGTCACCGCGCCGTGACCCCGGCCTGGCCGAGGCTTGGGCCGGCCTGGGCCGGCTCTGGGCCGGCCGCTTCAGCCTCCACCTCGGCCTGCGCCCCAGCCTGGGCCGGCCAAAGGCCGGACCTCTCGGGCTGGTGCCCGGCCTTTCTCCCCTGAGGCCGGCCTGTCTGGCAGTTTTGCTTTTCTTTTGTGAATTAAATGGCAAAGTAAAACTTTGATATCTTTTTGCATAATGATCCAAAAATTGCAAATTAAATATCAAATTACTCAGAAAAATATTTCGTATATTTTGGTAACATTGCCATACCCTTTTGAATAAATAAATTTTGACTTTACTTAAGAATTCCTAAAATGGTAAAATTGAGACCTAAATTGGAAAAAAATCATATTTCGATAAATATTGATCCAAAAATTATGAATAAAATATCAATGTGATCAACATGTCAAATGCTACTCAACCATGCTGATCTCATGTCATGATCACAAAATTTTTATTGATGTTATCCATAAGTTGATTTAAAGGACTTCAATCCAAATAATTATTTAAATCGCTATTTATTCATCGGAGCTCCGAAAATTACAAATGAAGTACCAAAATGATCGGAATAACGAAACCTTCTAAATCAGGTCATGTTCATGCATATTGAACCACTTCTCTAATAATGTAATGATTTATAAATATTGTGGTCACTAAGATAAATATGGAGTTGTGTCCAAATAATTGCACTAATTATTTGGAACTCCATTTAATTTGTTAAATAAATTAAATGATAATATCAATGCATCAACTTGTCATGTCATCATGTGATTGAGCATTGCACCTTGTGTTCTTGTGATTTATGTGTTCTTTGTATTTCTTTTGGGTATCGATAGATTCCGGAGTCGAGGTTAACGCCACTTACCCCGACGAGCAGTACTACACGCCCCGGCAGCAAGGCAAGAGATAACCTAACCTTCTTGGCATTCTAGTATTCCAATTGTTTTACAAACTTATTTTATCCACCATAATATTGCATGCGATTCAAATATCGATTTTGATCAAGATGTAGAGTATCCTATGAATGCATGTTTATCCCCTGAACCATCACATGCTTCCCCTCCTATAAACCCTAGGGTTGATGTGTTGGCCGGAGACAAAGATATAGTTGTTGTTATATATGCTTAGCTTTGCTTAGCCATGCTTAGTCAAATGATATATTTTTGTCCGGTGATTTAATTCCATTATTATGAATGGTGGTGGAATGTTCGGACATGATGATTACTTGTGGTGGATAATTAATTTGCTAAAAGGCTTGGATGAGTTGCCATCGGGGATGGTGTTTTGCCTCATTCTTGCCGCCTAGGATGAAAGTGCTTTTAGCTAGAACCAAGAACCGAGCGTGCTGCCATTGGTTGGTGTATGGACGCCTTACTAACTGAATAACTTGTGTGGGCGTATCCAAGGGTCCTCTAGTTCGGTTTTCCATTTGCGTGTGAGTGGAAAAGATGGTGTTGATGAGGATTTGTGTTTAGGATGTGGCGATGGGGCAGGGGCTGAAATAGGCTGGGTAAACTTGCCCTGTGGCCACTGATGACTCTTGGATAGTCTCATGCGAGGTAAAGGTTTAACCGCGCCCGCTTGCCGGCCTTCCCCGGAAGAGGGCCAATCAGGTGAGCCGGACGGTACCAATGGGTAAAATAGTACACCCCTGCAGGGTAAATCTTTTCGAAAAGCCGTGTCCACGGTTATGGACAAACTCTTGGGAAAGGCGGATTAGCTCATAGAGAACATTAACCTAATTGATATGGCAGCTAAAGGTTGCATTAATCAACGTGTGATAAAGGTTCATTTCCTCGAGGGTGATTCGAGGGGGTGCCTTGGTGGAGATGAGTGGGTTTTGGCTACAAGTAGGTTCGCCGAGAACCGAAGTTGAAATGTTACTCTCTTATCCCCTTTATGAAAAATATTCTGAATAGACGATGCCTTGTGTCTTTTTGGTATCTTTTAAAAATGAAAATCTAGCTTTATGCAAAATAGCTACATTATTCAGCTTTAGAGCCTCCGTCAATCATTGGGCCTATATCGCCCTACTAAACTTGCGAGTACATCGTACTCAGTCTCTCTTTGCTGCCTTTATATTTGTATTTCAGAGGAGGACGACACCGAGCAGTTAGGTGGGTTCTTCGTGGGTTCTTCGTGGGGTTCCCAGGTGGCAGCTTGGGACCGTGGAACAAGCTGGCTTGGGCGATGTTTATCTGTAGGCCACTTAGGCCATAATTTGCATATTGTTGTATTAGACAACGCTACTTCGCTTCCGCTTGTTGAATTGATGGTCTATGACCTTTTGATGTGTAATATTTGTATTTTTCTCTTATATGAGTTGCTATATGCTTTCGTGTCGTAGAGTCTGTAATGTGCCAGTTGTTCCACAAGTCTCGGTCTCTTTACTATACATGGAAGCGATGTCTGAGCTTATGGCATGATCAAGGTGTTGTGTGCCGATGATCCATTCCGAGCACACCTGCCAATGAGTTTTGGCCTGGGATTGGTAACCCCAGTAACCCTCGATTGGGTAGCATGACCGGTTACACAACGTTCCACTGTATAGTTCTGGGGACGGGGCGCTACAAGTTGGTATCAGAGCAGGACTGCCTGTAGGAAACCCTTTCTATTGGTCGATGTCGAGTCTAGTTGAAAATTATTTATAACCTAAAAATGAGTTGTGAAAACCTTCTTAGGATTCTTTTTACTCCTCATCCAACTCGCTCTACTCTGATTCTTATCTCTATTTGTTTTGAGCTTGGTGGCAAAGTTTTAGGTTCTCGGGGTTGGGTTCTTACCGTCCAATTATGTCTCGAGACCTTGTATCCGTTTGATATCGCTGCGATGACGTGATGTCACCGTGGTTGACTAAATCTGTCTTAGTGTTTGTCATCTTCAATATCTATATCTGGAAGCACTCTAATGATCTATCCTATCTGTCAGAGTTGGTTACTAACTTGTCATTGTTCCAATTCTTCAGAATGGCTCCTACCCGTCGTGGGGAATCAAGCAATCCTGATGCACCGCCGCCACCCTCAATGGCGGAGGTCCTGATGGCTATTGAGCAAAACCGGCTGCGAAATGAGCGTCTGCTCGAGCAGCTGGTGCAGCAAGGGGCCCGGAGGAACACAGACTGCACCACTCTCACCGAGTTCTTGCGCTCCCAACCTCCCACCTTCTCTGAAGCTAAGGAGCCGCTTGATGCGGATGATTGGCTTCGGGCTCTAGAGCGCAAGTTTGCCGCTCTTCACGTTCCGGTGGCGGAACATGTCAACTTCGCCACCTACCTGCTGAATGGAGCCGCCGGCTCCTGGTGGGAGAGCCACGTGGCAATGGTTGCCGCGGGCCATGTCTTCACTTGGGAGGAGTTCCGCGCCGCTTTCCGTGCGGCGTACATCCCCAAGCCCATCCTAGAGCTCAAGAGGAGGGAGTTCCTGGACTTGACCCAGGGACGCATGGACGTCCAGTCCTATGGACGGGAGTTCAACCACCTCTCCCGTTATGCCCCTCGGGACGTGACGAATGACGAGGACAAGCAATACCTCTTCCGCAAGGGGCTTGCGCCTCGCCTTCGATACGAGCTCCTACCCTTCAAGTTCACCTCCTACCAGGAGCTCTACAACCAGGCTCTCACCATGGAGCAAGGTAGGAAGGAGCTGGAGGCTTCCAAGAGGCCAGCTTCCACCGACAACCAGAGCTCCTCTTCCTCAGAGGGCAAGAAGCGCCGGGTATTTGTGCCCTTCAGCGCTGTGCCTAAGGCCCCCTCCGCGCCGAAGCCCACCGGGTACTTGCCACCTCCGCCTCGCCCAGCTACTTCGACCTTGGGTGCGGCTGGAGGCGGTTTTCGACCTCGACTGCCTGCACCACCGGGGCTCACTTGCTTCTCTTGTGGCCAGCCGGGGCACTACTCTAGGGAGTGTCCCCAGAAGGCACCGGCTACCGCAGCACCTGCACCAGCACCCTCTACCCCAGCCGCCAAGGCTACCACCGTCAGCCGTGGCCGCCTGAACCACGTCTCGGCTGAAGGCGTTGAGGAGGACCCCGGAGTTCTCATGGGTATGCTTCGAATCAATGATTACCCTGCTTCAGCCTTGTTTGATTCTGGAGCATCGCATTCATTCATATCAATAGCTTTTGCACACAACCATCAAATTCCATTTGTGAACATGGACTCCCCGTTAGTGGTCAAGACCCCAGGCGCTAGTTGGCACACCAAATGGGTTGCTCCGGAAGTCCAGATCACTATAGGCTATTGGTCTTTCCCGTTCTAGCTGATAGCACTGAGGTCAGATGGGCTAGATGTAATTCTGGGGATGGATTGGTTAGTCAAATATCAGGCCAACCTGGACTGTGCTGCCAAGTCTATCACCGTGATCCACCCAACCGTCGGGTTGGTGAGTTATTGGTCACCCTCGTCCGCAATCCCCTCCGCTGCCACTCCACTCTCACCGGAGATCAGCTTATGTTTCCTGGAAGGAACCACACCGCCAGAAATGCATGAAGTTGCGGTGGTGTGTGATTTCCCCGATGTTTTTCCGGAGGAATTGCCCGGCATGCCACCTGATCGCAGCGTGGAGTTTGTGATTGCGTTGGTTCCGGGAACCACCCTAGTTTCCAAAATGCCCTACCGCATGCCAACAGAAGAGCTATCTGAGTTAAAGAAGCAACTTGATGAGCTGCTAGAAAAGGAATTCATCTGGCCGAGTAGCTCACCTTGGTGCTGCCCGGTCATCTTTGTCAAGAAAAGGGATACAAATGTTCCTCGTCTGGTTGTTGATTACCGCCCTCTGAATGCGGTGACCATCAAGAACAAATATCCTATTCCCAGAATAACCGACTTGTTCGATCAATTAGCTGGTGCAACGGTATTCTCCAAGATGGATCTGAGGTCAGGCTACCATCAGATAAAAATCCGAAAGGAGGATATTCCGAAGACGTCTTTCACTACCCGCTATGGGTTATATGAGTACACCGTCATGTCCTTCGGCCTCACAAATGCTCCGGCTACATTCATGAGGCTGATGAACTCCATCTTCCACGAGTACCTCGATAAGTTTGTCATCATTTACATCGATGACATCCTTGTCTACTCCAAAACTGAAGAAGAACATGCTGAGCATCTTCGTCTAGTCTTGACCAAGCTTCGAGATCACCGCCTCTATGCCAAGTTCTCCAAGTGTGAGTTTTGGCTAAAGGAGCTCATTTTTCTCGGTCACGTGGTGTCAGCTGCTGGAGTAGCGGTGATACCAGACAAGATTCAGGCAATCCTGGATTGGCCAACTCCCAAGTCCGCCAAAGATATCCGAAGTTTCCTTGGATTGGCGGGTTATTACCGCCGATTCATCGAGGGCTTTTCCAAGATAGCCAAGGCATTGACTGACCTCCTCAAGAAGAACAAACAATTTGTGTGGTCAGACAAAGCTGAAGAGAGTTTCCAAACCCTCAAGGTCAAGCTCACTACCACTCCGGTGCTTGTCCTGCCCGACACCGACAAAGACTTTGTCGTCTATTATGATGCAACACTTCAGGGCTTGGGCTATGTTTTGATGCAAGAGGGCCATGTTGTCGCCTATGCTTCCCATCAACTCAAGCCACATGACCAAAATTATCCAACTCATGATTTGGAGCTGGCCGCCGTTGTTGGGGATATGAACCCCAGATACCCAGAAGGAGGTCAAAATCGTTCAAGGACTCAAGCCGGTCATCTCAAAGCAAACCCAATCGTCCGGCTTGAACATCTCCGTCCGGCTTGGAGCAGCCGGCTTCCACCTACCGACCAGTCCATACTGGTGGGCCAGGGTCACGCAACTGCCACCTGATGAACAGTACGCCCTGTCGGGCGTTACAGCAGCAGTGTAATGATGAGTTGGCCCAAGCCGGCTTGAAACCGTAGTGATGTCATAGGGGCAAACTTGTAACTTCCCTGTAACCTAAAACCCTAGCCCGCTGCCTATATAAAGCGGGCTAGAGCCTCCTGCGTGAGGCAGGCAACTAGAGCAACCAGAACACCCAAGTAGCATCATCTTCAACCTCCAGCCGGCTAGGACTTCCAGCCGGCTGCCACCCGAACACAGCTCAAGGAGCATCTGTAGCCCGATTCTGTGATCAAGCAATAAGAACAAGAAGAGCAGGACGTAGGGGTGTTACCTCCACAAGAGGGCCCCGAACCTAGGTAACTCGTGTGTGTTTGCGTGCTAGTTACCCAATCCCGCGCGAGCATCCATCGTCGCCTGCCCCATACTTCTTTCCATCTCTGATGGATATGCCGTGCAACCCACCACGACATTTGGCGCCCACCGTGGGGCCCGCGACGAGCGGAGTCACGTTCTGCGCGGGATCCCGGACCGTAGACGATCGGCGGATTGTCTCCGACCTCGTGCTCTCCATCGGCTCCATCGGCTGCGTCCTCGACAACACCAGGAGCTTCGTCGACGTGGACGTCACCAGCGGAGGCACCGTCGTCACCCTTGGCGATTTCCACGTCTACGTCGCCGTCGCCGCCAAGGAGTACCCGGAGGTTGTCTACTCGAGCTTGGCTCCTTCGATCTTTGACGCCAGCACCTGCGACGACGACTCCGCCTTCGGCTACCTCAACTCCAGCGACGCTGACCGCGACGACGACAAGCTCAACGTCTACGCCGAGGTGCACATGGTCGAGCGCGTGGCGGCGGGAGGCACCGTCACCGCTACTGTTCATGAAGCTGGCGAACCCTCTCGTTTCCAGCGCAATCTTGAAGCCGACTTCGAGCTGCTAAGGACCCCCATCGCGCCGGGTGCGGACCCAGCCAAGGCGGCGGCTGAACTCGAGAGGATGCGTCAACAGATATACGACAAAGCTCTTCACCTCGCATCAACACAGCGCCGACTCAATGCAACGATGCGCGAGTACAACACCGTCCACGGCTTCGAGCCGGCAAGAGGCAACACGGAGAAGCTGAATGAGGTCAGGCGCAAAGGAGGGGATCTCGGCGGTGTCCTGAACCGTGCTGGCCAGCCACACGAGCATTCGGACATCGTCTTGCCCGAGTACAGCAACCCGGTGCAAAACATGAAGGCTGCGGAGGCGGCCGCAGCAGAGCTGCCCCATCACCAAGGCGAGGAGCTACGCCAACAAGCACGCCGGGTCCAAGAGCTCATCGCCGCAGCTAACCGGCAGCAACGCAAAACCGAGGCGACGGCGAGCCGAGAACGTCATGAGCTGCCTCCAGGCTGTGACATAGCCGGTAAGCCCAAGCAAGGCGCCGAGGCATCATCCACAAGCCGCGGAAGGGTGAAGGACAAGCAACCACGAGCTCATCGCGAGGGGAGCGCGAGCTCGCATCCTCGTGATCACGGCCGCGATCCGGCTGGACGACGCGAAGACGGCAACCGGAACGGGCCGCAAACCGGCCGCAGTGTTAAGGAGCGAATCGGACACAAGGTCACCATCGAGGAGCGCCTGGGACCGCTGGGGCCCGAAACGAGTCATGACGCACGCCTCCGCATCGACGCGCTCAAGGCATCAAGCATCATCGAGGAAGAAGACATCGCCGCGCATCGCTGCTTCGGACCTCGCATCCGGACCGAGCAGTTCCCGCGGGGATTCACCCTCCCAAGGGATACACCCAAGTACAACGGCACCGCGAAGCCGGAAGACTGGCTCGCCGACTACGTCACGGCGGTCAACATCGCAGGCGGCAACAAGCGGGTGGCCGTACGCTACGTGCCACTCATGCTCCAGGGGTCGGCTCGGACCTGGCTGAACAGCCTGCCGGCTGAAAGCATCAACAGCTGGCTGGACTTCGAGGAAGTGTTCAATCGCAATTTCATCGGCACCTACTTGCGCCCCGGCAACGCACAACTGCTCGCGCTGTGCAAGCAGAAGGACGGCGAGTCGGACCGAGCCTACCTCACCCGATGGACTAGCCTATGCAACTCTTGCGAGGGGATCCTCGTGCTCCAACCCGTCCAGTACTTCATTCAAGGCTGCCGAGATCAAACGCTGCTCAAGCACCGGCTCTTAAGGAAGAGCCCGAAGACCATGGCGGAGCTCATGGCGATCACCGACGAGTACGCCACCGCCGACGCGGGCATGACCAACCCGATCGGACTCGACGAAGCCGGAAGAATCATCACGACGGAGCCGGCTGCACGCCGTAGCCGGGCGGAGAATCAGGAAGGAGGAAAATCAACCCGGCGTGACTCCGACACGGCCAGCAAGCGCAAGTCCACGGACGACCGCGTCGAGTCCAAGGTCGTCGCCACTACCGAGGGAGGCCAGCAGGAGGCTTTGACAACCGCCGCATGAGGACGAGCAGCGACATGCGCCGGACAAGGGCGAGGAACAACTATGAGTTCCTACTCGATCAACCGTGCCGGAACCATGGCGACCGGCTAGTGAATCACACCGTCAGGCAATGCAACCTTGGCCGCCCAAGGCCGCCACCGTACGAGCGGCGAAATCCGCTTCTAGACAAAGCCGGATGGGATGATCGGAGACGCGACGACAGACGGCGCGAAGACAGGAATCGCGATGATCGCCAACGCGAGGAGCAAAGGAGGGAACGCCTTCCATCTCCGCCACCAAGAGGTCCAGACGGCTACCAGAATCCGGACGCCGCCTACATTGTGTTCATCAGCGAGTGCGACGACAAGCGAAGCCGGCGCGAGCGATTCAAGGAGGTGAATGCGGTGGTTCCACCTTTCCCCCAGTACCTCAACTGGTCACAAGAACCAATCACGTGGGACCGCAGCGACCACCCAGAGCTGATGCCCAACCCAGGCGGCTATGCTCTAGTCCTAGAGCCCATGATCATCTCCACCAAGCGCGCCTGCACCTTCTCACGCGTCCTCATCGACGGGGCAGCAGCATCAACATTCTCTACCGCGACACGCTGGAGAAGCTGGGAGTCTCCGAGTCCAGCTTGACGCCGAGCCGGACGGTCTTCCACGGCATCGTGCCGGGGCGAGCCGGCTCATCCGTGGGCCTCATCCGGCTAGAAGTCCTATTCAGCACCAAGAGGAATCACCGCCGCGAGACCATCTCCTTCGAGGTGGTCGACCACTCCAGCGCCTACCACGCCATCCTCGGGCGGCCGGCGCTCGCCAAGTTCATGGCGGTACCTCACTACGCCTACCTCAAGATGAACTACCAGGCCAACGCGGAATCATCACCGTCTCCGGAGATTACAAGCGCTCCATCGCCTGCGCCTTGGACAGCGCGAAGGTGGCTGAGACCATGGTCTGCAATGAGGAGATGAAACAATTCAAGCGCAAGGCCAATGAGGAAAAGCTAGAAATGCCAGAATCGGCCAAGCCGGCCACCGAATCAAACTTCCAGGCGGCACGAGATACTAAGAAGATCTACTTCGACGAAAGCGACAAGTCCAAGTTCGTCACCGTGGGGGCGAGCCTGGACCCAAATAGGAAAGTGTGCTCGTCGAGTCCCTCCGTGGGAACCGGGACATCTTCGCGTGGTCCCCCAAGGACATGCCGGGTGTACCGAGGGAACTTGCCGAGCACTCTCTACACGTCCGGCCAGATGCCAAGCCGGTGAAGCAGTCGCTACGACGCTTCGCGGAAGGAAGAAGACAGTTGATAGGAGAAGAGATAGCCCGACTACTCGCGGCCGGATTCATCAAGGAAGTACAACACACAGAGTGGCTAGCCAATCCGGTGATGGTGGAAAAGAAGAACAAGCGGTGGCGGATGTGTATCGATTACACCCACCTCAACAAGGCCTGCCCCAAGGACCCCTTCGCATTGCCGCGCATCGACCAGGTGGTCAACTCCATGGCTGGCTACGACCTCCTCTCCCTCCTCGACGCCTACTCCGGCTACCACCAAATCCCGCTGAACCCGGACGACCAGCTCAAGACCGCCTTCATCACCCCTACGGCCCATACTGCTACACCACCATGCCGTTCGGCTTGAAGAACGCGGGGGCAACATACCAGCGCTGCATGTAGAAATGCTTGCACGACCAGATCGGTCGTAACGCGCACGCCTACGTCGACGACGTCGTCATAAAGACCAAGGAAAAGCACACCCTCCTCGCCGACCTCAAGGAAACCATCGATAACCTACACCGCTTCCAGATGAAGCTCAACCCGGAGAAATGTGTGTTCGGCGTTCTAGCCGGACAGCTACTCGGCTACCTTGTGTCAGCACGAGGAATCGAGGCCAACCCGGAGAAAATCGCCGCCATCGACAACATGCGACAGCCAAGGAACATCAAGGACATCCAAAAGTTCACCGACTACCTGGCATCTCTCAGCCGCTTCATCAGCCGGCTCGGTGAGAAGGCTCTCCCGCTCTACCATTTGCTGAAGAAGACTGACAAATTCGTCTGGAGCGACGCGGCAGATGCCGCCTTCAAGGAACTCAAGCGCGCGATGGCCACCACCCCGGTTTTAGCACCTCCAGCTCCAAAGGAGCCCATGCTCATGTACATCGCCGCCTCCAACTGAGTCGTCAGCGTCGTCCTGGTGGTGGAACGAGATGAAGCCAGCAAGCAGCGCCGGTTCAGCGGCCAGTCTACTACCTCAGCGAGGTGCTCTCGCAGTCAAAGCAAAATTACCCGCACTACCAGAAGCTCGTATACGGTGTGTACATGGCAATGAAGAAGCTGAAGCACTACTTTCAAGAGCATCCGATCAAAGTGATAAGCGACGCTCCGCTTGCCGAGATCATAGGCAACAAGGACGCAACCGGCAGAGTCGCGAAATGGGCGATCAACCTGACGGCGCACGGAGTCGAATATGACAAGAGAACAGCGATCAAGTCACAGGAGCTCGCGGACTTTCTAGCCGACTGGACGGAGACGGACCACGTACCGCCGCCACCCGACTCCGGCGAACATTGGCTCATGCACTTCGATGGTTCCAAAAGATACTGGGGACTCGGCGCCAGGAGTCGTCCTCACCTCACCCAAGGGGGCCGACTCAAATACGTGCTACAAATCCACTTCACGGCGTCCAACAATGTAGCTGAATACGAAGCTCTCGCGCACGGCCTCAAGCTCGCCAAGGCCATGAACATCAGGCGGATCCTCTGCTACGGCGACTCCGACTTGGTGGTCCAGCAAACCACTGGTCATTGGGACGCCAATGACCCCAACATGGCCGCCTACCGCTTCTTCGTCCAGCAACTCGCGGGATGCTTCGACGGATGTGAATTCCACCACATCCACCGCTCCAACAACGAGGCAGCCGACACTTTGGCGAACATTGGCTCTCTTCGCGAGGAAATCCCACCCGGCGTCGCCCTTGAGAAGCTGTACAAGCCATCCATCACGCCGTGTCCCGGCTCCGACTCCATCCGGATGCCGCCGGGCGCGGAGTCGGCTGGGCCGGCTCCAGGCGAGCCGGAAACCGTCGAAGTCTTCGTCATTGAAGAGCTCCGCCATGGACCCAACCCTTCCTCGCCTACCTCGCCAATGACGAGCTCCCTGGCGGACGAGCTCATCGCCAGGCAAATCAAACGCGAGCAAGTGCTTACACCATCATCAACAACGAGCTATACAAACGCAGTGTCTCTGGAATATTCCAGCGCTGTGTAGACCAGGAAGAAGGAATCAAGATCCTCAAAGAAATCCATCAAGGCGAATGCGGTCATCACGCGTCCTCAAGAGCAATTGTGGCTAAGGCGTTCAGGCACGGGTTCTACTGGCTGACTGCGATGGCGGACGCGAACCAGCTAGTCCGGCTCTACAACGGCTGCCAACGATTCGCAACGCAGAAGCACATGCCGGCTTCAGCACTCAAGACAATTCCTATCACCTGGCCGTTTGTCGTCTGGGAGCTCGACATGGTTGGTCCTGCTGAAGAGATCCAGTGGAGGCATGACACACCTGCTGGTAGCCGTCGACAAGTTCACGAAATGGATTGAAGCCAAGCCGATCAAGAAGCTGGACGGACCAACATCAGTCAAGTTCTTCAAAAGCATCATCTACCGCTTCGGCTACCCCAACAGCATCATCACGGACAACGGGTCGAACTTCGTCAAGGGAGAATTCGCCAAGTTCTGTGGCAGAACCGGCATCCGGCTCGACGTGGCTTCCGTCGCACACCCACAGTCAAATGGGCAGGTCGAGCGGGCAAACGGCCTCATCCTATCCGGCATCAAGCCTCGGTTGCTCGAACCACTTGAGCGGGCAGCCGGCGCATGGGAAGAAGAGCTACCTTCCATCCTCTGGAGCCTAAGGACAACCCCGAATCGCTCAACCGGCTTCACCCCCTTCTTCCTCGTCCACGGGGCTGAAGCCGTCATGCCAACTGACATCGAGCATGATGCGCCCCGAGTCGTGCTATACACAGAAGCAGAAGCTAAACAAGCCTATGAAGACGGAATGGACCTGCTCGAGGAAGCGTGCCAGCTTGCCGAGTCAAGGTCGGCGATGTATCAGCAAAAACTACGCAACTACCACAGCCGGCAGGTCAGGCCTGTCCGCTTTCGTGAAGGCGACCTCGTGCTACGACTAATCCAAGACACAAAGAACATGCACAAGCTCTCATCACCCTGGGAAGGACCATTCATCGTAAGCAAAGCGCTCATCAACGATGCATACTACTTGATCGACGCCCGCGAGCACAAGAAGGACACAATGGACAAGGAAAGTGATGAAACGGAAAGGCCATGGAACGCGTCACTCTTGCGTCGATTCTACACTTGAGAAAGAACCATGTATGTATCACCCATGCTATCAATAAAGAAATGAGAATGATGAACACATGAGCAGTTTTTCGCAACTCTTCTCTGCATTCCTTTCCGGTTCCTCCGGCAGCCTGCAAGCTTGCCTTTAGCGGCCAGTGTAGCGTGACTAACCCCTAAACGGCTAACTCTTCGAATCCGGTTAAGCCCGGCAAGAGAACAAGCTGGAGGGGGCGAACAACATGAAAAACACATAAAGGAAAATACTGCCGGCTAGAAAAATGCTAGTTCTATAAACTCGGCCAAGCCGGCAGTCGGCAACTACTTCTCCTATTACGGACGATTAACTACACAATGCTAAACGGCTAACTCTTCGGATCCGGTTAAGGCCGGCAAGAGAATAAGCTGGAGGCCGACTGTATGCGAAAGACGTAAGAAACGGAAATCGTTGCCGGCTGAGAAAACTCTGGCCCAACAAACCGGATCCTAACGTTATAGTAGTGTGCATGATCCCGCTGGACGGTGAAGTGCACACGAATGGCGGCGGGAGAGGCTACAGGCGAGTGTGAAATTGAGTTAAGCAAAGTAAAAGTATTCTCCATGATCAAAAGAGCAGGCTAACCACTTCATCGTTTCATTTCACGCACGAAAACGCCGCCAACCGGCTTCGAGAGCTCAAGCCGGACACAAACACGACGTGCAGAAAATTAAAACTGCGCGCAAGTAAACAAATACAGGAACAAAAGCAAGTAGCATTCAACATCAAGAGCAAGGCCTTACAAACAGGAGCTGAACAACGAGACAAAAGAAGGAAGTCCACAGGCGGACGACCTCGCCTACACGCCAAGACGGCTACCGGACAACCTAAAACTAAGCGGGAGGCAGAGTCATATCGTCATCGCTCTCCTCCCACTCCTTGAGGCACAAGGTGCCGTCGAAGACCTTGACATAGAAGACCCCCGTCTGACGCTTCAGCCGGAAGCGGATGACGAAGGCAGAATCTAGGCGGAAGAACTTGGCAAAAGCTTTCCACCCGGAGAAGAACTCAACGCGGCGGCGGACCTCCCCGCCTTCATGGCCGGCGGTGACGCGAGCCAGCACCTCTCAGGGCCCTTGACGGGCACCAACCCGATGGAGAAGGAACCTGAAGTGGCCATCCCCCTCAAGCGCATCGGCAACGGCGAAAGGTATCAACTGGACACGCTGCACGGGCTCGTACAACACCAGAATAAACTCGGAGATCAAGAAGTTGTCCCAGCCACCAAAGATCGGGGACTCCGAGTGGGCAGGAGAGGGGCTCCGCTTGCTTCCGGCGCCGCAACAACGGCACCTCCATCACCGCCGCGGCTAACCTTTGGCGGCCGGCCCCGGCCGCGCTTGGCACCCGCATTGGAGGACTCTCCAACATCGGTCTTCCGGGGACGACCCCTGCCGCGCTTCGCCGCTACGGGAGGAGTCCATCTCGATCTCCTTCTTTGGGGCCATATCTAAGCAGGGAGAGCTGGAGACACGAGAGTGAGAAGATGAAGATGAAGGAGAAAAACACGCTAGCGTTGTTACTTATAAGGAGACAGAGAAGCAGTACAACCGTCAGCGGCTCGTCTCCAAGCGACGCGTGTCACCAGCGCAGGAGACGGCGAAGCCGAGGGGGCAAAAGGCGAAGCGCAGGAGTCAAGACGATGCAAAGGCGACACGTGGCCTACAAATGGACCAAGGAGGCGAAGCGATACCCGGGGGCTGCGCAGTCGGCAAGCCGGCTCCGCGCACCCGGATGAGAAAAATCACCCCGAGTCACGGACTCGGGGGCGTGCCCACGCCGTCAGCCGGCAGAAATACTCGGGGGCTGAGCAGCGGCAAAGCTGGCTCCGCAGACCAGGACGCATATCTACAACACCCAAGTCATGGACTCGGGGGCTGCCACGACGTCAGCCGGCAGAAAATACCCGGGGGCTGCGCAGCCGGCAAGCCGGCTCCGCAGACCCGGACGCATACTACAACACCCCAAGTCACGGACTCGGGGGCTGCCACGCCGTCGCGCAGAAAATTCCCGGGGCTGCGCAGCCGGCAAGCCGGCTCCGCAGACCCGGACGCATCTACATCACCCCGAGTCACGGACTCGGGGCTGCCACGCCGTCAGCCGGCAGAATCCCGGGGGCTGCGCAGCCGGCAAGCCGGCTCCAGACCCGGACGCATATCTACAACACCCCGAGTCACGGACTCGGGGGCTGCCACGCCGTCAGCCGGCAGAAAATTCCCGGGGGCTGCGCAGCCGGCAAGCCGGCTCCGCAGACCCGGACGCTATCTACAACACCCCAAGTCACGGACTCGGGGGCTGCCACACCGTCAGCCGGCAGAAAATTCCCGGGGGCTGCGCAGCCGGCAAGCCGGCTCCGCAGACCCGGACGCATCCACATCACCCCAAGTCATGGACTCGGGGGCTGCCACGCCGTCATGGCCGGCAGAATTCCCGGGGGCTGCGCAGCCGGCAAGCCGGCTCCGCAGACCCGGACGCATATCTACAACACCCCAAGTCACGGACTCGGGGGCTGCCACCGTCAGCCGGCAGAAAAACCCGGGGCTGCGCAGCCGGCAAGCCGGCTCCGCAGACCCAGACGCATGTCCACATCACCCCAAGTCATGGACTCGGGGGCTGCCACGCCGTCAGCCGGCAGAGATACCCGGGGGCTGCGCAGCCGGCAAGCCGCTCCGCCAGCCCGGACGCATCTCACACCCCAGTCCGGACTCGGGGGCTGCACGATATCGCGACGATGAAGAAAAACACAAAACAAGCAAGGGACATAAAATTTCGACCCGGCTCGATGCTCAAGCCGGCCAAAATTCGGGGCTAGGCATGGTGATTATCATTACCAAAACAAACACAAGTTCTGGCAGCAAAAGCCCAGCAATCACAAAGAAAACGACACCCACGATAGCAATCAACGACAGGAAGCAGAATAGCGAGTTTTACAAGGCAGTCATCAAGGACGCCCAAAATAACAAACAGATAATGTGTCAGGACAGTTAACAGAACAGAACGACAAACGCCCGGCATCCGGGGGACAAACAAATCAGATAGTAGCGGCATCGGTGGCAGCAGCAGCGTTGCCGCTCCAGCATCTTCAGCCGGCCGTGCGCCGAGACGGCTCGGCAGGGCACCAACTTCGTCAAGCCCACCGCTCGGAATTTTATCTGAGGCCATGAGATCTCCGGGGCTGGCTCGCGAGGGACATTCCCGTGCGAAAGCCACCCACCAGCATGCTCATCTGCACGCCGGATACCACGACTTCACCAAGGCCAACGCCATGTCGGCCTCCGCGCGCCGCCATCTCCACTGCTCGTCGATGCTGGCTGGCGCCCCTTCAAGCCGGACACGCAAGTCGCGGAGAGCAGTTGGCAAGGGGGCATCCGGCCATAGGTTCTCGAGCACGCCGCCGGCTGCTTCCTTCAGCCGTTTGAACTCTGGCCAATCGGAGAAGACGGGAGGCGGCAGTCGGAGCAGACTCAGCAGCGGCACCAGAGGACTCCGGCCGGGAATGAGCCGAGGCAGCGTCTTTCTGGATTTGCGCATCCACCTCGGGATAAAGGCATGTGTTTCAAACCGGTGAGGCCGAGAAGAAGACCCCAAGCAAGAAGTCAATGAGAAAGAGACTCCACTTACCAAGGATGAGTTCGTTTACGCGCTCGACCTCCTTAATCAGGCTGCCCACCAACTGCTCATGCTCGAGTCATGCGCCTTGGCCGCCTGGACGATCTGGTCGTTGGACTCGACAGACTCCTTCAGCTGGATCCTCAGCTCAACCGCATTCTCGCGGAGTGACTCGACCTCGCCCAGTCTTCGGTGCTCAGCTTCCCGCAGCTTCTTCGCCTCCTCGCCCAGCCGAGCAACCTCCAGGCGGCGCTCCTCCGACACTTTTTCCGCCGTCTGGAGATCGGCCTTGACCAACGCCAGGGCGGCGTCCTTCTCCTTCAGCTGCTTCTCCAAGCCAGCACGGGAGGGGTGTGTCGCCTAAGAGGTCGGGTCATCATCAAACCAAGCCGAGCAAGAAAAAATACAAAACGCCAAGACAGAGATGCGAGCAAGAAAGGAAACAAACCTTTAGCCGCCTCAAGCTCTCGCTTGAGCAATGTCGTCTCCTTAGCCGCCTCGGCGAAGCCATACTCTATCGAGGAGCAAAGCAACGCTATGTTGGACAGATTCTCCTAAGCCTTCTGCTGAACCATCGCGGTGAGGGGGAACTTCCCCGATACGTCGGGCAGAGCCGGCACCGGCCCGGAATACGGGGAGAAGACCCAAGATAGA